>LR738709.1:483347984-483461828 GCA_902687465.1 Secale cereale | reverse complement strand
AGGTTCACCTAGCAAAGTGCGAAGAAGCAACCCCCCCCCCCCATACACACACTTTCAGTTGGCGGGCCAGAGAGGCATATATCTCACCAAGATGGATCGTAAAACCGACTAAGAATAATCCACCTTGGTCGTACAACCTCTCTCTTGTTGTTGCTCAAAGTGATGGTCGTACATGCGACCCCAGAGATGGGCTAGCTCGCCTATAATCTCACAAGTAGCTAGTCCCCAAAGACAACCACTGCATGCGTGTGGCCCAAACATATATATGGAGAGGTGTGTTTTTGAGTAACAATGGAACAACTTTGACGTGGCACCATGATTTCGAACTAGAAATCCCCACACTGAGTGAGGGTTAGGTTGACAATGCATATGTATGTTACACCACATTTCAAGCCAACGTCGGGGATTCATGCATGCATGCATGCATAGTATATGCGCTTGCTACTTCTCGAGCTTGCGTTGTATTCCCTCGAAGAGGAAAGGGTGATGTAGCACAGTAGCCTAAGTATTTCCCTCAGTTTTTGAGAACCAAAGTATCAATCCAGTAGGAGATCACGCATGAGTCCCTCGCACCTGCACAAACAAATAAGAACTTCCCAGCAAACGCGATAAGGTGTTGTCAATCCCTTTATGGTCACTTATGAAAGTGAGATCTGATAGATATGATAGTTTGATATTTTTGGCATTTTTGGATATAAGAACATAAAGTAAAAATGGTAAAGTAAACTAGATTGTAGATTGATATGTTGAGAATAGACCCGGGGGCTATAGGTTTCACTCGTGGCTCCTCTCATGATAGCAGAATTCTACGGTGGGTGAACGAATTACTGTCAAGCAATTGATAGAAAAGCGAATAATTATGAGAATATCTAGGCATGATCATTATATATAGGCATCACGTACGTGACAAGTAGACCTAAACGATTCTACATCTATTACTATTACTCCACGCATCGATCTCTATCCAGCATGCATCTAGAGTATTAAGTTCATAAGAATAGAGTAACGCCTTAAGCAACATGACATGATGTAGAGGGATAAACTCAAGCAATATGATATAAACCCCATCTTTTTATCATTGATGGCAACAATACAATACGCGCCTTGCTGCCCCTATTGTCACAAGGAAAGGACACCGCAAGATTGAACCCAAAGCCAAGCACTTCTCCCATTGCAAGAACTATAAATCTAGTAGGCCAAACCAAACCAATAATTCGAAGAGACTTGCAAGGATATTATAATCATACATAAGATAATTCAGAAAAGAACCAAATATTTCTCATAGATAATCTTGATCATAAACGCACAATTCATCGGATCTCGACAAACACACCGCAAAAAGAGATTACATCGAATAGATCTCCTCAAAGACCGAGGAGAACTTGGTATTAAGATCCAAAGAGAGAGAAGAAGCCATCTAGGTACTAAATATGGACCCGAAGGTCTGTGGTAAACTACTCACAACTCATGGTGAGGCGATGGTGTTGATGTAGAAGTACTCCGTGGCAGATCCCCCCTCCGGCGGATCTCCGGAACATGCCCCAAGATGAGATCTCACGGGAATAGAAGGTTGCGGCGGTGGAATTAGGGTTTTTTTCTCCTCTTCTGATGTTTTCAGGGTACATGGATATATATAGGAGGAAGGAGGGCATCGGGGGACCCACGTGGGGCCCACGAGGTAGGGGTATCTCGTAGCCGGAGTCCTTAATCGAGTATCCATCCTACTCATGTTATCCTCTACATTCTTCCTCAGTTATTTCAACTGGTGATTCCTCTTCTAGTTCGTCATCCTTCATCTCTTTTCTTCTCCGATGAGTTCTTCTCTCGTTTGATATTCTTCACCTCTTCTTCTTTTTCCGGTGGATTCAACTCAAGTATTCGGTGTTCATCATATTCTTTTCCCTCAGCTCAGATGCTTCCTCTTGCTCGTTCGTCTCTCACCATTTAATTATTCCGGAGTTACAAAGATATCTCAAGAGATTCGTCTGTGTTCCAATTAATTCGAGGTGGTCACCTCATTTGCATTATCTCCTTTCAACGGAGTTTTCTCTTTGGTGGGCTCATAACCCATAGGTCGTTTCCCAGGATCTTACCTGACTCTTCTAATTTCCCGGAGTATTCGTATCTTCTTTTCAAGTGTGACGTAAGTATGGATTCCATCAGTCATATGCCTTATTCAAGATCGCTTTTAATTCTTTTCATCATTGGTTCAACCTTTCTTATTTTCATTCTTCCGGAGTATTTCATGAATTCTTTTCATTGTGTTGCTCCGAAGGTCATCATTTCAGAAGATTTCTTCGTTCTCAGTTTTCAACTTCATCCTCCAAATATTCTTCATTGATGCCTCTTCGTTCGTCTCACATTCGTCCGGTGCTTCGTTCAAGTATTCTTTAATCAGTTCATGATCTCTTCGTTCTCGACATTTTTAAATTCCCCAAGTGCTTTACTCTTCCCGGCGATTCATCGTATTCACTCAATTTCAATTTCTTACGATGGTTTTGTTCTCTTTCATCATTCGATTTAATTATTCATGGTGGTTCGTCTCTTTTCTTCACCCAACTTTAATTCTTACGGTGGTTCGCTCAATAGTTATTTTCCGATGCATCTTATCAATCCATTCATTTTATTCCAATCCTACCGACGTTTCATGAAGGTTTTCGCAAATTCGCGATATATCCCTCTTTAATCATTTCAACGAGAATAAGTTATATGCAAATCCATTGTTTCTCATCAATTTAAATTGATGGAGGATAAGCATAACATAAATCTTATTCTTTTCATCAAGTTGATTTAATTCTGTCGGTGTACTAAAGTAGGGGTACCTTAGTATCCCGACTTGTGCACGGGCAGTAGCAGCACCCCATGGTCTGGCTCACCACGCGCCCGCCAAAGCCCACTCTAAACCCCTTCAAGCCATTAAAGAACAAAGTATAGAAGTCAGAAGATCAAGGCCCCGGCAAGAGGAGCTTGCCGGGAAGGCTGTTCCAAGCATGAGATCACTCCTTTCTCACAAGACCCTGGCGAGAGGAGCTTGCCAGGAAGGCCAAAGAATAACACTTCAGAAGATACACCGTCACGCATCGTGCGCCCTGGCAGGACCCGGGGACCGGCAAGCTCCCGGGCCCGGCAAGATAGCGACCCCGGCAAGGTGCTTGCCGGGGGAAGCCTGCACTGTGTGCCTGCGCTCCAGCTCATTCTGCCACGCGTCGCCCTGGGGCCCTTCCAGGGGCACGTGGCAGATAGCTGTGCAGCCTGAGGGACACGCTGGCGAGCCGCGGTGACGAAGCCATCGCCGTGGCGAACGGAGATGCATGGACGGACGCTTTTGGGGTGACGGCGACGGGCATTCAATGCCCTTGTCCCCCACCGTCAGAGTTAGGTGAAGACCACTGTTCATACACTGTTCATGCACTGTTACAACCACCACCAAATTTACGTTTTTACCCTCCTGTCGGTGAAGACCACTGTTCTAACGTTGACACCTGTCGGTGACCCCTTTGGACTATAAAAGGAGGCCCATGCACAACGTAGAGGGGGTTCGATCCCAGAAACTCGCTCACTCTCTCGCTCGGTGTAGCTGGTACTGTAGATCTTCAAGCTCCCGAGCCCAAGAACTCAATACAACCAAGGCAGGAGTAGGGTTTTACGCGTCCGCGCGGCCCGAACCTGGGTAAACTTCCCGCGTGTGCTCCTCGATCTGCTCTCCGTGCTCCCTCCGCTCCCTTACCGCAACGTAGAAGGGGCTCCGGTCCCATAGGTGTTCGCGGGCGGTCAGTTTCCCCGACAAATTACTTCCTTTGGAGTTTATTCTTGATGAATAAATTCTAGTTCCAAGTGTTTTAATCTTTTCTTTCCGGAGTTCAAATTTTCTCGGTTATCTCGTCGGAACCCCGAATAATCATCGCAAGGCTTATTCATATTCTTGAATCCTTCACTTCTATATCATCATCCTTTTTCGTTACCAGAGTTCTCCATGGTGGTTCTTCATCATTCAATTCATTCTTCAAACGTTCAGCTAATTCTTCTGGAGCAGCTCAAGCATCTTTATTATTTTGCCTCTCGAGTGCAAATAATTCTCCGTATTCTTTTGAAGTGGAGTTTTTCATTTCTTCCTTCATGTAATCTATTCAATATTTTGGTTGCGGCATAATTCACCTCAAGTTTTGGGATGATTTCCATAAGTCCACAACAAGCTTATTCTTTTGTTCTGGATTTTCTCAACAAATCCGTTCATCCTTTTTTCGCAAGGATGCTTTAATTCATTTGTGGAGGAAGTTGTTCTTCTCTTATCCATTCATTTTCATTCCATTATCTCAATCCTTCCGGAGGCGTTGTGTTGTTCATCTCGTCAAGATTTATTCCATCTTCTCGAGGTTATGTTCTATTCCTTCCACTCTAAGTCGGAGTGCTGCCCAAATTCCTTCGTTTGAATTCCTTCTCTATCTCTTTTAACCGGAGTGATTTCGAATTCATTCTTGTTCCTTCAACTCGTGCTTCATATCCTTATCCTCTTGGTTCTCGTCTTATGCCTTGTTGCTTATTTTACCGGAGCTTCTCAATCTCGTTCATCTCTGTTGCGTTCTTTTATTTGAGTTATTCAACCTCTCAAGGTTCTTTCATTTCACTCTTTTGTCCTCGAAGAACTTTGTTCTTCCTTTTTCCCTTCCGTCTCGTTCCTAAGATCTCGGGACGAGATCTCTTGTTAGTAGGGGAGTGTTGTGACAGCCCGAGACCGGTGCACCAGGTGTCAGTCAGTTATTCGTCGGCGTTGCCATGTCATCTCCTTGCGTGTTGCATTTTGCCATGTCATCTTGTGTGTTGCATCAGCATGTTTTCAAGACTTGCATCCGTCCGAGTTCGTCCGTCCTCTCCGTTGTCCGTTCTGAGCCCAGACACACTTGCACGTGCCCGCGGCACCTCCGAATATTTTATTTTATGAGTGGCCGAAAAATGTTCTCGGAATGGGTTGAAACTTGGCGTGTGGTCTTATTATAGCTTAGGTAGGTCGCCTGTCAAGTTTCGTCGCGTTCGGAGTTCGTTTGATAGCCCAACGGTTAACCGTGTTAACCGTCGGAAGCCTTTTCTCTTTTGGCCCAGCACCCTTTTCACACGGCCCCCAAGCCCATTCTAACCCCCTCCATGCTCTTTGGCCGTTCGATCACGATCGCGTGGCCGCGAACCGCTCCTCATTTGGACACTCCTAGCTCCCTCTAGCTATAAATATGCGTCTCCCTCGTATTTCTCTCGCACATCCAACCCTAAAAATCCTCCTCCACGCGCCGCCGGACATGTCCGTGGAGCAGCCGGACATGTCCACCCCGCCTCCACGCGTTCTGTCCAATAGGAGCTCGCCGCGTCACCCTAGCCGCTGCCCGCAGCCACTCTCAGTGCGCCACGTGGCCGCCGCCACCTCCCACCGCCGCCACGGGCCCGCGCCGCCTAGATACGGCCCACCGGGCCCGGATCGCCGACGCCGCTCCCCGAGCGCCTCGCTCCCTGGCCGAGCGTGCCGCTCCGCCTCGGCTCCTCCGTTCGGCATGCCGCCCCGCCGCCGGAGTTGCTCGCCACCGGACCGCACCACCCCCCCAGCCGCCGTTGCTCCTCCGCCGGAGGCTAGTCAGCAAACTGCCGCCGCCCGCCAAATCTGGACCCCGCACCAGATCTGGGACCCCGCGCCTCCTCCGCCCTTCCCGAGCCCCAAGCTCGCCGGAGTTGCGCTAAGCTCCGTCGCCGCGTCATCGTCACGCTCGCGGTCGGGATGTCCTTCGCCCGCGCGCCGACGTTGACCGCTGCGGTCGCTCGCGTGGGCCTCCTCGCCCACCGGTCCAGCCGGCCCCGCGAGGCCCAGCGCCGTTCCTCCACTCCAGCCCGCTCCAGCCGCAAGGCCGGCCCAGGAGCGCCCAAGGCCCAGCTCTGCCCGAGGCCCGCCTTGGCCTCGCCTCCTCCACTTGGGCCGTGGGCTGCTAGGTGAGCCCCCCCTATCCAGCGCCCATGCGCAGTTTAACTTTTTCGACGCTCGTGTTTTTTTCGGAGTTTAAAAATGCCTAAGTCCCAGAAAACTTCATATTCTGATGCATACTTTGCATGCCTGTAACTTGATGTGTGTATGTCCAAATTGAATGAATGATATGTCAAAATGATCGTGGTGATGTACTCTACACTTTGTTTCATTGTGCCATGCTCATTTGAGTTCATCTTGATGCTCTAATCTCTGTTGCAAGAGTGCTATAAATTTAAAACTTCTGTTAGTTGTTAATTTGTTGCATACTTGTGATGCTTTTAACTTTGTGCATGTTTATCCAAATGGAGCATATGAGGTGTCAAAATGTTCATTGTGAAGTGCTCTACATGTTGGTTGTTGTAGCATTCATGTTAGGTGCCATCTTGCCATGTTAATCTCTGTTGCAAAAGTGCATTTGGCTGTAAACTGTTGAAACTTGTTATGAGATGCTGATTTCACGTGCTCATTGCTATCGGTGTGTTTGTCTTCATGCCACAAGCCTAGATGTTTTGGAAGCACAATCATATGGTCTTTGCTGTGGTGCTATCCACTTTCCATGTTATGCCTTGATGTGACTTAAACAAGCTTGTAAACATGCCATGTTGTTGTTGCTGTTTTATACTTAGTGAAAAAACTGCTAAGTCTGGAATCTGTTATAACCTGATGCTATGTTTGATTAATGCCCTAGTCAAATCCATGCTTGTTTTGGAGTGGCCAATGATCATGACTTGTTGTCCATATTATTGTCAATCCATCCATGCTCTTAATTGCACATATGGACCACTGTAGCTTATTTATTTCTTGCTCTAAAGTTGCTATAAATTATAACTGTCAGGTTTTTATAACCATGATCAATTTGGTGAAGCTTGTTGTTATGGATCCATGCCTCCTATGGAGTTGCTCCAATGGAGTTGTTTGTTGTAGGAGATGTCTACTACATGTACATGCTTTTTATATACTAGGTAGATTTTATATGCTTGTTGTTTTGTGTCTTCGAAGGCAGCATCGTGATGATGTTTTTGCCTTCCCATATTTTGACTAAGTCTGGATAATTTTATTGCAACTTGCCATGCTTGGTTAATTGTGTTCCATCAAGCTTTTGGGTGTGTTCTAAGTTTATGCTTGTTAAGTATCATGTCTAATTCACATCCATGCTTCTTGTTATCATGTTTGGGTGCTGTAGCTTATATATATCTTGCTCCAAAGTTGCTATGTGGCTGTTAACTTCAGCTTGTTGTTATATCTTGTTTCATGTGTATGTGTTGAACCATTGCTCCGTTTTGAGTGTGCCCTGTATGAAACTTGTGTGATTTTGCATGTAGAAGCATAATATCATGTTGTTTACATGTTTGGAGTGTGTTCGCTTCATGTTTGGGTGCATCTTGCACCGTTGCCATGTTTGCCTTGTTTTGCTCATATCTTCTAGGCCGTAGCTCCGAATTAAACAAACTTTATATGAAACTTGACTAGAATTTCGTGTAGATCATCATGGTGCACGTTAACATGCTGTTTAACAACTTGAACATAAGGTTTGTTCAGATCTGGACTAATTTCAACTTATGCATATGAGGGCGTACCGGAGTTGTTAGCCGTAGTTTCCGGCCTCATTTAAACTTGTTTGTTTATGTTGTTCTTGTGTGCTTCGTCCCTTGCCATGGATTGCATCATATATATACTTGTCTTGCATCATACTTGGTTGAGCATCTTTTCATGTTCTTGTGTTGTGTGTTTACAGTATTGCTTGCTTGTTCCGTCGCGATCGTGAGGATTCATTCGTCTACTCGTGGTTCGTCTTCAAGGCTTCTTCTTCGTCTTCTTCACGGATTAATTCTTTTTCCTTGCGGGATCTCAGGCAAGATGACCATCACCTTGGATACCATTACTATCATTGCCTTGATTAGTTGTCTCGATGCTATCGTTATATGTCGCGCTACCCATCATTATTGTCAGCCCCTCTCCTTGTTGCAATGAAATCTCTAACCTTGACACCTTCCTAGCAAACCATTGTTTGGCTATGTTACCCGCTTGCTCAGACCCTCTTATAGCGTTGTTAGTTGCAGGTGAAGATGAATTTCGTTTCTTGTTGGAACTTGTTGTTGGAATATCACAATATTTATTATTATATATTTACACACCTATATACCAGGCATGGGTGGAAGGCTTGGCCTTTTGCTCGGTGTTTTGTTCCACTCATGCCACCTTAGGAGCCGATAAACCGACATTATGTTCCTTGATTTTGCATTCCTTACACGGTTGGGTATATGGGGACCCCTTGACACTTCGTCTTTGAATAAAACTCCTCCAGCAAGGCCCAAATTGGTTTTATTGCAACATAATAAAAACTTAATTAATTAATTAATTGCATAGGGAGTTAGCGCTACCTGTGGATTCTTTCTACATACAGGGGGGCCAGTGCCGATGGTGTTGGTCCCAAATAGAGCAGATTGTGGTGCCGCCCCTTGGAAACTTGGGGTATCTGGTCACTGTAACCATAGCTCATCCCGACGTGGCCTGAGATGAGATACGCGCGGCTACTATCAGGGTGTCGGCACGCTGGGAGGTCTTGCTGGACTTGTTTTACCATTGTCGAAATGTCTTGTGCACCGGGATACCGAGCCTGATCGGATTGTCCCTAAGATAAGGGGTAATATTATTATTACTTCTACTGATCGTGAGAGCTTGTGATGGGCTAAGTTGGGACACCCCTGTAGGGTTATGATCTTTCGAAAGCCGTGCCCGCGGTTATGTGGCACATTGGAATTTGGTAATGTCCGAATGTAGAAAACTTGACAGAGGATCCGAAGTAAAACACACAACTGAGTGAGTAACCGTGACTGTCTCTTTTCACTTTGAGAAGAGAACACGGTGGGGTTATGTTTGAATCGTAGCTAGTTCAGGATCTTTAGCGATCATTACTAGTTGCGACCGTTTGTGTAGATACTCATCTTATTCTTGTACTCGTAAGTTAGCTTGCTTAGCCGCTGCTGCAACCTCACCACTTTACCTCTTCCTACCCATTAAGCTTTGCTAGTCTTGTTACCCATGGTTATGGGATTGCTGAGTCCTCGTGGGTCAAAGATACTACAACAAAAGTTGCAGGTTCAGGTTTCCGGTGTCTTGACGTGAGAGCGATGATCGTTGTGTTGGAGTTCTTTCTTCTTCTTTTTCTTCTTCTTCTTCAGTCTTGGTTTAGGTTCCGGGTCGGCAGCCTGGGATAGCAGATGAATGTCGTTGTGCTTTTTATGTTTGCATCCGTAGTCGGATGCCTTGTATTGATGAAGTTGTATTCATGTGGCTTGTATGAATTTTTGTATCCCCCATGTATGTATGTAATGGTATGATGTAATGATATCCATCTTGCTAAGCGCCCAAAATGTGGTTGTGCCCCAATCACGTAAGTGTCACGTGATCGGGATAGAATCTCATCTTGGGCCTGACAAGTTGGTATCAGAGCTTCGACCGACCATAGGAGCCCCCTTGATTGTTCATAGTATGGCCATTGTTGAGTCTAGCTGAAAACTTTTTCGGAGTCTAGTTATATCGGAGAGTAGGAATTCTTTTTACTCCCCTGCCCCTTCGTCGCTCTCGTGAGGAATCTTGACGTAGGTGTTTTGAATTACCCCTCTTCCCCTTCAAATTTTTTTTAGGATCTCGCGGTTCGTTTTCGTTCGTTGCGTTGTCAGTCTTTCATCTGGTGCATCTCTCGTCAAGTGGACTCGACCCTCTTCTTCTTTGCAAGTTCAATTCTCAGTTCTTTCAACCAACGGTGTTTTCCCTGTCTGAAGTGGTCTTTCTTTTTCCCACCCGCCCACCCTTGTTCTTCTCGGAGCCGGAGTCCTTAATCGAGTATCCATCCTACTCGTGTGATCCTCTGCATTCTTCCTCAGTTATTTCAACTGGTGATTCCTCTTCTAGTTCGTCATCCTTCATCCCTTTTCCTCTCCGATGAGTTCTTCTCTCGTTTGATATTCTTCACCTCTTCTTATTTTTCCGGTGGATTCAACTCAAGTATTCAGTGTTCATCATATTTTTTTTCCCTCAGCTCAGATGCTTCCTCTTGCTCGTTCGTCTCTCTCCATTTAATTGTTCCAGAGTTCCGAAGATGTCTCAAGAGATTCGTCTGTATTCCAATTAATTCGAGGTGGTCACCTCATTTGCATTATCTCCTTTCAATCCTTTCAACGGAGTTTTCTCTTCGGTGGGCTCATAACCCACAGGTCGTTTCCCAGGATCTTACCTGACTCTTCTAATTTCCCGGAGTATTCCTATATTCTTTTCAAGTGTGACGTAAGTATGGATTCCATCAGTCATATGCCTTCTTCAAGATCGCTTTTAATTCTTTTCATCATTGGTTCAACCTTTCTTCTTTTCATTCTGTCACATCCCTAGTTAGTGCTTGCATTAGGACTAGCTAGAGTGTGCATCATGTTTACTTTTTAAAGAAACTTGAAATGGGAATGACAGAAACCCCAGCACCCCTCTTCTAACAACTAGGGTTTAACAAAATCTTTTCCAATGTACCCAAAATGCCCTTCAAAAATGTTCATCATTTCTGCCTTGGTCTTAAACCTCTGCCAAAAATGGTGCACAATTTTCTAGGATATCCAGGGTCTCCGGATTAATTCATATGGTATTTGCATTTGGGCATTTAAATGCAATAAAATATTTTGTGTGCCCAAATAATCATAAACTAAAATGTTCCATGCTGTTTATAATATTTACAGTGGGCATGACTAGTTTTATGAGCTATAAAAATGTTCTGGCATTTTTATTAATTCAACAAAGTTGCAAAAGAAATGAAACAGAAAGAAATAGAAAAAAGAGAAGAGAGAAAGAACTTACCTGGCGCCTAACAGGCCCACCTCCCGGCCCAGCCCAGCCACCGCTCCAGCGAGCTGCTTGGCTCGGCTAGGCAGGCAGGCAGGTGCTCGACGGCGGCCGCAGCGCGCGCCACGCAGCTGCCCGCCGCCCTGCTTCCTCCCCTCGCCGTTCTGATGGGTGGGATCGATCCCCCACTTCCTCCCCGAGCTCGCTGACACTCTCTACCCTCCCCAGCTCCTCTCCCTCGCCTTCCCCGCACCATGGCCGACGCCGCCGTGCTAGCGCCGTCGTGATAGCCGCGTCCTCTGCCGTCCCTGAGCTCCGTCGTCGTGTCCGTCCGCTCCACTGTCCTCGACTACGTCGAGCAGGCTGAGCCCCGAGCGCTCGCCCGCTCTGGAGTCGCCCCCGATCCCGTCTTCCCCAACTCCGGCCGCAGAGATCCCCTCGCCGCCCCGCTCAGCTCCGACCGTCCCCAATCTCGCCTCAGCGTCTACTACAACCGCCGTGAGATCAACTCCGTCCTCCCCCTCTCTGTTGGCTCTCCCCTGCACTGAACGCACTGCACAAGGCTCACCTGCACGCGCCGCCGCGGAGCTCGTCGCCGACGAGGCTCCGGCCATCTAACGGTCCAGCCACCATGCCCACCAGCTTCACCGTTCCGTGTAGATGCTGTAGGATCACACCACGCACCTCTATGAGCACCGCACCGATGTTTTCGACCTCGCCCTAACTCCGGCAGTCGCTGGACTCGTCGCCGACGTCGTTTCCGGCGACCCCGAGGCCAGCCACAACCACCACTCGACGCGGCTCACTCCCAGCTACCCGTAGGTGTGCTCCGCCGTCGTTTTGGCAGCTGGAGCACAAAACCCGCACCTCACCGCCACGTTTGGCCTCGCCGGCGGCTAAACGCCAGCGAGTTAGCCCTGTTTGACCAAGGGTTTGACCCCCCTGGGTCACTGACATGTGGGCCCTGTCTGTTAGTCAAACCTAGTTTAGTGTTTAATTTAATTTTAATTAGTCAGTTAACTAACTATGACACTGACCAGTGGGTCCCACTGGTCAGGTTTGACCTGGGCCACCCTGTTGACTGGCTGACGTCAGCATGATGTCATGCTGACGCAGTAAAGGATTTTCTGGGATTTTTAGATTAAAAATAATTCAGGAAATTCCAAAAAATGCTTTAAACTTCAAAAAATCATATAAATTCAACAGTAGCTCAGATGGAAAAGATTTATATATGAAAATTGATCAGAAAAATCCAATCTTCCCAATGGCACTAGTTTCATGTATGTTTGAGCAAGTTAACCTTGCTGTTTACATCAAAACAAGTTAATGCACTTAATTAAATAATAATTTGGGTTTCAATTTGAATCTTTCTGGTTTTAGTTGCATTAGCCCAAAACACATGCATCTTGCCATATCATGAGCATGCATCATATTGTTGCATTTGTTTGCTTATTGATTGTATCGCCGGTATTCTCCGTGTTAGGTCCTGCTCCCGAGGATACTTCTGCGTATCCAACTGAAGAGCAGTACCCGACAACCACTTTGTCAAGCAAGCAATCATTGATCATTCCGATACAAACCCATCTTCTCGCTCCTGCTCTCTTTTACTGCATTAAGGCAACAGCGTGTGAACTGCTACTTGTTGCGGTAGTTGAACCCTATTCCCTTGCATGACCTGTCATTGCCACAGTAAATAGTTGAAACCCACTAGCATGTGTAGGAGTTGATTGAGCCATGTGATGTGTGATCCACCATGCTATTTGTTTATGTTGCCTGCTATGCTTAGAGTTGTGTCAGGTCTGGTTCATCTGGGTGATGGATCAGAGTGAAATGATCATACCGGTAAAGAGAAGGAAGTGTGGAATATGTTTGGTAAACGTATCAATGAAAGGCCATGTAGGAGTACATGGTGGGTTGTTTCATTGGAATCGTCCATAGGACCCGAGATCTGTATGTGTGATTCAAGTTACAGTTACTACCACGCATTGGGCTCCGGGCGCTCCAAGCCCTCTCGTCTTATTAACTGCCCCTGTTCTCTGTCCAGGAGTTGCAACTTGTTTCTGGTGTTTGTAGTTTACTGGTGGTCGTGCACAGCGCTGACCCTCGGGGTGGGCTGTGGTGCGACAGGTACGTGGCACGGTGTATCGGTTACCCGTTTGGTGACTCGGGAACCCTGTACACATCGTTTGGGGCCGTGAGCGACACCCCGACCGGATCTCCCCACGGATGGAACCCAAATAGGCGATAAACCTGGACGAGAGACTTGTGTAGTTAGTCAGTTGTGGCCGACACCCTCGCTGGGTTTCCGCTTGAAGGTTGCCGAGTACATGTCGAGTAAACGGCGATAAGTGGTGGAAGCGTGTGTGAAGAAGTACACCCCTGCATGGTTATCAATCTATTCGAATAGCCGTTGTTCGCGGTACGGACTAATTGGTTACTCTTATAGTTCATACACAAGTTGATGGATACTATTAAAAGCCTCAAGACAAGTGTGAGTGCCGTGGATGGCCCTTCCGTAGGATGACGGAAGAGGATCCTCGGTGGTGTATTGTTGTGGTGAGTAGAGGACTCGTGTATGTAGTAATATCTTGCAATCTATTGAGAGTTGTAGTATAGGTTAGCCAAGAGTCAAAGCTGGCTTTCTGCTATGAACTCCACTACCCCCTGTTGATAATGTTGCATGTATGATAGGTTCTGTTGTAAGACTTGCTGAGTACCTTTGTACTCATGTTTGCTTAATAACTGTTGCAGAGGAAAACCCTGCCCCTTCTGATGGGTTCTACATAGACGTTGACGTCGACGAGTAGCTTGTCACCCAGACGGAGATCTGGAGCTTGTGAAGGGCCTTGTAGATAGTCAGGCTTCACCAAGCCTGTTTTATTTTCTAAGTTGTCTGTACTCAGACATGTAGCTTCCGCTTGTGCTTGTATGACTGTATGACTTGAGTGTTGGGTCATGTGACCCCTACCTGTATGGATATGTTATGTATGGCTCTTGGAGCCTCTTAAATAAAGTACTTTGAGTCATAGAGTTCTGTTGTGATGCAATGTTGTATTTGCACATATTGAGCATATTGTGTGTATGATTGAAATGCTTGGTATGTGTGGGATCCGACACCTAGTTGTTTTCCTTTGGTAGCCTATCTTACAGGGAAATGCCTCCTAGTGCTTCCAATGAGCCTTGGTAGCTTGCTACTGCTCGGAACACGTAGGCTGGCCGGCATGTGTCCTTCTTCGTTCCTGTGTCTGTCCCTTAGGGGAAATGTCACACGTTGTTCCTTTAAGTCCATGTAGCTTGCTACGACTTGGGTTCATACGTTGATGACCGACACGTTCGTTGCTGGGTTATGGATGCCTGTCTCTGTAATTTAGTGCCGCTTTTGGTTTATAACTAGCCATGTCGGCCCGGGTTCTCTATCATATGGATGCTAGCGACACTGTCATATACGTGTGCCAAAATGCGCAAACGGTCCCAGGCCAGGTAAGGTGGCACCCGTGGGGATACCGTGCATGAGGCTGCAAAGTGATATGACATGTTGCAGCTAGATCGGTGTGACTTAGGATCGGGGTCCTGACAGCATTGGCATCAGAGCTGGACTGCCTGTAGGTTTCTCAAGCCAAACTGGTCGATGTTGAGTCTAGAAAAATTCTTAGTTATATGTAGGGCAATTGATTGTGGAAGGGAACGTAAGGCTCTTTTTACTCCTTTACCTTATGCCCTTCTGATCTGAGTCAGTCCATTCTTTCCACGGGGATTTAGGACTAGGCCTCTTATCCTTACTAGGTTCACGTGTTACTAATCTGTAGACTCTTAGGATTGTTGGTTTCAAGCCTTAGTTCAGTTTCTACCCTTTTAGTATGATGAATTGTTGGACCCGAAACCTTGATATGATATTGTTGAGTGGCTATGCTATCATTTGTATGATGTCTCAAATCTTTTTGAGCATTTACAGTTGTTATGCTGCCCGATTTCTTCCAGAAACACTAATGCATTTGCATTACTTCGTGTTTCAGATGTCTGGCCGCACACCTCACCAAGTGGTTTGTTTGACTCGGTGCATTAATGTGCCCGGTCACACAGCCATGCTAGTTCGTGTGCTGACTGAGACCGGTTACCACTGGTATCCTGAGTACACCGTGGAGGAACAGTACCGGGATTTAAATCAGAGTCAGTATTTTTGCACAGTTCGGATATACCCCTCGTATCCCGGAGCTAACGACCCCATTCATTGGTGTTATGGACTCGGGTTACTATCGAGATGGCAGTGCAGGATGCCGCTTATTCGATGATGACCATCCTCCGGGCTAGGCATGCCCTGTTGCTGAACACTGAGTTCTGTTACATGCCAGCCTCACTTCCCGGAGAGGAAGGCTACTACACTGGTCTCTATACTGATGCTGCTCATGAAGAGCCACTGCTTCAGACTACTGTTCAGATGCTGGAGGATAGAGACCGCGAGGTTCGTGCCCTCCAAATGGAGTTGTATAACACTCGAGCCGCCCAGTGGACTACTTTGACACGGCTTTCACCTATTGTGCATGCCGGATATCTGGATATGCGGGATTTGTACCCCGTGCGGACTCGTCTGCCTGATCGTATGGATTGGCGTGACATTGGGGGTATTACACCTCCACGTGGGTGTTGGTTACCACCAGCATCAGGCCCGAGGCCACATCCATGTCCCTATGGTCTACAGACTTCGAGTGCTCGAGAGTTTCAAGATCCATCTGTTCCACTTCCAGGCTACGGTGGTAATCTTTATGAAGATTACTACGGGAATGTCTGAGCTAGACCGTGGCAGTAGTAGTATCGGAGTAGTTGTATTTCCACAGTCCTGCGCGTCTTGTGGAATATGACTTAGCTAGTGCTGAGTTTCGAAGGTATAGCTAAATAATGTATAGGAGCTTGGAATGCCTCTGATGTGATGTATCATCTTTCACCGCAGTTGTACTTTAGCCTTGGCTTGTACTAAACTATGTATGGTGTGTATGACCACTCGTGTATATATAGCAGTTTCTATATTACCATGTCGTACGGATGAACATCTCTGCATTCCGTGTCATCCATTACATTCTGCACTCCTATGTCAAGTTTTTGCCATCCTTGTCTAAACCATTGTTTTGTTTTCCTAGGATGGTCAACACTCGCAGCACTCCTGCTGCTCAGGAGCAGGGTGAGGCTAGTGGGGCTAGAGATGAGAATCTACCCCAGCCACCCTCCTTGGCTGAAGTTATGCTTCAGGCAGAACGGAACAAGAGAGAGACCAACCGTCTGCTGGAACGCATAGAGCAGAACACTGGGTTTCGTCAGAGGAATGACGTGGTGTCAATCAATGACTTTATCAAGATGTGCCCACCGAAGTTCCATCACTCCACCGAACCTCTGGATGCGGATGATTGGCTTCGTAGTATCACCCACAAGCTACACTCTGCCCGTGTGGCCGAAGCTGATAAGGTTATCTACGCCGCCTACCATCTTGAGGGCCCTGCCAGTCTATGGAGGGAGAACTTTGAGGCTATGCGTCCTGCTGGCCAAATCAATACTTGGGTAGAGTTCAGAGAGGCATTCCGTGAACATCACATTCCGGAAGGTCTCATGGATCGCAAGCGGGAGGAATTCTACAATTTCACCCAGGGCCGGTTAACTGTGGATGGCTATAGTCGCGAGTTTGGCAACTTGGCACGCTATGCACCTGAGGAAGTATCCACCGATGCCAAGAATGTGACGCCCGAAGACCTCGTGTACGACTACTACCTCTACGGCTACGAGCTCCGTGAACGACTACCGTCGCCGTGTACCACTACCGTCGCCCCGTGTACCTCGACGGAACGTGTACGACTCCGAAACGAGAACGACTACATGTGACGATGAACGCCAAGTACCACCACGTCCGACGATGCGACATGAACCCCTATGACAAGTACCTCTCCGAACGGGATGTGAACGACTACACGTGTACCTCTACGGAACAACTACTTCCTCTTCGGAAACGTGAACCACTACTTCCTCTACGACCTGCAAGAACGTCTACTTCCTCTACGATCTCCAACCCCTCCGAGAACGATCGTTTCGAAGGTATAACCCCGAGACGATGACCCGTGAGATGCTTGCATGTGTTGTATGAAATGTTTCTTCCCTAGTGAGCACTGTGCCTGCTTCGTCCTTGTCATGCTCCTCGGTTGCCTCGTCGCCGACTCGTGGGAACCCGGTGACGGGATCGCCCCACCTTTCATCTCGTTTGACTCGCTCACGCCATCTTCTTCTTTTGCACCGGACTCTCAGCGAGTACCGGAACCGAGATGTTGCGTTGCATCATTTTCGGATCGTTGCCGTGGCACCCTTTCCTTCCACCGCGGTGACAAAACTTCATGTCTCTCTTGTTCCCTTTTAATAGAACTTGCATAAACTTGTTCATGTCATCCGCGTCATGTTAGCAACTTTTAATATGTGTGTTTTGTTGTTTGCTAATAATTGCTAAACATGCTTATGGGGATTTTCCGGAACTTGTTGTTGCTTTTCCGGCCTCATTTAAAATGTCTTAATAGTGTAGTTTATTTATGCTTCACCTCTTGCCATGTTAACAAACTTTTAATCTTGTCTTGTAAATAAGCGAGAGTCAATTAAATAATTAAATGTGGTGTTTCGTCAATATGCAACTCGTTGCATATTGAGCTCCACTTAACTTGTAGTTTTGTTTGTGCACTTTGCCATGCCTTGCATAATTAAACCGGACATGCATCATACTTGGATGTGCATCGTATGCCATGTTTATGCTTGTATGTTTACCGTGTTGTTTGTTTCTTTCCGGTTTGCTTCTCTTGATAGCTTCGGTTTCGTTCCGGAGTTGTGATGATTCTCTCGTCTATGTTTTTTCCGTCTACTTCGTGGATCCGTTCTTCTTCCTTGTGGAATTCCAGGCAAGATGACCGAACCCGGATACCATTACTATCTTTTCCTATTGCTAGTAGTCTCGATCTATAGTTTTGCCTCGATGCCCATGTTTTCCTGTCAGCCTCCTACTTGTAACCATGACCATGTTTAACCACCCTTCCTATGCAAACCGTTGAATGGCTAAGTACGCTTCGCTCAGCCCCTCTTATAGCATTGCTAGTTGCAGGTGAAGATTGAAGATGCTTGCTTCATGTTGAAGTTGTTGGGTTATATCACACTATATAAATGCTTAAATGAAATCATCTATATATTGGCAAGGGTGGAAGGCTAAGCCTTTTTCTTGGTGATTTGTTCCACTCATGCCGTTAGGAACCGTATAAACCGGTGTTATGTTCCTTGATTATGCGTTCCTAACACGGTTGGGGTGTATGGGACCCCCTTGATAAACCGCTAAGTGCTAAGTCTTTTCCAGCAAGTCCCAACATTGGTACTATTCGCCTAATAACTAATAAAACTTGCCTAGGGACTAGCCATCCCTTTTATTTTAATTCAACAACCCCGGGCCAGTGCTCCACATGAGTGTTGGTCCGAAACGGGGGTTCTGCGGGGCCGCCTTGGGGCAACCCGAGGTATCTGGCATACACCTGTAGAATCGCCCATCCGGTCATGTCCTGAGACTTAGATACACGCGGCTACTATCAGGGTGTCGACACGCCGGGAGGATTTGCTGGATTAGCCTTACCTTAGTTCGGTTTAACTTGAGCACGGGATTCCGAGAATACTCGGGTCTTCCCACCTTTGGAGTTGCGACTCCGCGGATCGTGGGCTTGTAATGGGTCAAGTTGGAACACCCCTGCAGGGTTTTGAACTTTTGAAAGCCGTGCCCGCGGTTATGTGGCAGATGGGAGCTTGTTAATATCCGGTTGTAGATAACTTGACACAATGTTTCAATACACTACCAGCGTGTGTACCATGACTGTCATTTTCCGAAAGGGGTTTCGGGAGATGAACACGGTAGGGTTATGTTTGTTGAGCTTTATCTAGGATCACTTCGTGATCATCTCTCGACCGAGGCACTTCTCTTCTCGCTCTCTTTTACGTAAGTTAGTGCTAGTTGCTGCTGCAGACTCTTGTTGTTCCTTCACCTCCTGTTCGTTCTTTAGCCTTGTCCTCACCCAAGGCTTAAATAGTCATGTTACCCGGGAACGGGATTGCTGAGTCCTCTGTGGCTCACAGTTACTTCACCACACCAGATGCAGGTTCAGCCGAGTTTGATGCAGGAGATGGATCAGTTCTTCACCAGGAACTCGATGAAGAGAGTGGCCGTATGCTTGTGACGTTTCGACGATCAGTAGTGGTTTCTACTAGGATTCGATCCTGACCTGTGGCTTTATGTTGTTTTGGTATCTTTCTTTTGGATCTTCACCCGTAGTCGGGTTGTGATGTTTTGTGATGATCTGCTTATGTAATGTATTGTGTGAAGTGGCGAGTGTAAGCCAACTATCTCCTTTTGCAATTTAATCCCTCTTTTACATGAGTCGTGCAAAGATACCAAACTTGAGATCATTGTAGGATGGGCTTATACCTTTAAGTCATGCCTCGACACGTAGGAGGTATAGTCCCATCCTGGGCATTACAAGTTGGTATTCAGAGCCTTCTCCGACCTAGAAGCCCCACTGATTGATCGAATCGTTGACGGTTGAGTCTAGGCACACGCTGAAAATGTTTTGAGTCCTATATATATCGGAGAGTAGGATTTCTTTTGCTCCTCATCCCCTTTCATTCTGGTGAGGACTCCTGACGATTACTCTTGCCTCTTCTACTTTAAAAAATTGCACCAAATTTTTTTAGGATCTCACGAGTATTGTTTGGATTGTTTCGATGTCTTTGTGACGAGAACATTGTTCTCGATGCCTCCTGTCATTAGGGGTTGTGGCAGTGTCCCGGGGAGTTGAGCTTCGAGGTGTTGTCGTCACAAATCCATCGCGGCAGTACTCGAATACTTAAGACGGCCGACATCGAAAACTCTCCTATGCGGTTAGTGGCAAGATAACCCCGACATCACCCAGTACTGGGGAGGTAGTTCGGGAGTATTGCCATAGCTTGTATAGTGGATGCGTTTCGAAGGTCCGAGGTAAACCGTTTCCGAGAAAGACTGGTTATGTGTTGAAGGATGGATACACCTGGATGTAGGTTTAGAGTTGATTGCGCGGTGCTTCCCGTGTATCCCCAACACCTGATTGCATAACTGGAAACTTTCGGAAATTAATAGGTGGGTTCATCCAGTAGTTCTAGGCATTCTTCCAACGGATGCACGATATGAAGTTCGGGGTTCTACATTGAGTGAAGTGGTTTTATGGACTTGTTCATATCGGGAGTTGCATCTTAAAGGGTCCTTGGCTATGCTGATCCGGGGATTGCAAAACCCTTTTGTAACACGTTCCATGAGCTTTCAGCACGAATATGTCGAACGAAGCTTCTATCTTGTATTTGTTCCATCTGCTCCTTGTTCCTTTTTATTTATTTACTTTTTGTTCTCCAAGTGGCTTCTCGACAAGTTGACGTACCTGCGGAATTCATTCGTTCAATTCTCTGCTCGGATGATATTGTGAAGATCATGTTGCATATCTATCCTTTGTTTTGTTTTGATTCTGGTATTCGAGTTGCTTCGATGTCAAATGTTGATTCCATACCCTTCCTAATCGGTGTTCTCATATTTCTATGGGGGTGCTAATTCTTCTTGACCATCGAGATGGTCATGTTAAATTCTTTCCAACCGTTGTGCCTTCTCTTCAAGTTATTTCCTTACGGACGTCGTTGAGAAATCTGACGATTGTCTGTTTCAATCATCTCAAGTTGTCTTTGTTTTCCCCACCCTCCCACCCTTCTTCTTCTCGGAGCAAGAAATTATCAGATGAAGTATCCATTTTATTCATGTGATATTTCTTCATTCATTTCCTTCAATGTTCTTATCCGGTGTTTATCGTGAAGTTGCTCAAGAGCTTCAAGTTCATCATTCTTTGTTCTCAATTCTACCGGTGGATGTAATTTAAGATTTCGGTGTTGATCTTATCCTTTTCCCTCATTTCACAATGTTTTCTTATTCCGGTGTACCAATTAATAATTCTCCTCTTGCTATTCATATCCGGAGTACTCAAGATTCATAATTCCATTCTTAATCCGTTCAAGCAATTTTTTGAGGATTGTCATCTATTCAAGCCATTTAATTCAACCGGTGCAATATCTCTTAAGCAATCTTTTTCAATGGTGATTTTCTTTGAGTGGGCCCTAACCCACAGGTCTTTTCCCAGGATCTTACCTGACTCTTCTAATTATTTTTCCAGAGTTATACTCAAATTCTTTCAAATGTGACGTAAGAATGATTCCCATCAGTCACATGCCTTCTCCAAGATCGCTTTCAATTTCTTTTCATCATTGGTTCAACCTTTTTAATTCTTCATTCCGGAGTGCTCAACAATTCTTATGGCATTTCTCGTCTTCATTCTCAACATTTGAAGACCGGAGAAGTGTTTCTCTTAAATCCTGGCCCGTTCTCTTGAAGATTCGTGGTTCTAGCTTCATGTCAACCTCATTATTGTTCCGATTGTGAGGAATTATTTTTATACCCATCCGAAGCTTTTCATGGATTTTTCCATTGTGATCCTCCGAAGGCCATCATTTCAGAATATTTCTTCGTTCTCCGTTTTCAACTTCGTCCTCCAAATATTCTTCATTGATGTCTCTTTGTTCGTCTCTATGTTCTTACGGTGGTTCTTTCAAGATTACCCTTCCGTTGTTATCGTTTTAATTCATTTGTTCTTTTCATAATCCTACCGGTGGTTCGTTGAATAATTATCCGAGGTTGTGCTAGATCTCTCTTTAATTCTTTGCAACGAGAATAAGTAGTATGCCAAATCCATTGCTTGTCATCAATTTAAATTGGTGAAGGATAAGCATACAGTAAATCTTATTCTTATCTCCTCAAAGTGATTAATCTCTTTCTCCGGAGCTTGTTCATCATATCATATTCTCGGTTCTAAGTTGTTCATCTTGTTTTCCGGAGCTCCAAGTTATTCCAATTATATCATTTCAAAGCTCCATCTAATTCATCGCAGGCCTTGAATCTTATTATTTTCATCTTTCACTTCTCATGCTTTCATTACCGGAGCTCTCATGGTGGTTCATCATCATTTAATTCATACTCGAAGTTTTCATCAAGATTCTTGTTGGAGCTCAAATATTCTTCTTCTTGCATTTTGAAGTGCAATTCTTTCTCCCTTATCTTTTCAGATGGTGTTATGTCATTTTGACGAGTTCCCTTCATGTTTCATGATTCACAAGTTGTCAAGAATAAGATAATTAAAACCATCATTACTTTCTCTTTAGGAGATCCTTTCAACCCCTCATTTCTATCTCCTGGAGTTATCTTGGGTTGTATTTCACCTAAAAGCTTTCCCTAAAGATTGTTGCTATTTATGGTGCTTATAAATGACCCAAGTTCTTCATTTATCATTCCGGTTTTATAAGTTTATCGTCTCCTTGTTGATCTCAATCCAAGCAATTCGTTTCTGTTAGTGGATGGTTGTCACCTCTTATTGCTGAGATGTTTTCCATATGCCCACATCAAGCTTATTCGTTTCGTTGTTGATTTTTTCCATCAACCCCATTCAACCCTTCTTTGTAAGGAGGTTTTCCTAATTCAATTTTGAGAGAAGTTGACTTTTTCTTCTCCGTTCTTTTCTTTCCAACGACCTAGCTTATATTCTTCCATTCCGGAGGCTTTGTGATATTGCTCTCTTTGACCATCATCTCGTTTTGTCAAGATCATGTTCTTTCCCTTGCTTATCATTTAACCGGAGTGTTGTGTTCTTCATTCAGTTCTGTCATCTTATCTAGTTTTGCCTATCTTTTTAACTGGAGTGCTATCTGAAATCCTTCTTTACCTTGTGCCATTCTTTTAATTGTTTCGGAGGCAATATGATGTTGATTTCATCAAGTATCATTCCATCTCCTAAAGTTCTTGTTAATTCCTTCCATTTTCAGACGGAGTGCTGCCCAAATTCTGTCATTCTTATTCCTTGGCCATACCATTGCAGTTTCACATTCTTTTGGTTCGTAAGCTCTTGTTTTATGTCTTTCAACCAACAAGGTTCTTGTTATGTTCCTTGTTCCTCCTTTTACCGGAGTGTTTCATCTTCGTTCATCTCTGTTGTATTCTTCTTTCATTTTGTTCAACATCTCAATGTTCGTGGTTTCACATGTCTGTCAAAGAAGCAACTTTGTTTTACCTCTTCTTTTTCGTTTCTACCCGGTGATATCTCTAGGATCTCGGGTCGAGATCCTCTGTTAGTGTGGGAGAGTTGTGACGCCCGAAGACCTCGTGTACGACTACTACCTCTACGGCTACGAGCTCCGTGAACGACTACCGTCGCCGTGTACCACTACCGTCGCCCCGTGTACCTCGACGGAACGTGTACGACTCCGAAACAAGAACGACTACATGTGACGACGAACTCCAAGTACCACCACGTCCGACGATGCGACATGAACCCCTACGACAAGTACCTCTCCGAACGGGATGTGAACGACTACACGTGTACCTCTACGGAACAACTACTTCCTCTTCGGAAACGTGAACCACTACTTCCTCTACGACCCGCAAGAACGTCTACTTCCTCTACGACCTCGAACCCCTCCGAGAACGATCGTTTCGAAGGTATAACCCCGAGACGATGACCCATGAGATGCTTGCATGTGTTGTATGAAATGTTTCTTCCCTAGTGAGCACTGTGCCTGTTTCGTCCTTGTCATGCTCCTCGGTTGCCTCGTCGCCGACTCGTGGGAACCCGGTGAAGGGATCGCCCCACCTATCATCTCGTTTGACTCGCTCACGCCATCTTCTTCTTTTGCACCGGACTCTCAGCGAGTACCGGAACCGAGATGTTGCGTTGCATCATTTTCGGATCGTTGCCGTGGAACCCTTTCCTTCCACCGCGGTGACAAAACTTCATGTCTCTCTTGTTCCCTTTTAATAGAACTTGCATAAACTTGTTCATGTCATCCGCATCATGTTAACAACATTTAATATGTGTGTTTTGTTGTTGGCTAATAATTGCTAAACATGCTTATGGGGATTTTCCGAAACTTGTTGTTGTTTTTCCGGCCTCATTTAAAATGTCTTAATAGTGTAGTTTATTTATGCTTCACCTCTTGCCATGTTAACAAACTTTTAATCTTGTCTTGTAAATAAGCGAGAGTCAATTAAATAATTAAATGTGGTGTTTCGTCAATATGCAACTCGTTGCATATTGAGCTCCACTTAACTTGTAGTTTTGTTTGTGCACTTTGCCATGCCTTGCATAATTAAACCGGACATGCATCATACTTGGATGTGCATCGTATGCCATGTTTATGCTTGTATGTTTACCGTGTTGTTTGTTTCTTTCCGGTTTGCTTCTCTTGATAGCTTCGGTTTCGTTCCGGAGTTGTGAGGATTCTCTCGTCTATGTTGCTCCGTCTACTTCGTGTATCCGTTCTTCTTCCTTGTGGAATTCCAGGCAAGATGACCGAACCCAGATACCATTACTCTCTTTGCCTATTGCTAGTAGTCTCGATCTATAGTTTTGCCTCGATGCCCATGTTTTCCTGTCAGCCTCCTACTTGTAACCATGACCATGTTTAACCACCCTTCCTATGCAAACCGTTGAATGGCTAAGTACGCTTCGCTCAGCCCCTCTTATAGCATTGCTAGTTGCAGGTGAAGATTGAAGATGCTTGCTTCATGTTGAAGTTGTTGGGTTATATCACACTATATAAATGCTTAAATGAAATCATCTATATATTGGCAAGGGTGGAAGGCTAAGCCTTTTGCTTGGTGATTTGTTCCACTCATGTCGTTAGGAACCGTATAAACCGGTGTTATGTTCCTTGATTATGCGTTCCTAACACGGTTGGGGTGTATGGGACCCCCTTGATAAACCGCTAAGTGCTAAGTCTTTTCCAGCAAGTCCCAACATTGGTACTATTCGCCTAATAACTAATAAAACTTGCATAGGGACTAGCTATCCCTTTTATTTTAATTCAACAACCCCGGGCCAGTGCTCCACATGAGTGTTGGTCCGAAACGGGGGTTCTGCGGGGCCGCCTTGGGGCAACCCGAGGTATCTGGCATACACCTGTAGAATCGCCCATCCGGTCGTGTCCTGAGACTTAGATACGCGCGGCTACTATCAGGGTGTCGACACGCCGGGAGGATTTGCTGGATTAGCCTTACCTTAGTTCGGTTTAACTTGAGCACGGGATTCCGAGAATACTCGGGTCTTCCCACCTTTGGAGTTGCGACTCCGCGGATCGTGGGCTTGTAATGGGTCAAGTTGGAACACCCCTGCAGGGTTTTGAACTTTCGAAAGCCGTGCCCGTGGTTATGTGGCAGATGGGAGCTTGTTAATATCCGGTTGTAGATAACTTGACACAATGTTTCAATACACTACCAGCGTGTGTACCATGACTGTCATTTTCCGAAAGGGGTTTCGGGAGATGAACACGGTGGGGTTATGTTTGTTGAGCTTTAGCTAGGATCACTTCGTGATCATCTCTCGACCGAGGCACTTCTCTTCTCGCTCTCTTTTACGTAAGTTAGTGCTAGTTGCTGCTGCAGACTCTTGTTGTTCCTTCACCTCCTGTTCTTTCTTCAGCCTTGTCCTCACCCAAGGCTTAAATAGTCATGTTACACGGGAACGGGATTGCTGAGTCCTCTGTGGCTCACAGTTACTTCACCACACCAGATGCAGGTTCAGCCGAGTTAGATACAGGAGATGGATCAGTTCTTCACCAGGAACTCGATGAAGAGAGTGGCCGTATGCTTGTGACGTTTTGACGATCAGTAGTGGTTTCTACTAGGATTCGATCCTGACCTGTGGCTTTATGTTGTTTTGGTATCTTTCTTTTGGATCTTCACCCGTAGTCGGGTTGTGATGTTTTGTGATGATCTGCTTATGTAATGTATTGTGTGAAGTGGCGAGTGTAAGCCAACTATCTCCTTTTGCAATTTAATCCCTCTTTTACATGAGTCGTGCAAAGATACCAAACTTGAGATCATTCTAGGATGGGCTTATACCTTTAAGTCGTGCCTCGACACGTAGGAGGTATAGTCCCATCCTGGGCATTACAAAGAAGCAGGTGAGGTTCCGCAAGGGACTCAGCCCCGAACTCCGCCGAGATCTACGACTGCACGAGTGCACTTCCTTCCAGAAGTTGGTGAACAAGGCCATCAGTGCTTAGATGGGCCAGACTGATTTCGAAGCCACACGCAAGCATCCACGTGACTTTGGTTCCTCATCCGGCTCTGGCTCTCACAAGCGCCGTGTGTGGGTTCCTAACACTGCTCTGCCACCCAAGTACACACCAAGGCCATCCTATGAGACGCCTCGCCCAACTCAACAGTATGCACCTGCCAAGACTTATGGAGGACCACCTACCAACTTTGCTCCACGCACTGGCACTGTGACTTGCTTCAAGTGTGGAAAACCGGGGCACTACATGCGTGAGTGTCCTCAGAACCAACCAGGAAAACCGGTTGGCCGTGGTAAGCCAACCGGCAAGGTGAATTATGTCAAGCCAATCCCCACTACACGTGGTCATGTCAACTATGTCTCTGCTGTGGAAGCTTATGAGGATCCTAACGTCGTCCTTGGTATGCTTCTCATTAACTGCCATCCGGCATCTGTTCTTTTCGATACTGGAGCATCCCATTCGTTCATATCTGAGAGCTATGCTCGAATGCACAACATGACTTTTTGTGACATGCCTACTTCCATGGTTATTCAAACTCCTGGTGCAAAGTGGCAAACCTCTAGGGTAAGCCATGGAAATGAAATCCTTGTCGATAGACTTGTTTTTCTTGCATCTCTAATCACTCTCAAGTCCTCGGACATAAACATCATCTTGGGTATGGACTGGATGACAACTCATTACGCCAAGATTGATTGCTACACTAGGACCGTTCAACTTACACACCCATCGGCAAGACAGTCAATGTCTTGGCCCGAATGGCTGAGCGTTAGCTCTACTCTCTTAATGCCAGCCCTATACCAGAACTCGAAGATATCCCGGTAGTCCGTGACTTTCCGGATGTTTTTCCAGAAGAACTGCCAGGTGTTCCACCTGACAGAGATGTCGAGTTCGTGATAGATCTTATTCCAGGAACTGTCCCAATCTCTAGGAGACCCTATAAGATGGCACCCCTAGAATTAGCTGAGCTTAAGAAACAACTCGATGAGTCCTTGCAAAAGGGTTTCATCCGTCCTAGTTCTTCCCCTTGGGCTTGTCCCGTCCTCTTTGTCAAGAAGAAGGATGGAACGGAACGGATGGTTGTAGACTACCGACCTGTCAATCTGGTCACCATAAAGAACAAGTATCCGCTCCCCAGGATCAACGACCTGTATGATCAGCTCGCTGGTTCCTCAATCTTTTCCAAAATGGATTTGAGGTTGGGCTACCATCAAATCAAAATCAAGAACGGGGACATTCCTAAAACGGCTTTTTTTACTCGTTATGGCCAATACGAGTACACCGTCATGTCCTTCGGATTAACCAATGCCCCAGCCACATTCTCCCGACTAATGAATTCTATATTCATGGAGTACTTGGATAAATTCGTCGTGGTATACCTCGATGATATACTCATTTACTCCAAGAACAAGGAAGATCATGCCGAGCATCTAAGGCTGGTATTGACGAAACTTCGAGAGCGCCGCCTTTATGCCAAATTCTCTAAATGTGAATTCTGGTTGCCGGATGTGACCTATTTAGGTCATGTGATCTCTGGCAAGGGTATTGCTGTCAATCCCGAGCGAGTTCAAGCCGTCCTTGATTGGACTCCCCCTGAATCGGTCAAGCAAGTTAGGAGTTTCCTTGGCTTAGCGAGCTATTGCCGACGCTTCGTCGAGAATTTCTCCAAGGTTGCTAAACCTCTAACTGAACTCCTCAAGAAAGATAAAAAGTTTGAGTGGACCCCACAGTGCGAGTCCAGCTTTCAGGAACTGAAAAGACGTCTGACATCTGCACCCGTACTGGTACCACCAGACTTTTCCAAGGATTTTATAATCTACTGCGATGCCTCGCGACAAGGACTAGGTTGCATACTCATGCAAGATCGTCAAGTGATCGCATACGCATCTCGACAGTTGCGTCCACATGAGGATAACTATCCTACACATGATCTAGAGCTTGCAGCTGTAGTCCACGCACTTAAAACATGGCGACATTACCTTCTTGGTAATCGCTGTGAAATCTTCACTGATCACCAAAGTCTGAAATACATCTTCACCCAACCGGACTTGAATCTCAGGCAAAGACGTTGGGTTGAGTTGCTCACAGATTACGACTTAGGAATTACTTACACCCCTGGGAAGGCCAATGTCATGGCTGACACACTAAGTCGTAAGTCTTATTGTAACAACTTGATGTTACAACAAGGGCAACCACTTCTTCACGAGGAATTTCGTAAGCTTAACCTTCACATTGTTCCTCGAGGATTCCTTTCCACCTTGGTGGTGGAACCTACCCTTATAGATCAAATCATAGCTGCCTAGAAGCAAGATACAGGGATTTCCCGAATTAAGAGAAACATTCACAAAGGAGTTGCAGGTTGTTTCTCCATTGATAATAGAGGTGTTGTTTTCTTCGAGAACCGTTTAGTGGTTCCCAAGAACCAACATCTACGGCAGTTAATCCTTAAGGAGGCTCATGAATCTCCTCTCACGATTCATCCCGGTAGTACCAAAATGTATCAGGACCTACGTCAGAGGTTCTGGTGGACTAGGATGAAGAGAGAAATCGCTCAGTTCATTGCTAACTGCGACGTTTGTCATCGAGTTAAAGTAGAACATCAACGGCCTGCTGGCACCCTTCAACCTTTAGCTATTCCTGAATGGAAATGGGACAAGATCGGTATGGACTTCATTACCGGGTTTCCCAGGACTAGGAAAGGGAATAATGCTATCTTCGTCGTTATCGACCGCCTCTCCAAAGTAGCTCATTTCCTGCCTGTTCGAGAGAGTATTACCGCTAGCCAGCTAGCAGAATTGTATATCTCTCGAATAGTATCACTTCATGGTGTGCCGTTGGAGATTAATTCAGACCGTGGAAGTCTCTTCACTTCACGATTCTGGGAAAGTTTACAGAATGCTATGGGGACTCATCTCTCTTTCAGCACCGCCTTCCATCCCCAGTCAAGTGGTCAAGTGGAACGAGTCAATCAAATTCTGGAAGACATGCTTCGAGCCTCTGTCATCTCTTTCGGTATGGAATGGGAGAAGTGTCTTCCATTTGCCGAATTCGCTTATAAGAATAGTTATCAAGCCAGCTTGGGCAACGCTCCCTTCGAAGTTCTATATGGACGAAAATGTCGAACACCTCTTAACTGGTCAGAAACCGGGGAAAGACAATTCTTTGGTCTGGATATGATCCAGGAAGTAGAAGAGCAAGTTCGCATCGTTCGTGAGAAATTGAATACAGGCCAGTCTCACCAGAAGAGCCAATATGATAGTCATCATAAGGCTGTGACTTTTGAAGTCGGTGATAAGGCTTACCTTCGGGTTACTCCTCTTAAGGGAACCCATCGCTTCGACATCAAAGGCAAATTGGCCCCTCGTTACATCGGTCCTTTTCGCATTCTTGCTAAACGAGGAGAAGTTGCCTACCAATTGGAACTACCTCCGCACCTCTCCAGAGTTCATGATGTCTTCCACGTATCTCAACTCAGGCGTTGCTTCTCGGATCCTATCCGCGGAGTGGACCACGAAACGCTTGATCTCCAGGACAATCTCATATATGGAGAATACCCCGTTCGTATTCTTGATCAAACCGAGCGCACCACTCGACGTCACAATATCAAGTTTCTCAAGGTTCAATGGTCACATCATTCCGAGAGTGAAGCTACCTGGGAAAGGGAGGATCGTCTTCGACTTGAGTACCCCACCCTCTTTCCGGAGGAACCCGAATCTCGGGACGCGATTCTTTTGAGTGGGGGTGAGTTTTCACATCCCTAGTTAGTGCTTGCATTAGGACTAGCTAGAGTGTGCATCATGTTTACTTTTCAAAGAAACTTGAAATGGGAATGACAGAAACCCCAACACCCCTCTTCTAACAACTAGGGTTTAACAAAATCTTTTCCAATGTACCCAAAATGCCCTTCAAAAATGTTCATCATTTCTGCCTTGGTCTTAAACCTCTGCCAAAAATGGTGCACAATTTTCTAGGACATCCAAGGTCTCTGGATTAATTCATATGGTATTTGCATTTGTGCATTTAAATGCTATAAAATATTTTGTGTGCCAAAATAATCATAAACTAAAATTTTCCATGCTGTTTATAATATTTACAGTGGGCATGACTAGTTTTATGAGCTATAAAAATGTTCTGGCATTTTTATTAATTCAACAAAGTTGCAAAAGAAATGAAACAGAAAGAAATAGAAAAAAGAGAAGAGAGAAAGAGCTTACCTGGCGCCTAACAGGCCCACCTGCCGGCCCAGCCTAGCCACCGCTCCAGCGAGCTGCTTGGCTCGGCCAGGCAGGCATGCAGGTGCTCGACGGCGGCCGCAGCGCGCGCCACGCAGCTGCCCGCCGCCCTGCTTCCTCCTCTCGCCGTTCTGGTGGGTGGGATCGATCCCCCACTTCCTCCCCGAGCTCGCTCACTCTCCACCCTCCCTAGCTCCTCTCCCTCGCCTTCCCCGCACCATGGCCGACGCCGTCGTGCTCGCGCCGTCGTGATAGCCGCGTCGACCACCGTCCCTGAGCTCCATCGTCGTGTCCGTCCGCACCACCGTCCTCGACTACATCGAGCAGGCTGAGCCCCGAGCGCTCGCCCGCTCTGGAGTCGCCCCCGACCCCGTCTTCCCCAACTCTGGCCGCAGAGATCCCCATTGCTGCCCCGCTCAGCTCCGACCGTCCCCGATATCGCCTCGGCGTCTACTACAACCGCCGTGAGCTCAACTCCGTCCTCCCCCTCACCGTTGGCGTCGTTTCCGGCGACCGCGAGGCCAGCCACCACCACCACTCGACACGGCTCACTCCCAGCTACCCGTAGGTGTGCTCCGCCGTCGTTTTGGCAGCCGGAGCACAAAACCCGCACCTCACCGCCGCGTTTGGCCTCGCCGGCGGCTAAACGCCGGCGAGTTAGCCCTGTTTGACCAAGGGTTTGACCCCCTGGGTCACTGACATGTGGGTCCTGTCTGTTAGTCAAACCTAGTTTAGTGTTTAATTTAATTTTAATTAGTCAGTTAACTAACTATGACACTGACCAGTGGGTCCCACTGGTCAGGTTTGACCTGGGCTGCCCTATTGACTGGCTGACGTCAGCATGATGTCATGCTGATGCAGTAAATGATTTTTTGGGATTTTTAGATTAAAAATAATTCAGGAAATTCCAGAAAATGCTTTAAACTTCAAAAACTCATATAAATTCAACAGTAGCTCAGATGGAAAAGATTTATATATGAAAATTGATCAGAAAAATCCAATCTTTCCAATGGCACTAGTTTCATGCATGTTTGAGCAAGTTAACCTTGCTGTTTACATCAAAACAAGTTAATGCACTTAATTAAATAATAATTTGGGTTTCAATTTGAATCTTTGATTCAAATGAGCTCAAACCCTTCTGGTTTTAGTTGCATTAGCCCAAAGCACATGCATCTTGCCATATCATGAGCATGCATCATACTGTTACATTTGTTTGCTTATTGATTGTATCACCGGTATTCTCCGTGTTAGGTCCTGCTCCCGAGGATACTTCTGCGTATCCAACTGAAGAGCAGTACCCGACAACCACTTTGTCAGGCAAGCAATCATTGATCATTCCGATACAAACCCATCTTCTCGCTGCTGCTCTCTTTCACTGCATTAAGGCAACAACATGTGAACTGCTACTTGCTACGGTAGTTCAACCCTATTCCCTTGCATGACCTGTCATTGCCACAGTAAATAGTTGAAACCCACTAGCATGTGTAGGAGTTGATTGAGCCATGTGATGTGTGATCCACCATGCTATTTGTTTATGTTGCCTGCTATGCTTAGAGTTGTGTCAGGTCTGGTTCATCTGGGTGATGGATCAGACTGAAATGATCATACCGGTAAAGAGAAGGAAGTGTGGAATATGTTTGGTAAATGTATCCATGAAAGGCCATGTAGGAGTACATGGTGGGTTGTTTCATTGGAATCGTCCATAGGACCCGATATCTGTATGTGTGATTCAAGTTACAGTTACTACCACGCATTGGGCTCCGGGCGCTCCAAGCCCTCTCATCTTATTAACTGCCCCTGTTCTCTATCCAGGAGTTGCAACTAGTTTCTGGTGTTTGTAGTTTACTGGTGGTCGTGCACAGCGCTGACCCTCGAGGTGGGCTGTGGTGCGACAGGTACGTGGCACGGTGTACCGGTTGCCCATTTGGTGACTCGGGAACCCTGTACACATCGTTTGGGGCCGTGAGCGACTCCCCGGCCGGATCTCCCCACGGATGGAAACCAGATAGGCGATAAACCTGGACGAGAGACTTGTGTAGTTAGTCAGGTCATGGCCGACACCCTTGCTGGGCTTCCGCTTGAAGGTTGCCGAGTACATGTCGAGTAAACGGCGATAAGTGGTGGAAGCATGTGTGAAGAAGTACACCCCTGCAGGGTTATCAATCTATTCGAATAGCCGTTGTTCGTGGTACGGACTACTTGGTTACTCTTACAGTTCATAGACAAGTTGATGGATACTATTAAAAGCCTCAAGACACGTGTGAGTGCCGTGGATGGCCCTTCCGTAGGATGACGGAAGAGGATCCTCGGTGGTGTATTGTTGTGGTGAGTAGAGGACTCGTGTACGTAGTAATATCTTGCAATCTGTTGAGAGTTGTAGTATAGGTTAGCCAAGAGTCAAAGCTGGCTTTCTGCTATGAACTCCACTACCCCCTGTTGATAATGTTGCATGTATGATAGGTTCTGTTGTAAGACTTGCTGAGTACCTTTGTACTCATGTTTGCTTAATAACTGTTGCAGAGGAAAACCCTGCCCCTTCTGATGGGTTCTACATAGACGTTGACGTTGATGAGTAGCTTGTCACCCAGACGGAGATCTGGAGCTTGTGAAGGGCCTTGTAGATAGTCAGGCTTCACCAAGCCTGTTTTATTTTCTAAGTTGTCTGTACTCAGACATGTAGCTTCCGCTTGTGCTTGTATGACTGTATGACTTGAGTGTTGGGTCATGTGACCCCTACCTGTATGGATATGTTATGTATGGCTCTTGGAGCCTCTTAAATAAAGTACTTTGAGTCATAGAGTTATGTTGTGATGCAATGTTGTATTTGCACATATTGAGCATATTGTGTGTATGATTGAAATGCTTGGTATGTGTGGGATCCGACACCTAGTTGTTTTCCTTTGGTAGCCTATCTTACAGGGAAATGCCTCCTAGTGCTTCCAATGATCCTTGGTAGCTTGCTACTCCTCGGAACACGTAGGCTGGCCGGCATGTGTCCTTCTTCGTTCCTGCGTCTGTCCCTTAGGGGAAATGTCACGCGTTGTTCCTTTAAGTCCATGTAGTTTGCTACGACTTGGGTTCATACGTTGATGACCGACACGTTCGTTGCTGGGTCATGGATGCATGTCTCTGTAATTTAGTGCCGCTTTTGGTTTATAACTAGCCATGTCGGCCCGGGTTCTCTGTCATATGGATGCTAGCGACACTGTCATATACGTGTGCCAAAATGCGCAAACGGTCCCGGGCCAGGTAAGGTGGCACCCGTGGGGATACCGTGCGTGAGGCCGCAAAGTGATATGACGTGTTATAGCTAGATCGGTGTGACTTAGGATCGGGGTCCTGACACATTCTTCCAGAGTATTTCATGAATTATTTTCATTGTGTTCCTCCGAAGGTCATCATTTCAGAAGATTTCTTCGTTCTTAGTTTTCAACTTCATCCTCCAAATATTCTTCATTGATGCCTCTTCGTTCGTCTCACATTCGTCCGGTGCTTCGTTCAAGTATTCTTTAATCAGTTCACGATCTCTTCGTTCTCGACATTTTTAAATTCCCCAAGTGCTTTACTCTTCCCGGCGATTCATCGTATTCACTCAATTTCAATTTCTGATGATGGTTTTGTTCTCTTTCATCATTCGATTTAATTATTCATGGTGGTTCGTCTCTTTTCTTCACCCGACTTTAATTCTTACGGTGGTTCACTCAAGAATTCTTTTCCGGTGCATCTTATCAATCCATTCATTTAATTCCAATCATACCGACATTTCATGAAGTTTTTCGTAAATTCGCGATATATCCCTCTTTAATCATTTCAACTAGAATGAGTGATATTCAAATCCATTGCTTCTCATCAATTTAAATTGATGGAGGATAAGCATAACATAAATCTTATTCTTTTCATCAAGTTGATTTAATTCCTTCCTTCGGAGTTTATTCTTGATGAATAAATTCTAGTTCCAAGTGTTTTAAACTTTTCTTTCCGGAGTTCAAATTTTCTCGGTTATCTCGTCGGAACCCCGAATAATCATCGCAAGGCTTATTCTTAGTCTTAAATCCTTCACTTCTATATCATCATCCTTTTTCATTACCGGAGTTCTTCATGGTGGTTCTTCATCATTTAATTCATTCTTCAAACGTTCAGCTAATTCTTCTAAAGCAGCTCAAGCATCTTTATTATTTTGCCTCTCGAGTGCAAATAATTCACCGTATTCTTTTGAAGTGGATTTTTGCATTTCTTCCTTCATGTCATCTATTCAATCTTTTGGTTGCGGCATAATTCACCTCATGTTTTGGGATGATTTCCATAAGTCCACAACAAGCTTATTCTTTTGTTTTGGGTTTTCTCAACAAATCCGTTCATCCTTTCTTCGCAAGGATGCTTTAATTCATTCGTGGAGGAAGTTGTTCTTCTCTTATCCGTTCGTTTTCATTCCATAATCTCAATCCTTCCGGAGGCGTTGTGTTGTTCATCTCGTCAAGCTTTATTCCATCTTCTCGAGGTTATGTTCTATTCCTTCCACTCTAAGTTGAAGTGCTGCCCAAATTCCTTCGTTTGAATTCCTTTTCTATCTCTTTTAACCGGAGTGATTTCGAATTCATTCTTGTTCCTTCAACTCTTGCTTCATATCCTTATCCTCTTGGTTCTCGTCTTATGCCTTGTTGCTTATTTTACCGGAGCTTCTCAATCTCGTTCTTCTCCATTGCGTTCTTTCTTTTGAGTTATTCAACCGCTCAAGGTTCTTTGGTTTCACTCTTTTGTCCTCGAAGAACTTTGTTCTTCCTTTTTTCCCTTCCGTCTCGTTCCTAAGATCTTGGGACGAGATCTCTTGTTAGTAGGGGAGTGTTGTGACACCCCGAGACCGGTGCGCCAGGTGTCAGTCAGTTATTCGTCGGCGTTGCCATGTCATCTGCTTGTGTGTTGCATTTTTCCATGTCATGTTGTGTGTTGCATCAGCATGTTTTCAAAACTTGCATCCGTCCAAGTTCGTCCGTCCTCTCCGTTGTCCGTTCTGAGCCCAGACACACTTGCACGTGCCCGCGGCACCTCCGAATATTTTATTTTATGAGTGGCCGAAAAACGTTCTCGGAATGGGTTGAAACTTGGCGTGTGGTCTTATTATAGCATAGATAAGCCGCTTGTCAAGTTTCGTCGCGTTTGGAGTTTGTTTGATAGCCCAATGGTTAACTGTGTTAATCGCCGGAAGCCTTTTCTCTTTTGGCCCAGCACCCTTTTCACATGGCCCCCAAGCCCATTCTAACCCCCTCCATGCTCTTCGGTCGTTCGATCACGATCGCGTGGCCGCGAACCGCTCCTCATTTGGACACTCCTAGCTCCCTCTAGCTATAAATATGTGTCTCCCCCGTATTTCTCTCGCAAATCCAACCATAAAAATCCTCCTCCCCGCGCCGTCGGACATGTCCGCGGAGCAGCCGGACATGTCCACCCCGCCTCCACGCGTTCTGTCCAATAGGAGGTCGCCACGTCACCCGAGCCGCCGCCAGCAGCCACTCTCAGTGCGCCACGTGGCCGCCGCCACCTCCCACCGCCGCCACGGGCCCGCACCGCCCAGATCCGGCCCGCCGGGCCCGGATCGCCGCCGCCGCTCCCCGAGCGCCTCGCTCCCTGGCCGAGCGTGCCGCTCCGCCTCGCCTCCTCCGTCCGGCATGCCGCCCCGCCGCCAGAGTTGGAAGCCGCCGGCCAGCACCACCCCCCAGCTGTCGTTGCTCCTCCGCCGGAGGCTAGTCAGCAAGCCGACACCGCCCGCCAGATCTGGACCCCGCACCTCCTCCGCCCGTCCCGAGCCCCAAGCTCGCCGGAGCTGCGCTAAGCTCCGCTGCCGCGTCGTCGTCACGCTCGCGGTCGGGAGGTCCTTCGCCCGCGTACCGGCGTTGACCGCTGCGGTCGCTCGCGTGGGCCTCCTCGCCCACCGGTCCAGCCGGCCCTGCGAGGCCCAGCGCCGTTCCTCCACTCGAGCCCGCTCCAGCCGCAAGGCCGGCCCAGGAGCGCCCCAGGCCCAGCTCCGCCCGAGGCCCACCTTGGCCTCGCCTCCTCCACTTGGGTCGTGGCCTGCTAGGTGAGCCCCCCATATCCAGCGCCCGTGCGCAGTTTAACTTTTCGACGCTTGTGTTTTTTTCGGAGTTTGAAAATGCCCAAGTCCCAGAAAACTTCATATTCTGATGCATACTTTGCATGCCTGTAACTTGATGTGTGTATGTCCAAATTGAATGAATGATATGTCAAAATGATCGTGGTGATGTACTCTACACTTTGTTCCATTGTCCCATGCTCATTTGAGTTCATCTTGATGCTCTAATCTCTATTGCAAGAGTGCTATAAATTTAAAACTTCTGTTAGTTGTTAATTTGTTGCATACTTGTGATGCTTGTAACTTTGTGCATGTTTATCCAAATGGAGCATATGAGGTGTCAAAATGTTCATTGTAAAGTGCTCTACATGTTGGTTGTTGTAGCATTCATGTTAGGTGCCATCTTGCCATGTTCATCTCTGTTGCAAAAGTGCATTTGGCTGTTAACTATTGAAACTTGTTATGAGATGCTGATTTCACGTGCTCATTGCTATCGGTGTGTTTGTCTTCATGCCACATGTCTAGATGTTTTAGAAGCACAATCATATGGTCTTTGATGTGGTGCTATCCACATTCCATGTTATGCCTTGAGGTGACTTAAACAAGCTTGTAAACATGCCATGTTGTTGTTGCTGTTTTATACTTAGTAAAAAACTGCTAAGTATGGAATCTGTTATAACCTGATGCTATGTTTGCTTGATGCCCTAGTCAAATCCATGCTTGTTTTGGAGTGGCCAATGATCATGTCTTGTTGTCCATATTATTGTCTATCCATCCATGCTCTTACTTGCACATATGGACTGATGTAGCTTATTTATTTCTTGCTCTCAAGTTGCTACAAGTTATAACTGTCAGGTTTTTATCAGCATGATCAATTTGGTGAAGCTTGTTGTTATTGATCCATGCCTCCTATGGAGTTGCTCCAATGGAGTTGTTTGCTGTAGGAGATGTCTACTACATGTCCTTGCTCTTTATATACTTGGTAGAGTTGATATGCATATTGTTTTGTGCCTCCGAAGGCAGCATCGTGATGATGTTTTTGCCTTCCCAGATTTTGACTAAGTCGTGATAATTTTATTGCAACTTGCAATGCTTGGTTAATTGTGTTCCAGCAAGCTTTTGAGTGTGTTCTAAGTTCATGCTGGTTAAGTATCATGTCTACTTCACATCCATGCTTCTTGTTATCATGTTTGGGTGCTGTAGCTTATATATATCTTGCTCCAAAGTTGCTATGTGGCTATTAACTTCAGCTTGTTGTTATATCTTGTTTCATGTGTATGTGTTGAACCGTTGCTCCGTTTTGAGTGTGCCATATATGAAACTTGTGTGATTTTGCATGTAGAAGCATAATATCATGTTGTTTACATGTTTGGAGTGTGTTTGCTTGATGTTTGGGTGCATCTTGCACCGTTGCCATGTTTGCCTTGTTTTGCTCATATCTTCTAGGCCGTAGCTCCAAATTAAACAAACTTTATATGAAACTTGACTAGAATTTCGTGTAGATCATCATGGTGCATGTCAACTTTCTGTTTAACAACTTGAACATAAGGTTTGTTCAGATCTGGACTAATTTCAACTTATGCATATGAGGGCGTACCGGAGTTGTTAGGCGTAGTTTCCGGCCTCATTTAAACTTGTTGGTTTGTTTTGTTCTTGTGTGCTTCATCCCTTGCCATGAATTGCATCATATATATACTTGTCTTGCATCATACTTGGTTGAGCATCTTGTCATGTTCTTGTGTTGTGTGTTTACCGTATTGCTTGCTTCTTCTCGTTAGCGCTTGTTCCGTTGTGATCGTGAGGATTCGTTCGTCTACTCATGGTTCGTCTTCAAGGCTTCTTCTTCGTCTTCTTCACGGATTAATTCTTCTTCCTTGCGGGATCTCAGGCAAGACGACCATCACCTTGGATACCTTTACTATCATTGCCTTGTTTAGTTGTCTCGATGGTATCGTTATATGTCGTGCTACCCATCATTATTGTCAGCCCCTCTCCTTGTTGCCATGAAACCTCTAACCTTGACACCTTCCTAGCAAACCATTGTTTGGCTATGTTACCCGCTTGCTCAGCCCCTCTTATAGCGTTGTTAGTTGCAGGTGAAGATGAAGTTTGTTCCTTGTTGGAACTTGTTGTTGGAATATCACAATATCTATTATTATATATTAACACACCTATAGACTAGGTATGGGTGGAAGGCTTGGCCTTTTGCTCGGTGTTTTGTTCCACTCATGCCACCTTAGGAGCCGATAAATCGGCATTATGTTCCTTGATTTTGTGTTCCTTACACGGTTGGGTATATGGGGACACCTTGACACTTCGTCTTTGAATAAAACTCCTCCAGCAAGGCCCAACATTGGTTTTATTGCAACATAATAAAAACTTAATTTATTAATTAATTGCATAGGGAGTTAGCGCTACCCGTGGATTCTTTCTACATACAGGGGGGGCAGTGCCGATGTTGTTGGTCCCAAATAGAGCAGCTTGCGGCACTGCCCCTTGGAAACTTGGGGAATCTGGTCGCTGTAACCATAGCTCATCCGGACGTGGCTTGAGACGAGATACACGCGGCTACTATCAGGGTGTCGGCACGCCGGGAGGTCTTGCTGGACTTGTTTTACCATTGTCGAAATGTCTTGTGCACCGGGATACCGAGCTTGATCGGATTGTCCCTAAGATAAGGGGTAATATTATTATTACTTCTGTTGATCGTGAGAGCTTGTGATGGGCTAAGTTGGGACACCCCTGCAGGGTTATGATCTTTCGAGAGCCGTGCCCGCGGTTATGTGGCAGATTGGAATTTGTTAATGTCCGGTTGTAGAAAACTTGACAGAGGATCCGAAGTAAAACACACAACTGAGTGAGTAACCGTGACTGTCTCTTTTCACTTTGAGAAGAGAACACAGTGGGGTTATGTTTGAATCGTAGGTAGTTCAGGATCTTTAGCGATCATTACTAGTTGCGACCGTTTGCGTAGATGCTCATCTTATTCTTGTACTCGTAAGTTAGCTTTCTTAGCCGCTGCTGCAACCTCACCACTTTACCTCTTCCTCCCCATTAAGCTTTGCTAGTCTTGTTACCCATGGTTATGGGATTGCTGAGTCCTCGTGGCTCATAGATACGACAGCAACAGTTGCAGGTGCAGGTTTCCGATGTCTTCACGTGAGAGCGATGATCGTTGTGTTGGAGTTCTTTCTTCTTCTTCCTCTTCAGTCTTGGGTTAGGTTCCGGGCCGGCAGCCTGGGATAGCAGAAGGATGTCGTTGTGCTTTTCATGTTTGCATCCGTAGTCGGATGCCTTGTATTGATGAAGTTGTATTCATGTGGCTTGTATGAATTGTTGTATCCCCCATGTATGTATGTAATGGTAAGATGTAATGATAACCATCTTGCGAAGCGCCCGAAATGCGGTTGTGCACCAATCACGTAAGTGTCACGTGATCGGGATAGAATCGTATCTTGGGCATGACAGTAAACGTGGGGAATTTGTCTATTAATCATCTGCAAAAAGAATCAACTAAATAGTACACTCCAGTAAAATCTGATGACTATTCTAGTGAGCACTAACGATTCTGTTTTTTACAACAAGATCATATAAACTTCACACAAGTCTTCCCAAAGGTTCTACTTGGCACAAACACTAATTAAAACACAAAACCACATCTAAACAGAAGCTAGATGCAATATTTATTCCTAAACAGAAGCAAAAACAAAAAATATAAAATTGGGTTGCCTCCCAACAAGCACTATTGTTTTACGCCCGTAGCTAGGCACGATACAAGGATACATCTAGGTATTGCCCTCTTCGGAAGGCAATTCTTTAATTAAGAACTTGTAATTCTTAGGAACTTCTTTATCCCTATTGATAATCAAACTTTTGGGCAAGAAATCAAGAAATTCATTCGTATCAAAAGGTCTCTTGCAAAAGTGAGAAAATTAGGCTGAACACTTGTAGACTTAAGATCCGCAATTCCTTTACTAGATGGTTCTCCCTTGTTTTTAGGAACATACATGAACTTAGATAATTTGGTGGTAGAAGGATTTGAAGTAGATTTCATAGCAGAGAGAGGAGACCCTACATTAGTAATAATATCCTCAAGTTTATCGATTCTAGTAGAATCTTGATCTATTTTTTCTTTAACTTTGGGTTCCTTCTCTTTAAAAAATTCAGAATAACTCCTACCTTGGATCCATATTGGGTAATTTCGTTGTGGATCTTTCTATGCAAATTCTCAACCAACTCTACAGTAGCAACTTTGTTTTCAATGATTTCAAGACTTTGCATAACATGTTCCAGAGTTAAATAAGTCCCATTCACCATAAGAGGTGGTGAGCCAAACAATTCGGTCATAGCATTATAAGAATCAAAAGTATGGCTACCCAAGAAATTCCCTCCGGCAATGGTATCTAGAATATATCTATTCCACGGAGTTATGCCAACATAAAAATTGCGAAGAAGCCCGGGAGTGGAAAGCTTCCTAGTAGATCTATTTTGAGCATTGCAAATTCTATACCAGGCATCTTTTAGGTTTTCCTCCTCCCCTTGTTTAAAATTAAGAACCTCACTCTCGGGAGTATTGATAATGATAGGTGTGCTAGACATGGTCGCAAGAAAGCAATCCAACACACAAGCAAACAAGAAGGAATCGAACGGTAAACACACGGCAAAAAGAAGGGCAAATAAAATGGCAAGTGTGAAGTGGGGGAGAGGAAAATGAGAGGCAAATAAATGTAATGCGAAAGATAAGGGTTCGTGATAGGTACTTGGTATATGAATTTTGCGTAAGCCTCCCCGGCAACGGCGCCCGAAATTCTTCTTGCTACTTCTCGACCTTGCGTTGTATTCCCTCGAAGAGGAAAGGGTGATGCAGCACAGTAGCTTAAGTATTTCCCTCAGTTTTTGAGAACCAAGGTATCAATCCAGTAGGAGAGCACGCGCGAGTCCCTCGCACATGCACAAACAAATAAGAACTTCAAAGCCAACACGATAAGGGGTTGCCAATCCCTTTATGGTCACTTACGAAAGTGAAATCTAATAGATATGATAGTTTGATATTTTTGGTTTTTTTGGATATAAGAACAGAAAGAAAAACCGTAAAGTAAACTAGATTGTAGATTGATATGTTTAGAATAGACCCGGGGGGCATAGGTTTCACTAGTGGCTTCTCTCATCATAGCAGAATTCTACGGTGGGTGAACGAATTACTGTCGAGCAATTGATAGAAAAGCGAATAATTATGAGAATATCTAGGCATGATCATTATATATAGGCATCACGTCCGTGACAAGTAGACCGAAATAATTCTGCATCTACTACTATTACTCCACACATCGACCGCTATCCAGCATGCATCTAGAGTATTAAGTTCATAAGAACAGAGTAACGCCTTAAGCAAGATGACATGATGTAGAAGGATAAACTCAAGCAATATGATATAAACCCCATCTTTTAATCCTCGATGGCAACAATCCAATACGTGCCTTGCTGCCCCTACTGTCATTGGGAAAGGACACCGCAAGATTGAACCCAAAGCCAAGCACTACTCCCATTGCAAGAACTATAGATCTAGTAGGCTAAACCAAACTAATAATTCGAAGAGACTTGCAAGGATATTATAATCATACATAAAAGAATTTACAAAAGAACCAAATATTTCTCATAGATAATCTTGATGATAAACCCAAAATTCATCAGATCTCGACAAACACACCACAAAAAGAGATTACATCGAGTAGATCTCCTCGAAGACCGAGGAGGACTTGGTATTGAGATCCAAAGAGAGAGAAGAAGCCATCTAGGTACTAACTATGGAGCCGAAGGTCTGTGGAAAACTACTCACAACTCATGGTGAGGCGATGGTGTTGATGTCGAAGCACTCCGTGGTAGACCCCCCCCCTCCGGCGGAGCTCCGGAATAGGCCCCAAGATTGGATCTCACGGGAACAGAAGGTTGCGGCGGTGGAATTAGGGTTTTTTCTTCTCTTCTGATGTTTTCGGGGTACATGGATATATATAGGAGGAAGGAGGGCATCGGGGGACCAACATGGGGCCCATGAGGAAGGGGGGTGCGCCCTGTGGGGGGGCGCCCCCACCCTCCTGGACGAGATGTGTGCCCTATTCCGTGGTTCTCAAGTCTCCCGTGAAGATATCGCTCCAAAAATATCTCTTCCGAAGGTTTCATTCCGTTTGGACTCCATTTGATATTCCTTTTCTGTAAAACCCTGAAATAGAAAAAAAACAGCAATCTGGACGGGGCCTTTGGGTTAATAGGTTAGTCCCAAAAATAATATAAAAGTGTATAACAAAGCCCATTAAACATCCAAAACATCATAAATAATAGCATGGAACAATAAAAAATTATAGATACGTTGGAGACGTATCAGCGCTCAAACTTAATTAGGTCTGAATCTCACCATGACCTATACTATGATAACACGAACCAAATGAAGAATCCACCATGGTAACCTATCTTGTTGTTGGTCAGGGTGATCATGGATGTCCATGCGGGCCCGCAAATATATAGGCTTGTCGCGATAACCACGCGGGGGAGTGTATCGTTCAAAGGCAACAACAGATGCATATGTATGGAGGTGATGCCTGCATGCATGTTTGAATACACAACATTGATGTGGCGCGTGTGTCAAAAATCGTACACTAGCTCCCCACACAGAGCGAAATCGGTTCATGATGTGTTGTTGTACTAGCCACTTCGACTCGATGGGAGGGATTCATGCGTACACATGCATGTGTGTGTGCTCAAACTATATCATGCATGCCATCCCAGAGCAAAATAATAATCCCCTCCTAAGTAAATTTAACCTCTCTTGTTGTCAGGCAAAAAGTAGTGATGGACCAAGCAGGCCCACAGATGGAAAGCATCGATATCGGTGATAACCGCTTAAGTGGGTGCGAAGGACAACCACCACCGCTTTGCATGTGGGACATACATATATATGTTGTATACCCAAAATGCACAACTTTGATGTGCCACATGCCTCAAAAACCGTAAACCATGCACCCACACAAAGTGAGGTTCATATCAAGCGTACTACATATGATGGTCCCCGTCCCCCTCTTCACCGCATACTATATGCTCCTGCCGTAATATATGTACAACCCAAAAGAATCCTCATCGATGGTGAAATTAATTAACCTCTCCCGATGTAGGTCAAAGTGATGCATGCATGCATCGACGATGGCCTCGTGGGCCCACGGATGGAAGCGTCACACTTGAGTGTCCTAGTTAGGATATTCATGTGGCCCAAAAAGGTGTTATGTGATGTTTGAATAACCAATTTCATAATTTTGATGTGGAATTTGCCTCGGTAACAAAAAAGTCCCGACACTGAGTGAGGTGTACTTGTTCACGGACGCGTACGTATAGTATATATGCTAACCCCCTCCCACCTCTTCAACGCGTACTATATACCACCATAAACAAAAAAGATTCTACCTTGTTGGTCAAATTAACCTCACTACCGGTTGTTCATCAAAGTTATGCATGACGACCTCACGGGCCCACAGAAAGCGTCACACGCGAGTATCGTGTGTCGTGTAGGACAACCATCGACTGCATGTGGCCAAAACATTTATGTATGAAAGGGTTGTGTAATGTTATAAATAACGATTTCACGACTCTGATGTGTCACCGGCTTGCCTAACAAAACGGCCAACCCACATGGTGGCTCACAACTCGTAGTGTACTGCGAGCCACCCACCACCCCCAGACGCACACACCCACACACACACACCGCGAATCCACCGCAACTACGATGCATGTTAAATTAATTATCCATCGGTGAACATACATGTTACCAAAGGAGGGATGTTTTAATTTCAAAAAAATCACAGAGATCATTAAGACGTTTTAGTACATTGATTGATTGATTTTCTATGAGTATAATGTGCAAAAATCAAATTTGAGCTACATGCACACGTGACAATGCACCTAAATGGATTGCAAAAACACATGTGTCTCACTGGGTGCATGTTTACGCAACAAATTTTAAACGTTGAGATTTCTGATTTTTAAATTCTAGTACATGCAAATATTATTTGAAGTTCATGAAACTTATCGTGTTGTCATATGGACACCAATACAAGGTGTAATTTTACTTTATTTTGTCAAATTTGAGACCAGTTTTGATGTAATATTTATCTAATTACAGACGGGGGATTATTAATAATTGGGAACCAATATCCCAAACGGATTATTTATTCAAACCGTGAGGGTTAGACCAACAATGGATATGTGCCATGCTTTGGTTAAGCAGTAAAGCGGTTGCATTAATCATCCAAATAGAAAAACAATATACGTGCCGTCGTGCGACCCGTGTGGCGTGCAAGCAGGCGTGAGTTGACGGGACGCATGCGAGCAGTCCGCCGCGCAGGTAGACGGGGAGGCGTGTGCGTAGCTATGTGAATTAACGGAGGCGTGCTCGCCGCGCAGTGTCATCGGGAGGCGTGCGCATAGTTGTGTGAAACTTTGACAGGCATGCTAGCAGTCCGGTGCGCAGGCTCACCGGCAGGCGAGCTATCGGTTTGACCGCCGCTTGCCTCTCTCCCACAACTCCCACTACTCCATATTAATGGTGCGCCCGAGCGGCTGCACCCCCCATCGTCGCTACGCACACACAATCCTCTCTTTTCGCTTGCATCCTTGACGCCGCTCTCATTCCTCAAAGCCGTTAGAGGATGCCGCCGAAGCGCCCCATCGGAGGGAGTGGCGAAACCGGGGCTGCTAAAGCACCGGATCACAGCGTGGAGATGGAAACAAAGGTTGCCGTCACCGCCGGTGAGTTATCGCTGCATCCCGACATCGTCGATGGCGTTGAGCTTCCACAGCCGGAGCCGGAGTTCCACACCGACTCCGACGACCACTTCGGCGACGACTCCGATGACCACTCCGGCGACGACGGACAACCGGTTAGTCATCTATACCCATTTATGTGTCAAATAGATCATAGGGTTTCTCTGGTTACTCCTGCCTCCCCCTTTTTGGAATAGAAATCTTGTGGTTATGTTCTCCCAATCCATGAAATCTGAGTAAGTTTCGTTAGATCCGTGTGGTGTATTGATTGTTCGAATGGTATAGGTGATAAGTGATTAGTTGTTTAATCTGTGCAAATGATTTCTACTAGTAATCCGACTAGGGTTAGTGTTCGTGCTAATAATTCCTAGCCAGGACTTGACAATTGATTTTGAATGACCTACATATGTTTGTGCCATTATTTTCTTCAAGATTGGTCTGTACATAGACGATTATGCTTAAAAATCGAACCATAATCTCTGGATATGTATAAATAAATAGCCATAAATTCATAATCCTACTTCACGGCGTGTAATCCATGATTTGATGCCAAATTTGTTTTACTATTTGTATAGGTGTTGTCTGACGATGTGGACAACGAGGATGAAGATGCCCAGAGGAGGTACAAGAGGCGAATCCTGAGGGAGCTTTATGCGAGAATGCATAACAGGCGTATTAGGACCTGGGACGGCGGCTATGGATGCCCATTTTGCAGCCACAAGCTTCATGACGCGTATCTAAGTGTTTTGGCGCATGCAAGAGGATGGGCCACTGGCTCCTTCAAGCAGAAGTACTCTCGCAGGGTAGCGCACAACGCGTACGCCGAGTAGCTGCAGATGCTTCAGGATCATGCCAGCTGCATGTGAGATGAGATGTGGGATGGATCGAACTATGTAGGCTTGAGTACGCTTAATCACTGTTGAACTATGTACTTATGGTTGAAATATGCTTATGTACATGTACACTTATTATCTATGTCCAAGTATGTTAAATATTTCGCCAAATTGAACATATAAATGATGTAAGGTTTGCAGCCATTCTCAGGCCATCCACGTGTCCAGCCTATGCAAATCTTGTTCGTTTTCACATCACTTCCTCCCTAGCCTATGTCGATGACGCCTGGGCCCGATCGTGCGGCCCTTTGCGTCTGGTGGGTGAAGCGAGCGAGTGAGCCAGCGAAAAAGCGCACAAATATCTCCCTCGCCAGCCCCCTCTCTCTCTCTCTCTCTCTCTCTCTCTCTCTCTCTCTCTCTCGTATCTTCTCACCCCGCTCCCCCCCTCCATCTGCCGCCTCTGATTCCCCCCTCTCGGCCGCAAGCGCCGGCGCCGGTGTGGAATGGAAGCGGTCGCCACCTCTTCTCACCCCATGTTCTCGATCTGGAGAGGCAGGAACATACACGGACACATGTGCCTGCGTCGTCGGCATGCTTCTTGCCTCTGATTTTCTTCCATGATTTTTCTCCCCTCACATGAGCTCGAGCCGAGGACAGGCTCGGCTGGACGAGAGGGCGGCAGTCAGCTACACCTTCTCTGTGTCATGTGTTGGCCAAGATGTGGCCGCCCCGTGCTGTTCGATGAGCGCATCCTCGATCTGGCCTCGGCAGGAGGACCTCGAGCGGAGGAGTGTGGCGTCAATCCGGACTCGATAGCAGGAGGGGAGCAGCAGCCGTCCATGCACTGCTGGCCGTGGAGGAGGAAGGAGCTCATGTGGCCAGGGTTCTTGTAATGCCTAGTATGCGGCTATGTCCCCCACGTGTCGAGGCACGACTTAAGGACATAAACGCATACTAGAATGATCTCAAGTATGGTATCTTTGCACATCTCATGTAAAATTCAGGGATGAATTGTAAAATGATTGTTGGCTTACACTCGCCACATCACACAATGAATACAAAAGCATACATCAACCAAAGAACATTCGGGTCCGACTACGGACGAAAATCCAAATGAGAAAGATACCAAAAACACAAGCCCGGATCCTCCTAGTAGGAACCACTACTGATCGTCGGAATACGAAACATAGTAACCACCACGCTCTTCATCGAACTCGCAGTGAAGTTCTGAACCATCTCCTGCATTGTTCTCAGCGGTACCTACATCTGGTGTGTGATGAATTTGTGAGCCAGAAGGACTCGGCAATCCCATAACCATGGGTATCAAGACTAGCAAAGCTTTATGGGAATGGAGAGGTTAAGTGGTGAGGTTGCAGCAGCGGTTAAGCAATAAATGGTGGCTAAATTACGAGTACAGGAATAAGATGAGCATCTACGCAAATGGTCGCAAACTAGTAATGATCGCTAAAGATCCTGAACTACCTACGAGTCAAACATAACCCCATCGTGTTCTCTTCTCAAAGTGAAAAGAGACAGTCGTGGTTACACACGCGGTTCGTGTGTTTTATTTTGGATCTTGTGTCAAGTTTTCTACAACTGGACACTAAAAAATTCCAATCTGCAACATAACCGCGGGCACGGCTTTCGAAAGATCATAACCCTGCAGGGGTGTCCCAACCTAGCCCATCACAAGCTCTCACGATCAGCAGAGATAATAATAATATTACCCCTTATCTTAGGGATAGCCCGATCAGACTCGGAATCCCGGTGCACAAGACATTTCAACAATGGTAAAACAAGTCCAGCAAGACCTCCCGGTGTGCCGAGACCCTGATAGTAGCCGCGCGTATCTCGTCTCAGGCCACGACCAGATGGGTGATGCTACGGGAGACAGATACCTCGCGTTTCCCCGTGGCAGCCCCGCAGGACCCCCGTTTGGGACCAACACCATCAGCACTGGCCCCCCTGTTATGTGGAAATGAATCCTCGGGGACGCGACCCCCTATGCAATTTAATTAATTAATTAAGTTATTATTATGTTGCAAATTAAAACCAAATTTGGGCCTTGCTGGAGGAGTTTTATTCAAAGACGAACTTTCAACTGGTCCCTATATACCCAACCGCGTTAGGAACGCAAAATCAAGGAACATAACACCAGTTTATCGGCTCCTAAGGTGGCATGAGTGGAACAAAACACCGAGCAAAAGGCCAAGCCTTCCACCCATTGCCAAGTATATAGGTGTGTTAATATGTATAAGATATATTATGATAAACCATCAACAAGTTCCAACATGGAGCAATCTTCATCTTCACCTGCAACTAACAACGCAATAAGAGGGGCTGACCAAGCGGGTAACATAACCAAACAACGATTTGCTGGCAAAGATGTCAAAGGTTAGAGGTTTCATGTCAACAAGGAGAGGGGCCGGCAAAAAAAGATGGGTAGCGCGACATATAACGATAGCATCGAGACAACTAGCATGGCAATGATAGTAAAGGTATCCAATGGAATGGTCATCTTGCCTGGGATTCCGCAAGGAAGAAGAATGAGTCCATGAAGTAGTCGAACAAAACCTCACAACTCCGGAACGAAACCGAAGCTAACAAGAGAAGCATACCGGAAAGAAGCAAACAACACGGTAAACACACAAGCATAACCATGTCATATGATGCACAAACAAGTATGATGCATGTTCGGTTTAAATATGCAAGGCATGTCAAAGTGCAAGAAGGAAATCTACAAGTTAAGTAGAGCTCAATATGCAACGAGTTGCATATTGACGAAACACCATCTTAGATTATTTAGTTTGATCTCGGTATGAACCCAACAAGTTTAAAAGTTTTCAAACATGGCAAGAGGTGAATCACAAGTAAACTATCTATTTAGGCATTTTAAATGAGGCAGGAAATAACAACAAAAATTCCGGAAAATCCCCATGTCATTTAACAATTATTAAAGCACACAACAATCTAAACATTTAAATGTTGTTATCATGATGCGGATGACATTTGCAGGTTTTATGCAATTTTTATTAAAATTTAACATGAACATGATTTGAAGCATTTGTCGCCGTGGTGGAAAGAAAAGAGGTGCCACGACAACGACAACGGAATGGTGCCACGGCAAGATTCCGATGATCCGACAACTCGTCGAGATGTCGGTGCAAAAGAAAGGTGGCATGAGCATGCCACGTGAAAGAAGGTGGGCGGTCCCGTTATCGGGATCCCACGGGATGACGACAAAAGAGGGGCACAACAGGAATGATGCAAACAAGGGATTCATCTCATACATCACACATCATTCATCCACGGGGTCATCGGTTCGGCGGTTATAACTTTGAAGCATGCGCTCGGGGCGGTTCGAATTCGGCAGTAGTGGAAGAAGTCGTTCACGTTCGTAGTGGGAAGTAGTCGTTCACAGGGTCGTCGCGGGAAGTAGTAGTACACGTGCGTAGGCATTCGGGTATCCATAGATGTTCGGGGTCACGACGAGGAACTTTGTCCATGGAGTCGACGGTAGTGGTACACATGTCGTAGAGGAACTTGTCGTTTCGGTCCGTAATCGTTCCGGCATAGCGGTACTCGTTTTGTAGATGTTCATGTTGTCGTGTCGTGGTACTTGGCGATTTCGAAGACCGCGGTAGAGGTACTTGATGCTCCACCGTGTAGTCATACTCGAGGGTCCTCGTGGTACTCGTTCATTCAGTAGTCGTACATGTGTCGTAGTCGAACTTGATGGATCCGAGGGCTCCGAGCATGTGTCGTGGTACTTGTCAAAAACCACATCGGATGTAGTCGTACATCTTGAAGAGGAAATTGGCGCTACTCCCCGTTCGGTGGTCGTCCGACTCGGCATCAATAGCAACAGTCATGGAGGTACACGGGGACAACAGAGACCACCGACGAGGGACGGCGGCTACCGGGGCTGATGCAGGAGACTCGGGCCCGAGGAAGAAGGCAGCAGCGATGCAATCTCCGATGATAAGCCGGGGCAGAGGAGGTTGGGGTGGAGCACGGGCAGGCTGGACGAGGAAGCAGTGGCTTGGCGAGCTCCGGCCATGGCGGGGTCGGACGCGGGCGTCGGGGCCCTACTCCGACGAGGCGGACGAAGGCGAGGCGTGGTCGTCAGCAGGGCGCCGCGGTGCTGGCTCGCGGTTGTCCTGCAGGGAACAGGGCGACGACGGTAGAGGTTAGTAGACCGGCGAGGTGGGGCCCTCGGACTCGAGCGGTGGCGAGGCTCGGCGTCGTAGGAGGTTAGGCACTGCGGGCAGCGGGGCACACGGAGCTTGAGGCGCAGGCGCGGCCTTGGAGGAGGTGAGGCAGAGGAGGGCCGGCTCAAGGGAACTCCTGGCAGACGGCGCTCGGGAGGGAGAGGGGTTGAGCAAGGAGGAGCGTGTCGGGGCTGTTAGGGAACGAGAGGGAGAGATAGATGGGATCCGGAGCGGTGTGGCTGGCGGCGCTGCACATGGTCGAGGAGAGGTTGATGAGCAGGGAGATAAGGTCAGGTCTAGGGTTAGGAAGGGAGCTAGGGCGGCTGGGCCTAGGCCTTAATGGCCGGCCTGGGTGGAGGCCCAGCTGGGATGACTGCGGCTAGGCCTGAGGCTCCTCTTCTCTTCTTTATACTATTTTCTTATTTTCTTTAGCAGAAAACAATTAAAGAGAAGAAAAAGAAGAGGGGGGTTAGGGAAAGAATATGGGGAGGAGGTTAATTTTCCTAGACTCATAAAAAAGAGCTTGGTCCAGGGAAAATAGAAGTGGCAAGATTGCAAGAATTGAATTCAAATTCATTTGAATTTAATTCAAATGGATTGGAATAGGAATGGGGTGTTTGAGAAGTCCATAATGTTGCGAATTTTGCAAGTGTGTTATGGTTACTTCCAACAAATGGAATATTTTTATAATAGCTCCATAATTATTAGGAGGATATGTTATAAAGAGAAGTCATCCTTCCCTCGATTTAAATAGATCGAAGATCCATGCAATTTATTTAGTTGAGATTTTAGAAATTAAATACATGATGGCATGATGACATGATGCAATGCAAAAATAAATAGAGCAAGCACAAATGAAGCACACGGCGAAACCCGGAACATACGGAAGTCTTCTCGAGCATCGGTCTTGGGGTGTCACAACTCTCCCACACTAACAGAGGATCTCGACCCGAGATCCTAGAGATGGCACCGGATAGAAGAGGAAAAGAAAGAGGTAAAACAAAGTTGCTTCTTTGACAAACGAGTGAAACCACGGACTTGAGAGGTTGACCAAATTGAAATAAGAATACAACGGAGATGAAAGAATATGAAAACACTCCGTTAGAAAAGAGGAACAAGGTACATTACGAGAACCTTGTAGGTTGAAAGGCATGAAACACGAGCTCACGGATCATGGAAGAATTTAAAACCCAGTCCGGTTAAAACAAGATGGAGAAGGAATGAGAATGAAATAATTTGGACAACATTCCGACTGAAAATGGAAGGAATTGAACATGAAGTTGCCAAGTTGGGATGATACTAGATGAAATCAACAACATACTGCCTCCGAAACTATTGAAAGAATATCACAAGGGGTAAGAAAGATTTCAGACAACTCTCCGGTTGAAAAGAGAGGGAAAAAACTTGATAAGATGAGATAACTTTAATGGAGGACACGACACTCCTGTTAAATGGAGAAGCAAGGAAAGAACATCATCTTGACAAAACGAGATGATGGTCAATGCGAGCAATATCACAATGCCTCCGAAATGAAAGAATAGATGCAAGATCATTGGAAAGAAAAGAACGGAGAAGAAAAAGACAACTTCTCCCACAAATGAATTTGAAAAAGCATCCTTAGAATAATGATTGAATGAAGTTGTTGGAAAATTCAACAACAAAAGGAATAAGCTTGATGTGGGCTTATGGAAAACATCTCAAAACTTGAGGTGAAATTCTGCCACTAACGAAAACAATTGATTGGATTGAGATAAACAAGGAGACGAAAGGGTTATTTCACCGAGAGGATAAATGAAGAACTTGGTTCATTTATAAGCACCATAATAGCAACAATCCTTAGGAAATCTTTTATGTGAAATACAACCCAAGATTACTCCAACGAATAAATTGAAGGGTTGGAAAGATCTCCTAAACAAAGAAAATGATGGGTTTAAATATCTCGTCCCTGACAACTTGTGAATCATGAAACATGAAGGGAAATTGTCAAAAATGACATAACACCATCTCAAAAGATAAGGTAGAAAGGATTACACGTCAAATTCATGAAGAAGAATACTTGAGCTCCAACAAGAATCTTCAAGAACACTTGAAGAATGATTTAGATCACGACGAACCACCATGAAGAACTCCGGTCACAAAAGGATGATGAGGCAGGAACGAAGGACGAAAAGAATAACATTAAAGCCTTGCAATGAATTATACGAAGCTCCGTGATGAGATAATGAGAAAACTTGGAGCTCCAGAAAGAAATATGAAACACTTCGAACCTAGAGTTTATTAATCAAGAACAAACTCCCAACAAAGGAACTAATCACTTGAATGAAATAAGAATAAGAATTGTGTTATGCGTATCCTTCACCAATTTAAATTGATGACAACTAATGGATTTGGCATACTACTTATTCTTCTTGAAAAGGACTGGAGAGAGATATAGCACAATTCAACGGACCACCGATAAGATTTGGAAAGAACGAATGAATTGACATGATATGAACGAAAGAGTAATCTTGAATGAACCACCGTAAGAATATGGAGACGAACGAAGAGGCATCGATTAAGAATAGTTGGAGGACGAAGTTGAAAACTGAGAACGAAGAAATCTTCTGAAATGGTGACCTTCGGAGGATCGATAAATGAAAAGAACTCATGAATTGCTCTGGATGGGTATAAAAAGAATTCCTCACAATCAGAACAATAGCGAGGATGGCATGAAGCTAGAACCACGAATCTTGGAAGAACGGATAAGGATTCAAGAGGAACTCTTCTTCGGGTCTTCAAAATCTGAGAAGACGATGAGATAGACCACCATGAATTGTTGAGGCACTCCGGAATGAAGAATTAAAAGGTTGAACCAACGATGAAAAGAATTTGAAAGCGATCTTGGAGAAGGCATATGACTGATGACAATTTATTCTTATGTCAAACTTGAAAAGAATTTGAGTATAACTCCAGAAAAATTAGAAGAGTCAGGTAAGATCCTGGAAAAAGACCTGGGGGTTAGGGCCCACTAAAGAAATCACCGTCGAAAAAGATTGCTTAAGAGATATTGCACCGGTTGAATTAAATGGCCTGAATAAGATGCCAATCCTCAAAATAGGTTGAACGAAATAAGAATTGAAACATGAATCTTCTGAGATACCTTGTACACTCCGGATAAGAATTAGAGAGAGTTGAATAAACAAGAGAGACTTCGGATAAGAAATTTCAACATGGGAAAACATGTTAAACAAAAAAGGAAGAGATATGATCATGACTGAAGCTTGAATTTAGTCCAACGGAGAAGAAACGAGAACGGAGAATGATAAACTTGAAGTTCCTGAGCATCTTCCTGAAAATCACCGGATAAGGACATTGAAAGAAAAGAATGAAGAGACATCACATGAATAAAATGGATATTTCATTAAGGACTTTGGCTCCATGAAGAAAAAGGGTGGGAGGGCGGTGAAAAACAAAGACAACTTGGGATGAATGGAATGAACACCGTTGAGAAAACTGAGAATTGATATAGCAGATGATGAAGAGATCGGATTAACTTGAAGAGAAGCACGCCTGTTGAAAAGAATTTACATGATAATCTCGATGATTAAGAAGGACTAGCACTCCCATAGAAATATGAGAACACCGATTAGGAATGGTATGGAATTGACATTTGACATCGAAGCAACTCAGATACCACAATTAAAACAAAAAACAAAGGATAGATAGGTTGCAACATTAATCTTCACAATATCATTTGAACGAAGAATTGAACCAATGAATTCCATAGCTTAATGGTACAACAACCTGTCGAGAAGCCACTTGGGAGACAAAAGATAAAATAAAAACAACAAGTTGCACATGGAACAAATATATGATAGAAGTTTAGTCCCACATGTTCGTGCTGAATGCCCCATGGAACGTGTTACAAAGGGTGTTGCAATCCCCAGATCAGCATAGCCAAGGACCCTTTAAGATGCAACTCCCAATTGGAACAACGCCCATGAAACCTCTTCACTCGATGTTGAACCCCAAACCTCATACCATGCACTCGTTGGAAGAATGCCTACGAGCTACTTGAAACCCACCTATTAATTCCCGAAGCTTTCCAGTTATGCAATCTGGTGTTGGGGTACAGGGGAAGCACTGTGCAATCAACTCTAACCTACATCCAGCTGTATTCATTCGTCAACACATAACCAGTCATCCTCGGAAACTGTTTACCTCGGACCTTCGAAACGCATCCGCTATACTATATGTGGCAATACTCCCGAACTATTCCACCAGTACTGGGTGATGTGGGGGTTATCTCACCACTAACCGCATAGAAGAGTTTTCGATGTCGGCCGCCTCTGGTATTCTAGAACTGCCACGATACATTTGTGATGACAACACCTCGGAGCTCAACTCCCCGGGACACTGTCACAACCCCTAAATGACAGAAGGCATAGAGAACAATGTTCTCGTCACAAAGATATCAGAACAATCCAAACAATACCCACGTGATCCTAAAAAAATTGGTGAACTTTTGAGAATAGTGAACATAGAACAACGTCAGGAGTCCTCACCAGAGCGATGAAGGGGATGAGGAGTAAAAGGAAATCCTACTCTCCGATATAAATATATAGGACTCAAAAAAATTTGTGTGTGTGCCTAGACTCAACTGTCAGCGATTCGAACAATCAGGGGGCTCCTAGGTCAGAGAAGGCTCTGAATACCAACTTGTAATGCCAAGTATGCGGCTATGTCCCCCACGTGTCGAGGCACGACTTAAGGACAGAAACTCATACTAGAATGATCTCAAGTATGGTATCTTTGCACATCTCATGTAAAATTCAGGGATGAAATTGTAAAATGATAGTTGGTTTACACTCGCCACGTCACACAATGAATACAAAAGCATACATCAAACAAAGAACATCAGGGTCCGACTACGGACGAAAATCCAAATGACAAAGATACCGAAAACACAAGCCCGGATCCTCCTAGTAGGAACCACTACTGATCATCGGAATACGAAACATAGTAACTACCACGCTCTTCATCGAACTCCTAGTGAAGTTCTGAAACATCTCATGCATTGTTCTCAGCGGTACCTGCATCTGGTGTGTGATGAATCTATGAGCCACAAGGACTCAGCAATCCCATAACCATGGGTATCAAGACTAGCAAAGCTTTATGGAAATGGAGAGGTTAAGTGGTGAGGTTGCAGCAGCGGCTAAGCAATATATGGCGGCTAACTTACGAGTATAAGAATAAGATGAGCATCTACACAAACGGTTGCAAACTAGTAATGATCGCTAAAGATCCTGAACTACCTACGAGTCAAACATAACCCCACTGTGTTCTCTTCTCAAAGTGAAAAGAGACGGTCACGGTTACTCACGCAGTTCGTGTGTTTTATTTCGGATCCTCTGTCAAGTTTTCTACAACCGGACATTAAAAAATTCCAATCTGCCACATAACCGCGGGCACGGCTTTCGAAAGATCATAACCCTGCAGGGGTGTCCCAACTTAGCCCATCACAAGCTCTCACGATCAGCAGAGATAATAATAATATTACCCCTTATCTTAGGGACAGCCCGATCAGACTCGGAATCCCGGTGCACAAGACATTTCGACAATGGTAAAACAAGTCCAGCAAGACCTCCCGGTGTGCCGACACCCTGATAGTAGCCGCGCGTATCTCGTCTCAGGCCACGACCGGATGGGTGATGCTACGGGATCCAGATACCTCGAGTTTCCCCATGGTGGCCCCGCAGGACCCCCGTTTGGGACCAACACCATCAGCACTGGCCCCCCTTGTCATGTAGAAAAGAATCCTCGGGGATGCGACCCCCTATGCAATTTAATTAATTAATTAAGTTATTATTATGTTGCAAATTAAAACTAAATTTGGGCCTTGCTGGAGGAGTTTTATTCCAAGACGAACCGTCAAGTGGTCCCCGTATACCCAACCGCGTTAGGAACACAAAATCAAGGAACATAACACTGGCTTATCGGCTCCTAAGGTGGCATGAGTGGAACAAAACACCGAGCAAAAGGCCAAGCCTTCCACCCATTGCCAAGTATATAGGTGTGTTAATATGTATAAGATATATTGTGATAAACCATCAACAAGTTCCAACATGGAGCAATCTTCATCTTCACCTGCAACTAACAACACAATAAGAGGGGTTGAGCAAGCGGGTAACATAGCCAAACAACGGTTTGCTGGGAAAGGTGTCAAAGGTTAGAGGTTTCATGGCAACAAGGAGAGGGGCCGGCAAAAAAAGATGGGTAGCGCGACATATAACGATAGCATCGAGACAACTAGCATGGTAATGATAGTAAAGGTATCCAAGAGGATGGTCATCTTACCTGGGATTCCGCAAGGAAGAAGAACGAGTCCATGAAATAGTCGAACAAAACCTCACAACTTCGGAAGAAAACCGAAGCTAACAAGAGAATCATACCGGAAAGAAGCAAACAACACGGTAAACACACAAGCATAACCATGTCATATGATGCACAAACAAGTATGATGCATGTCCGGTTTAAATATGCAAGGCATGTCAAAGTGCAACAAGCAAATCTACAAGTTAAGTGGAGCTCAATATGCAATGAGTTGCATATTGATGAAACACCATGTTAGATTATTAAGTTTGATCTCGTTATGAACCCAACAAGTTTAAAAGTTTTTAAACATGGCAAGAGGTGAAGCACAAGTAAACTATCTATTTAGGCATTTTAAATGAGGCCGGAAATAACAACAACAATTCCGGAAAATCCCCATGTCATTTAACAATTATTGAAGCACACAACAATCTAACTATTTAAATGTTGTTATCATGATGCGGATGACATTTGCAAGTATTATGCAATTTTTATTAAAATTTAACATGAACATGATTTGAAGCATTTGTCGCCGTGGAAAGAAAAGGGGTGCCACGACAACGACAACGGAATGGTGCCACGGCAAGATTCCGATGATCCGACAACTCGTCGAGATGTCCGTGCAAAAGAAAGGTGGCATGAGCATGCCACGCGAAAGAAGGTGGGGTGATCCTGTTATCGGGTTCCCACGGGATGACGACAAAAGAGGGGCACAACAGCCACGATGCAAACAAGGGATTCATCTCATACATCACACAACATTCATCCACAGGGTCGTTGGTTTGGCGGTTATACCTTTGAAGCGTGCGCTCGGGGCGGTTCGAATTCGGCGGTAGTGAAAGAAGTCGTTCACGTTCGTAGTGGGAAGTAGTCGTTCACAAGGTCGTCGCGGGAAGTAGTAGTACACGTGCCTAGGTATTTGGGTATCCGTAGATGTATGGGGTCACGATGAGGAACTTCGTCCACGGAGTCGACGGTACTGGTACACATGTCGTAGAGGAACTTGTCGTTTTGGACCGTAGTCGTTCGGGCGTAGTGGTACTCGTTTTGTAGATGTTCATGTCGTCGTGCCGTGGTACTTGGCGATTGCGAAGACCGCGGTAGAGGTACTTGACGCGCCACCGTGTAGTCGTACTCGAGGGTCATCGTGGTACTCGTTCATGTAGTAGTCGTACACGTGTCGTAGTCGAACTTGATGGATCCAAGGGCTCCAAGCGTGCGTCGTGGTACTTGTCAAAATCCACATCGGATGTAGTCGTACATCTTGAAGAGGAACTTGGCGCAACTCCCTGTTCGGTGGTCGTCTGACTTGGCATCAACAGCAACAGTCACGGAGGTACACGGGGACAACATAGACCACCGTCGACGGACGACGGCTACCGGGGCTGATGCAGGAGACTCGGGCCCGAGGAAGAAGGCAGCAGCAATGCTATCTCCGACGAGAAGCCGGAGCATAGGAGGTTGGGGTTGAGCACGGGGAGGCTGGATGAGGAAGCAGTGGCTTGGCGAGCTCCGGCCATGGCGGGGTCGGACGCGGGCATCGGGGCCCTACTCCGGCGAGGCGGACGAAGGCGAGGCGCGGTCGTCAGCACGGCGCCGCGGTGCTGGCTCACGGTTGGCCTGCAGGGAACGGGGCGACGATGGTAGAGGTCAGAAGACCGGCGAGGCGGGGCCCTCGGACTCGAGCGATGGCGAGGCTCGGCGTCGAAGGAGGTCAGGCACCACGGGCGGCGGGGTACACGGAGCTTGAGGCGCGGGCGCGGCCTTGGAGGAGGCAAGGCAGAGGAGGGCCAGCTCGAGGGAGCTCCTGGCGGACGGCACTCGGGAGGGAGAGGGGTCATGTGAGGAGGAGCGGGTCGGGGCTGTTAGGGAACGAGAGGGAGAGATCAATGGGATCGGGAGCGGGGTGGCTGGCGGCGCTGCACAGGGTGGAGGGGAGTTGGACAAGCAGGGAGATGAGGTCAGGTCTAGGGTTAGGAAGGGAGCTAGGGTGGCTGGGCCTCGTCCTTAATGGCCGGCCTGGGTGGAGGCCTAGCTGGGCTGACTCCGGCTCGGCCTGGGCCTCCTCTTCTCTTCTTTCTACTATTTTCTTATTTTCTTTAGCAGAAAACAATTAAAGAGAAGAAAAAGAAGAGGGGGTTAGCGAAAGAATTTGGGGAGGAGGTTAATTTTCCTAGACTTATAAAAAAGAGCTTGGTCCAGGGAAAATAGAAGTGGCAAGATGTCAAGAATTGAATTCAAATTCATTTGAATTTAATTCAAATGGATTGGAATAGGAATGGGGTGTTTCAGAAGTCCATAATGTTGGGAATTTTGCAAGTGTGTTATGGTTACTTCCAACAAATGGAATATTTTTATAATAGCTCCATAATTATTAGGAGGATATGTTATAAAGAGAAGTCATCCTTCCCTCGATTAAATAGATCGAAGATCCATGCAATTTATTTAGTGGAGATTTTAGAAATTAAATACATGATGGCATGATGACATGATGCAATGCAAAAATAAATAGAGCAAGCACAAATGAAGCACACGGCGAAACCCGGAACATATGGAAGTCTTCTCGAGCATCAGTCTTGGGGCGTCACAGTTCTGCTACCCTCGTCATCAATCTCCTTGATCTCTCTCTGTCTGGCTGTGGTCTGGAGGAGGAAGAAGGGGCCTAGCGAAATTGAGCAATGCAGGGCGCCGGTGAGTGCACCGCACGATGCAGTAGCCTAAACAGGCGGCGGTCGAGACGACGGGAGCTGGAGCGATGACCATCTCCCCCTCCCCACCCTCTTTCCATCTTCTGCTGAGATGCCTTGCAGGGGACATATGATTTCATCCCGTTCTGTACTATCCATCATGTATGTATTTCTCCGGTTGCAAAGGAGGGGGTAGCCTAACTGCGGGCCATGTCCGCTTTGCAAGTGGGAAGCAGAGACGGTCGGGCACATCTTCTACAAGTGTCGTTTCTCTATTAGGCTGTGGGGAATGATCAAGGGTTGGCTACATCTTGACTTCATCGACTTCTCATCTTGGGGGACTCATCGCTCCATCAAGGACGGGTGGCTCAACATGTCAGGCAACGGCACGCCGAACCGAAAGGCGCTAGCATCCATCACCATGCTTACTTGCTGGACCATTTGGTGCGAAAGGAATGCTAGGGTGTTCCGGCAAAAGTCTACTCTTCCGTCCATCCTGTTATCAAACATCCAGAATGAGTTAAGGCTTTGGGTCACCGCGGGTGCAAAACATTTGGGCCACATCATGTCAGGAGAGTACTGGCAATATAACCCTTACTTTGCTTTTCCCTGTAAAAGCAACGCTTAACACTTCTTCATAATTAATGGATGAGGCAAATCGTTTGCCTCCGTTTCGAAAAAAATTCATCCCCAATCTAGGCCTCGGATGCACGGCTTCTCCATCTTCCTCCTCCAGCCTCTTTCTTATTCTTAAAATATCTATAGCTTGCCTAAATAATAGAAGGCATCTACTCTATTTGTGATCTTTTAGGTGAAAAAAAGAATGAGCTTGTAGTTTTGTGAATTAGTCTGATGCATTTGCAGTCCGCTTTTCAGTCTAATACTTAGCAAGATTAGGTGCAATTATACTCCAATATGCTACTGCTGTAGCTACCCAAAGCACGATCCAATGTTCCAATTGGAAAATGAAATCATAGCATCCTGTAGTTGCACAATAAATTACTACAAATGATTTAAACACATCGCTTTACAGTGTGCTTTTGTCATTAGACATGGAGGCATACTTCCGGTTCCAGGAAATGGACGAATTCATGTGGTTATAACTGATGACTACATTCACAGGTTGAAGATGATGTTGTTGTCTTCTTCCTTCTGATTGATTTCCAACAGCTTAAGAACTTGTGCGGTGGTGCCAACCTCTTAGATGCTCTCACGCAAAATCCTAAAGAAGCCTTGCTTCGCATGGGAGCTGCGGTTTATCTGGTTGATGCTTCTTTTCATGCTAAAATTATTAGTGTTGTCTGTTGTGCTTTGTTTTTTCACTCACTGTACTTTGATTCTTGATGTTTTCTTCAGGCTAAGTGCTCAGGCTATGAAAGGGACGAGGGCTACCGCAGTGTAGACATGGTCAATATCAGGATTTACTACCACACTGAGACAATAATTGATTTTAAGAATTTGAAAGTGGCTACATTAGTAAGAATTCGAAAGCAGGCTATGAAAGTCCGTATGAAAATGCTAATTTGCAAAACACAGAAGGCTGGATTCCTAGACTTGAACATAATCGACGCTGCAAGCAGTGGCGGAGCCAGGAAAAAAATGGAGGGAGTGCACACTAAAAAAATATTATTTCTACCTAATCCAAGTGTCATACAACAGTTGGCAAAAATATAATACAAACGGCTCAATCAAGTCAGACAACATTATAGTTCCCAAATATTCCAAATTTGCAACGTTGCAAATACAAAGTCTTGCATGAAAGATACACATATGGTGCAAACTACAATACTAAGTATCTCGACGACATTCCTTTGCCATGAAATCTTCAACTATTTCTTCCTCGCTTACTTTCAACCACACATCTCGCTCAATGAATGTCAGTATGTCACTAAGCAATTGTTCTTGAGATCATCACCCATATTATTTCTCAACTTATTTTTCACTACATTCATTGCCGAAAATTCTTTTTCAACACTCGTCGTGGCCACCGGTAAGATCAATACCAATTTTATAAGCATGTAGACCAAATCATAGAGAACATGTTTTGGGGAATCAAGCATTTTACAAAATAGTATCAAGTACTCGAAGCATCAACTTTTGCAAAATAACATATATCAATCTTCATGATTTGTGGGGTGCATGCCAATAATTTAGCATATATGAATGGTTCTAAAATGTGCAAAATAAGTTTGCAAACTAGTATCAAGTACTGGAAGCAGCCAATCAGGAACAAGATGCATCACATTTTTGGTGAAGCTTGGAATGGAACCTCACCTTGCTTTGTTGAACTAGAGGATGGGATGTGAGGTGGAGCTTGGATACGCAGCTGCAGCTTGGGGAAGCGTCGAAGCGCCGGTGATGGTGAAGTGTGTCGTGGGTGGATCGATCGGGCGAGGTGGGCAGCGGAGCGAAGAGAGGAGGAGAGCGGCGACTTGAGGGGCTATGGGCGGAGGGTCGACGGCAAGGAAGAGCCAGAACTAGGAGGCGGTGTGGGCGCGTGGCGATGTGCAAGGGCCGACTGCAACTAGGCGACCAGGCATGGCGGCGTGCAAGGGCAGCCTCGTTGCCCTGCTTCTCAGTTCTCGTGCACGGGGTCTGGGTCTCTAGAAGGAAGACCTACTCAGCTAGGCTAGTGGGCCTTAGAAAGTAAATCTACTATATGGTAAAAAAATTCTAAATATTCTGGGTGGGCCACGGCCCACCGTGCCTACACGCTGCCTCCGCCAATGGGTGCAAGTAATCGAGTCGACCGTGTAAAATGCACCGAATGCGAGTGTGCGTGTATACTCATGTCTGGAACTCCAGATTATAGGTGTTAAGTCTTCTCTATGCTATTTGTTCTTATAATCCCTGAGGGCTACCGATTTGATCTTCTGTTGTTTCTGCTCTACCGATTTGAGATTCTATTTGTTACTTGATCCTCTTGCTTCTCTTTTGCTCTACTACTATTTGGTTGTGTGTCTCTTCTGGTGTCATGGATGAAAATATGTACTGGGCTTCGAGAAGCAAACATCGTTGTGGTCTAACGGAGATGCATTTTCCTAGAAACCATTGTCTGACACCTCAACCATTTGTTGTGAAATTCTCATCTTCAAATAACTGTAGACCCGAGCTGAGGGTACTGCATATGGTTTATGTTTGATTTGTCTTTCCTATGGATTGGAGACTGTCGTTCATGGATCGCGCTGAAGACTTGTGATGTTAAAAAGTAGTGGCCTGATTCATACATTGATGAGATCTATATTATCACTCTGAGGGATTTGTCACAACATCTGATTTTGTTATTCGTTTGTTTTTGCTATATATTTTTGCTATCTGGTCTATGTTTTGGCCGCCTAATGAGTTGATAACTTTTTGATTGATTTGATCTTTGTTGGCGATTTTTGGTTAAAAATCTTTCTCCATGAAAATCAAGTAGACATGTGGTCTGAACTAATTCCATGTTGATTGTCTGCATAATCCATGCTTACCCTTGTGGTTGGCATCTGAAAGAAAACATTATCTATCTTTTCAAATCTTCTCAACCATTAGATTTGTCTTATTTTCTTCTTCTTTTTTGTCATGTTTGCACTTAGCTCATATTCTCTGTCTTAGTTGGAGTTCGGTTTTTTTACAGGACTTGGATCTGAGGGGGACGCAATGGGTGCGGATAGCGAGATGGTTTATTTACCAACCCTTTGCAGCGTTTGCCAACCCTCGAGTCAAATGGTCTAACCAACTTTGCTTCAATCCTGTGTTCTGAGTTCTGGTTTCGATGCCTTGCTGCCTTCGAGATTAAGGTGAGGATCTCTTCCTCATACTTGCATGTGATATGTTCTAAGAAAAGCCTGTGTGATAACGAGCTCCATTTCTTACGCTTTATTCTATCGTTATTAGGGGTTGGGCGGCTTGGGCTTGCTGGTGCTGGGAGGTGTTGGTTTTGTCTCCTTTCCTCATGGGTGTTGCCTTTGAATCTCAGGTGACCTCTGCTGCTGGTGACTACGGTTGTACGTGCTTTGGTTGGGTTGGTTATGTTCTATACATAGTTCTACAGCCTCTACATTTACTGTTCTGTAGCATATATGCATGGTTGTCTGGCTATGATTCAATTGAAAAAAGCTTTGTATAATCTTAAAAAGAACTGAAGTGCCTCAGCTTGCCATTGAAGCGAGCTCTGTAATTTTAGAAGGGACCGAAGTGTTGCTGGGTGCAAATTCCCAGACCAAAAAACTAACTGAAATCTTAAAGAAAAAAATCCAAGGAATTATTGGCTTGTGATAACCCACAAGTGTAGGGGATCAGTTGTAGCCTCTTTCGATGAGTAAGAGTGTCGAACCCAACGAGGAGCTAAAGGTAGAACAAATATTCCCTCAAGTTATATCGACCACCGATACAATTCTACACACGCTTGACATTTACTTTACCTAGAACAATTATGAAACTAGAAGTACTTTGTGGTTTTTGTGGGATAGGTTTGCAAGAATATAAAGAGCGCGCAAATATAAACTAGGGGCTGTTAAGATAAATACACAACTAAATTAGTTTTAGTGGCGAGCTTTTTGTCATGAGAAAGTTATTTGTCCCTAGGCAATCGATAACTAGAACGGTAATCACTATTGCAATTTTATTTGAGGGAGAGGCATAAGCTAACATACTTTCTCTTCTTAGATCTTATGCACTTACGATTGGAACTCTAGCAAGCATCCGCAAATACTAAAGATCATTAAGGTAAAACCCAACCATAGCATCAAAGTATCAAGTCCTCTTTACTCCCATACGCAAACAACCTACTTACTCGGGTCTGTGCTTCTGTCGAACACGCCACCTACAGTGGGGATCCCTCACGCTTGCGCGACACGGAGAGCACCATAGGACAGCACCAATAAGAAAACATGCAACTCAAACCAATCACGATCATCAATTAAACCATAGGACAAAACGGATCTACTCAAACATCATAGGATAGCCATACATCATTGGGAAATAATATATAGCGTTCAACACCTTGTTTAAGTAGAGATTACAGCGAGTAGAAGAGGGGTTACACCGCTGCATAGAGGGGGGAGAGTTGGTGATGAGGGCGGTGAAGTTGTTGGTGTAGATTGTGGTGACGATGATGGCCCCGGCAGCACTCCGGTGCCACCAGAAGCGAGGGAGAGAGAGCCCCCCTCCTTCTTCTTCTTCCTTGACCTTCTCCCAAGATGGGAGAAGGGTTTCCCCTCTGGTCCATGGTCTCCATGGCATGGGAGGGGCGAGAGCCCCTCCGAGATTGGATCTGTCTCTATGTCTCTCTCTGTTTCTGCGTTCCCCGATTCTGTCCTTCCACCATTTCTTAAATTCCTGGAGATCCATAACTCCGATTGGGCTGAATTTTGTACATGATGTTTTTCCGGATATTAGCTTTGTTGCGGCGAAAGAAGGGCATCAACAGCCTTATGAAGTGGTCACGAGGGCCCAGGGCGCTCCCCTCACTCTCATGGGCCACTCGGGCATCGTCTCACGTTGGTTGCACTTCCCAAAACTCACATATATTCCAAAAAAAAATCTCCGTCCATTTTTATCCCGTTTGGACTCTGTTTGATATGGATTTCATGTGAAACAAAAAACATGCAACAAACAGGAACTGGCACTCAGCACTGGATCAATATGTTAGTCCCAAAATAGTATAAAAAGTTCCCAAAAGTATTGAAAGTTGTAGATTATTGGCATGGAACAATAAAAAATTATAGATATGACAGAGACGTATCAGCATCCCCAAGCTTAATTCCTGCTCATCCTCGAGTAGGTAAATGATAAAAAGATAATTTTTGATGTGGAATGCTACCTAGCATAATCTTTATCAAGTAATCTAATCATGGCATGAATATTAAGACACGAGTGATTCAAAGCAATAGTCTATCATTTGACAGTAAGACAATAATACTTCAAGCATACTAATAAAGCAATCATGTCTTTTCATAATAACATGGCCAAAGAAAGTTATCCCTACAAAATCATATGGTCTGGCTATGCTTCATCTTCACCACACAAAGTATTTAAATCATGCACGGCCCCGGTTTTAGCCAAGCAATTGTTTCATACTTTAGTATTCTCAAACGTTTTCAACTTTCACGCAATACATGAGCGTGAGCCATGGACATAGCACTATGGTTGGAATAGAAGGTGGTGATAGACAAAAGGAGGGAGAAAGTCTCACATCAACTAGGCAAATCAATGGACTATGGAGATGTCCATCAATCGATATCAATGTGAGTGAGTAGGGATTGCCATGTAACGGATGCACTAGAGCTATAAGTGTATGAAAGCTCAAAAACAAAACTAGTGGGTGTGCATCAACTTGCTTGCTCATGAAGACCTAGGGCATTTGAGAAAGCATGTCATTGGAATATACAAGCCAAGTTCTATAATGAAAATTCCCACTAGTATATGAAAGTGACAACACAGGAGACTATCTATCATGAAGAACATGGTGCTATGATGAAACACAAGTGTGGTAAGAGGATAGTAACATTGTCCCTTCTCTCTTTTTCTCTCATTTTTTGAAGGGTCTTTTTTAGCCCCCTTTTTTTGGGCCATCTCTTTTTTTATTTGGCCTTTCTTTCTTTTTGTTGCTTTTTTTTGTTTCCTCACACGGGACAATGCTCTAACAATGAAGATCATCACACTTTTATTTACTTACAACTCAAAGATTACAACTCGAAGCTAGAACAAAATATGACTCTGTTTGAATGCCCCCGGCGGTCTACCAGGATGTGCAATGATCTAGCGTAGCAATGACATCAAAAAACGGACAAGTCATGGAAACATCATGCTAGCTATCTTACGATCATGCAAGGCAATATGACAATGATGGTGCGTGTCATAATAAATGGAACGGTGGAGTTACATGGCAATATATCTTGGAATGGCTATGGAAATGCCATGATAGGTAGTTGTCGTGGCTGTTTTGAGGAAGGTATATGGTGGGTGTATGGTAACGGTGAAAGTTGCGCGGTACAAGAGAGGCTAACAAAGGTAGAAGGATGAGAGTGCGTATAATCCATGGACTCAACATTAGTCATAAATAACTCACATACTTATTGCAAAAAATTATTAGCCATCGAAACAAAGTACTACACGCATACTCCTAGGGGAAGGGTTGGTAGGAGTTAACCATCGCGCGATCCCGACCTCCACACAAACGATGACAATCAAAAAATAAATCATGCTCCGACTCCGTCACATAACGGTTCACCTTACGTGCATGCTTTGGGAATCACAAAGCTCAACACAAGTATTTCTACAATCCACAACAACCCACTAGCATGACTCTAACACTAGTAGAAAACGGGGTAATGGTCCAGCCCATTAGTCCCGTTTCAATCCAGAACGGGGACCAATGGGGGCATTGGACCCGGTTCGTGAGCCCAGGGGGCCGGCCGGGCCACGTGGGCCATTGGTCCCGGTTCTTCTGGACCTTTTGGTCCCGGTTGGTGCCACGAACCGGGACCAATGGGTCTTGCTCCTGGCCCACAACCATTGGTCCCGGTTGGTGACTCGAACCGGGACCAAAGGCTCCCCTTTAGTCCCGGTTCATGTCACCAACCGGGACCAATGAGGTGCCTATATATACCCCCTCGCGCAAGAGCAGAGAACACTGCTCTATTTTTTTTGGCCGAGGGGGAGAGGGCTTGGTGGTGCTCTAGCTCACCTCCTATGCACACAACGTGTTCGATGGAATGCCCGAGCCACACTAGTTAAGCTTTTCTCCTCTCGAAGCTCTATTTTCTCCGAGATTTGTCTAGGTTCAGCGGTCCGTCACGTCCCGTCCCCGTCTTCGCCGCCGTCGATAGCCCCCGCCGATCTCGTCACCGGCACCACCGTGGTGAGCCTCTTGTTATGTCCATGCTTTTCTTACTTTTATTATTGCTTGTTATTATTGCTTTAGATAGATATTTGTCTAATTTTCTTACGTTTATTATTGCTTGTTATTATATAGTGCGATGGTTTTGATATCCGCCCACGTGGGCTCTCGTCCTGTCTATGATTCGGATGTGGTATATTATCTTTAATTTATAACTATTTGTTTTAGTGTTTATGATAATTATGCCGACCAACCTGACATGCATAGATCTTTTTATATGTCTAGGAGGTAGTTGAACCGGAAATTCCAACTGACCCTCTTGTGGAGAGGTTAAATTTAGCTGAAGATGAAAACATTTCCTTGAAGAAAAAATTGGAAAAAATGGAGGAGGAGAAGATGGAATTGGAGTTGCATGTTGCGGAAGTCGTCGATGATCACAAGATCAAGATGGACCCTATTGTCGAGAGGTTAAATTTAGTTGAAGAAGAAAACAATTTCTTGAAGGAAAAAATAAAAAAATTGAGGACGAGAAGATGATATTGGAGTTGCATGTTGCGGATGTCGTCGACGATCACAAGATCAAGATGGATGCAATGCGGTTGAAGATTAGAAAGACTAGAAAATATGCCATTCATACCGAGGCTTGGTATCATTATGCCATTGGATCAATTTTTACCTTGGTTGCAATTATGATCGCATTTGTTTTCGCATTGAAATGTTTTACATAGTTTCGATGTGTATGGTGAAAATTAATTAGATGCTCTGGAGAGCTATATGTTGTTAGATGAGAACTATGTATGTACTTTGGTTTTAATGTGATGATGAACTTCTATTAATTTGGTCACTTAATTATCTATTTATGATGTTCTGTAATGGTTTTTGACACACTTAATTATCTATAATGCACGCAGATGAACTGGCAATGGATGTACGGTGACAGACACACCTCCGAGTACATTAAGGGCGTGCATGAGTTTCTAAATGCGGCTGAGGCAAACAAGAAGAATGGTTTTATGTGTTGTCCATGCACTAAATGTGGGAATATGATGTCTTACTCTAACCGGAAAATCCTTCACTCCCACCTGCTTTACAAGGGTTTCATGCCACACTATAATGTTTGGACGAGGCATGTAGAAATAGGGGTTATGATGGAAGACGGCGAAGAGGAAGAGTACAATGACAACTATGTGCCCCCTGAATACGGTGATGCTGTAATGGGGGGAGCTGGTGAAGATCAAGAGGAACCAGACGATGTGCCCAATGATGCTGCAACGGGTGAAGCTGCTGAAGATCAAGAGGAACCAGATGATGATCTCCGCCGGGTCATTGTCGATGCAAGGACGCAATGCGAAAGTCAAAAGGAGAAGCTGAAGTTCGATCACATGTTAGAGGATCACAAAAAAGGGTTGTACCCCAATTGCAAAGATGGCAACACAAAGCTCGGTACCGTACTGGAATTGCTGCAGTGGAAGGCAGAGAATGTTGTGGCTGACAAAGGATTTGAGAAGCTACTAAAAATATTGAAGAAGAAGCTTCCGAAGGATAACGAATTGTCCGACAGTACATACGCAGCAAAGAAGGTCGTATGCCCTGTAGGATTGGAGGTGCAGAAGATACATGCATGCCCTAATGACTGCATCCTCTACCGCGGTGCATACAAGGATCTGAATGCATGCCCGGTATGCGGTGCATTGCGGTATAAGATGAGACGAGATGACCCTGGTGATGTTGACGGCGAGCCCGCCAGGAAGAGGGTTCCTGTGAAGGTGATGTGGTATGCTCCTATAATACCACGGTTGAAACGTTTGTTCAGAAATGGAGAGCATGCCAAGTTGATGTGATGGCACAGTGAGGACCGTAAGAAAGACGGGAAGTTGAGAGCACCCGCTGACGGGTCGCAGTGGAGAAAAATCGAGAGAAAGTACTGGGAGGAGTTTTCAAAGGACCCAAGGAATGTATGGTTTGCTTTAAGCGCGGATGGCATTAACCCTTTCGGGGAGTAGAGCAGCAATCACAGCACCTGGCCCGTGACTCTATGTATGTATAACCTTCCTCCTTGGATGTGTATGAAGCGGAAGTTCATTATGATGCCAGTTCTCATCCAAGGCCCTAAGCAACCCGGCAACGACATTGATGTGTACCTAAGGCCATTAGTTGAAGAACTTTTACAGCTATGGAATGGAAACGATGTACGTGCGTGGGATGAGCACAGACAGGAGGAATTTGACCTAAAGGCATTGCTGTTCGTGACCATCAACGATTGGCCCGCTCTTAGTAACCTTTCAGGACAGACAAACAAAGGATACCACGCATGCACGCACTATTTAGATGACACTGAAAGTATATACCTGGACAAATGAAGGAAGAATGTGTACCTGGGCCTTCGTCGATTTCTTCCGACCAACCATCAATGTCGAAAGAAAGGCAAGCATTTCAAAGGCGAGGCAGATCACCGGAAGAAGCCCGCCATACGTACCGGTGATCACGTACTTGCTATGGTCAATGATTTACACGTAATCTTTGGAAAGGGCCCCGGCGCACTAGCTGTTCCGAATGACGCTGAGGGACACGCACCCATGTGGAAGAAGAAATCTATATTTTGGGACCTACCCTACTGGAAAGACCTAGAGGTCCGCTCTTCAATCGACGTGATGCACGTGATGAAGAACCTTTGCATGAACCTGCTAGGCTTCTTGGGCGTGTATGGAAAGATAAAAGATACAGCTGAGGCACGAGAGGACCTGCAACGTTTGCACGAAAAAGACGGCATGCCTCCGAAGCAGTATGAAGGTCCTGCCAGCTATGCTCTTACGAAAGAAGAGAAAGAAATCTTCTTTGAATGCCTGCTCAGTATGAAGGTCCTGACTGGCTTCTCGTCGAATATAAAGGGAATAATAAATATGCCAGAGAAAAAGTTCCGGAACCTAAAGTCTCATGACTGCCACATGATTATGACGCAACTGCTTCCGGTTGCATTGAGGGGGCTTCTACCAGAAAACGTCCGATTAGCCATTGTGAAGCTATGTGCATTCCTCAATGCAATCTCTTAGAAGGTGATCGATCCAGAAATCGTACCAAGGCTAAGGAGTGATGTGGCGCAATGTCTTGTCAGTTTCGAGCTGGTGTTCCCACCATCCTTCTTCAATATCATGACACACGTCCTAGTTCATCTAGTCGATGAGATTGTCATTCTGGGGCCCGTATTTCTACAAAATATGTTCCCCTTTGAGAGGTTCAAGGGAGTCCTAAAGAAATATGTCCGTAACCGCGCTAGGCCAGAAGGAAGCATGTCCATGGGGCATCAAACAGAGGATGTCATCGGGTTTTGTGTTGACTTCATTCCTGGCCTTAATAAGATAGGTCTCCCAAAATCGCGGTATGAGGGGAGACTGACTGGAAAAGGCACGCTTGGAAGGGACTCAATAATATGCAGGGACGGATATTCTTGGTCTCAAGCACACTACAAGTTCTACAGAACTCTACCTTGGTGACCCCGTATGTCGATGAACACAAGAACAGTCTGCGCTCCAAACACCCGGAGCAGTGCGACAACTGGATTACATGTGAACACATCAGGACTTTCAGCAGTTGGTTGGAAACACGACTCAGAGGTGACAACACTGTTTGTGATGAGTTGTACTTGTTGTCCAGGGGACCATCTTTGACTGTATTGATTTACAAAGGATACGAGATAAATGGGAATACATTTTACACGATTGTCCAAGATCAAAAGAGCACCAACCGAAATAGCGGTGTCCGCTTTGATGCAACAACCGAGAGGGGAAAGGACACATATTATGGTTACATAGTGGACATATGGGAACTTGACTACGGACATGATTTTAAGGTCCCTTTGTTTAAGTGCAAATCGGTCAATCTGTCAGGAGGCGGGGTACAGGTAGAACCATAGTACGGAATGACAATAGTGGATCTGAAAAATCTTGGGTACACTGACGAACCGTTCATCCTAGCCAATGATGTGGCACAGGTTATCTATGTGAAGGACATGTCTACCAGACTGAGGAAAAGAAAAGATAAGGAAGCGAATACATCATACGATGAGCCAAAGCGCCACATAGTTCTTTCAGGAAAAAGGGACATCCTGGGAGTGGAGGGCAAGACAGACATATCTGAAGATTATGAAAAGTTTCATGAAATTCCTCCTTTCAAAGTCAAGGCTGGCCCAAGCTTCCTGATAAACGATGAAGATTATCCATGGTTACGGCGCAATAAGCAAATGACACAAGCGAAGAAAAAGTGAAGACTTTTTTCCGCAACTATTATGATGATACCATGCCAACTTTGTAACAGACGAGTATGATACCATTGTCCGTTTTCTACATGCACATGCTATGCCAACTTTTTCAGAGTTCATTTGAAAACTATGAATTTAGGTCGAATTTTCTCTATAGGTGCATCTATGTTCATTTTTTTAGTAAAGTTAACCACAAACTTGTGATTCACACAAATTTCAAAGAATTCAAATTTTAATTATTCAAATTTGAAAACTAATGGCACTAACAGAAAGTTTATAATTTTTCTAAAACTAATGGCACTAACAGAAAGTTTATAATTTTTCTAAAACTAATGGCACTAACAGAAAGTTTATAATTTTGCTGACCAAAAAGCAAAAAGAATTAAAATATAAAGCAAAAAACAAAAGAAAATAAATAATGCAGAAAACAAAACAAAAAAACTTGCAAAAAAATAAAAATAGCAACAATAAGTATTTTGTTGTAAGTAGAAACAAAATAAAATAAATAAAGCAACAAAGAAAACAAATAATTTCGAATTTAAACTATTCAAATTTGAATACTACTGGCACTAACAGAAAGTTTGTAATTGGTTTTACCTAAAGCAATAATATTCACAAAGAAACTATAAATACAGCAAAAAAAACAACTTAGAAATAAATAAAGCAGAAAAGGAAAAAAATACATTAAAAATGGGTAATTTTTCTAAAATTAATGGCACTTACAGAAAGTTTATAATTTTGCTGACCTAAAAGCAAAAAGAATTAAAAAATAAAGCAAAAAACAAAAGAAAATAAATAATGCAGAAAACAAAACAAAAAAACTAGAAAAAAATAAAAATAGCAACAATAAGTATTTTGTTGTAAGTAGAAACAAATTTGAATACTACTAGCACTAACAGAAAGTTTGTAATTGGTTTTACCTAAAGCAATAATATTCACAAAGAAACTCTAAATACAGCAAAAAACAACTTAGAAATAAATAAAGCAGAAAAGGAAAAAAAATTAAAAAAAAATGGGCGCTGCCCAGTGAGCCTGCAAGGCCTACGGCCCAGGATGTAGCTGTTCTATAAGGCCCAGCAGACTCACAGGGCAGCGCGCAGAGTTAGGCCCAGAAGCCTGCAATAGAGAGGAGTTCAATACAGCGAATGCAGTGGGGCTTATAAACAACTCCGAGCCCCTGTCAACTAGCGAGGTGGGACTAAAGATTTTGGCCGGAGGGCAGCACAGGGCCTTTAGTCCCGGTTGGTGCCACCAACCGGGACCAAAGGTCTCTCCTTCCCGCCCTTTGGGCTGCTGAAAAGAGACCTTTGGTCCCGGTTGGTGGCACCAACCGGGACTAAAGAGGGCATTCATCCCGGTTTGTGCCACGAATCGGGACCAATGCCCTGTCTATATAAGTAGCACTTATGAAATTTCGTTTCAGTTATCTCTTCCCCGCCCCGACGATGCCGCCAGGCTGCCCGAGCTCGTCGTCTCCGTCGCCCCGCGCCCCTGCCCCGTGCTCGCCGTCGCCGTCGCCCCGCGCCCCTGCCCTGTCGCCCCGCGCCACGGGCCGGCTCGCTCCTCGTTGCCGGCGCCCTCGTCTGCCCCCGCGCTCCTCGTCGCCGGCGCCCTCGCCTGCTGATGTCTACACATGCTTCTATTTCTTGTATCCTATGTTGGGCCTCCAAGCGCAGAGGTTTGTAGGACAGCAGCAATTTCCCTCAAGTGGATGACCTAAGGTTTATCGAACTCAGGGAAGTAGAGGTTGAAGATGGTCTCTCTCAAGCAACCCTGCAACTAAGATACAAGAAGTCTCTTGTGTCCCCAACACACCTAATACAACTAGGAGTTGTATAGGTGCACTAGTTCGGCGAAGAGATGGTAAAATATGGATGATAGGAGTGGCAAAGCAAAGTAATATAAATCTGTAATAAAAAGTGCAGCAAGCAAACAAGTGGTAAACGTGAGCACAAATGGTATTGCAATGATGGAAACAAGGCCTAGGCTTCATACTTTCACTAGTGGCAACTCCCAACAACATTAACATAGTCTAATCACATGATATTTCCCATAAAACATGCAATGGAGACGCACTCGGAGGTCATTCCTTTGTGGTCAAGAGAGGACGAGAATTATGTAGGGCTACAAAAGCACACCTCAAAGTTCGTAGTTCTCAATCTATGGATTTCCCAATGTCACCGCGGCCATCCAAAGAGAGTACCACAATCACCACAACATATCTCCAGGATAGTCAAAGAGAAGCACCAAGAGACTCTCAATCTTCAATCAACACACAAAAGAGGAAATCACTCATGAAAATATTCTTCTAATCCATGTCCAATAGACCGCTGTCACCTTGGTCTCGGGGATTATACTAGATAAAGACAAGTGAGTACATCAATTCAATACATAGAGGAAGGGGAAATATCATGGGATCACCCTAGATTAACATAGCCTATGATCACAACAAAGATCATATCATGGGAGAGAGAATTGACCACATAGCTACTGGTAGAAACCTCAGCCCCGAGGACGAACTACTCTCGCATCATGGAGGGAGGAAGCAACGTCGATGGAGATGAATCTGGGGGCCCTTCCCCGTCCCGGCAGGATGCCGGCACAGAAATTCTGGTCCCCCGAAACTTGGTGGCGATGGCGGCGTAGATCGGAATTGCTTCTGGAGAAAAGGGTTCTGGAATCAGGGTTTCCGCGACGGGAGAATAAATAGGAGGCCAAGTAGGGCACCAGAGGAGGTGGGAGCCCCCCAGGCGGCCCCCTGGCGCGACCAGGGGTGGGGCCGCGCCATCAGGGCGCCTGCGGCCCCTCAGGCCCCCCTCTGGCCCCACTTCTGGCGCATGGAAGCTTCTGGAGCGCTGATTTTTTATATATTTTTCCTGGAATTTTTCTAGCAATTTAAGTAATGGGAAAACCTGAAATACAAAAACAGCATAAAACAGAAACTGGCACTGGGGTGCACTGAGTTAATAGGTTAGTCCAAATATGATCAAAAGTGTATGAAAGTGTATCAAAACCATAGCAATATCACCCAAAACATGCATGGAGCAAGCAAAAATTATAGATACGTTTGGGACGTATCAACATCCCCAAGCTTAATTCCTGCTCGTCCTCGAGTAGGTAAATGATAACAAGCACAATTTCTGTGGTGATATGCTACCAAAGAGTCTTTCACAATCACATGACAAATGCTTATTGAGATAATGAATCTTTAGTAATTAAGTTGCCTCATGAGAATATCACAAAGAACTGAAAGTTTACAATATGATACTGAAACACCCAATAGATTTGTAGTGAGCATGGTGTGCAAACATGACAAAGTGATACCTCGCTTGCCCCCTTTAGCGAAGCAAAACATAAATGCAGGAGCACCTCCGAAGTTTAAGTGACGACTAGATACAATGATTTCAGAATAAGCGATATCACTATCATGCAGAAGACAATGGTACTTTGGGACAATGCACATTTCACACAGAATGACAATCATGCTCTCAGTAGTTGGTGCTTTGAAGAAAGAAGGTGGAGACTCTCGAACCGTGGATTTTGATGGCAAGGTTGAAAATCCGTGGCTGGAAGCAAAGACTAAACAAGTACCAGAGCTCGTGGTTTTAAAAACAGAGATAAAAAGCTTTTGGGAGGTGCATAATTCGTCAATGAATGCTAGTAGATAACCCAATTACTTCTTATGCTAGACAAGTTTCGAGGAACGGCTCCAACGCGGGGACGATCAAATCCCCTTAATCTCCTTTGTTTATCACTGCCAAAGTTTCCTGATTTCTCATGAACAAAGTGTGAAGGAGGGTTTGTTTGTTGCTATTATCTTTTGTGAGCTGGGCGCACTCATGTCAGTCCCTCCTCGTATTAGGGGTTTGCAGATTAGACATGCAATCCCGGGGTAAAATTTGTCCAATCATAAGAAGATCATGAATTACCTACTACTTCCTCATGAGCTAAAACAGAGGCACAAAAGAGAAATGCTTTTGAATAATTTTGAGATGGTACAAGAAAGTCTTCGTTAGGAATGGCAAGTAAATGCCATATATAGGAAGGAATGGTGGACTCATATGGCATAACTGGTTTCAAGGATTTTGGATGCACAAGCAGTCAGACCGCTTAGTACAGGTGAAGGCTAGCAAAAGACTGGGAGCGACCAACTAAGAGAGCAATGACGGCCATAATCATGCAGAGCGACAAAGCAACATTGAATCGGGCATGTAAGTTATATCACTACTCGGAAATTAAAGATCATCAAGGCTTGATAGACTTTCTTTACAGTCTTAAATATGCGTGAGCATATGCCAAGTCAATCAAAATAAATTCTTGGAGGAAGATATCACTAAACCATACCACATCATAGGCAAACAAATCATGCTGGTACTTCAATAACACATTAAGAACCCCCAGCTATTTGAGACTAACCATAAGAAAACATGAACTACTAAGCACCATTATGCACGTAGCATTTTTATCATAGACATATCAACCAGTGCCACAGAAGCTAATTCTCTTAACAAGATAAGCATGATAACTCAAGAGAGTTCCAGAAGCAACAACCTAAACAAAAGCTCTTAAAAAGATAAGCATGAAAACTAAGAGCTAAGCACGACAGCAGCTATGAAAAGATAAAGAACACACAAGAAGATACGCATGCAAGCCTATGTTGTGTTCTACAGTGGAGTGGAGCGTGTTTCTCTCCCAAACAATCAAGGCTAGGATCCAGCTTGTTAAGAACGGCAAGTAAAACTACATAAACTAAAAAGAAAAGAGCAAGACGCTCCAAGCATAGCACATAACGCATGAAGTGATAAAAATATAGTGGAACGAAGGACGAACTGATAATTGTTGATGGAGAAGGGGATGCACGGGGGCATCCCCAAGCTTAGATGCTTGAGTCTCCTTGGATATTTCTTGGGGGTGCATGGGGGCATCCCCAAGCTTGAGTGTTTGACACTCCTGAATCTTCTTTTATCATATTCCCTCGCACACTTGAAAACTCCCTTCATACATAACTCATCATAATCTGATTAGAGAGGTTAGTACCCACAATAAAATAATTTTTCTCTACTGGAAACAAAGATATTCTTGAAGGTCTACTGTTTCTCAAGATCGCCAAAAAGTTTTTGCAAAGAAAAAGCAAGCTTAAGGTCTGCAAAACGAAGAAAAGGCAAACAGGGCAGAATCTGTGAAAAACAGACCAGCAGGTAGTAAATAATTTTTTTGGGGTACTTCTGCAACTCAAATCAAAAAACTCAGAACGGACGCTCGAAAGCCAATTGTATAGATCATGCTGTCAAAAAAATTCAGATCAAAAAGATGATCTGGTGATTTTATTCGAATGTTTCTTTCCAATGACAGAATCTGTTTTCTGGACAGCATGTCACAAATTTTGAACTTTCTTGCAATCAGAGGCTAAAATTGGCACAAAGCTAAAAAATAAAGATACAATGATGTTGCTACAGTAGTAACAAACATCAAGACCACTAAAAACTAAAAGAACAAACTGAAAGCAAAGATAACAAGGGTTGTCTCCCTAGAGCTCTTTCTTTATAGCCATAAAGATAGGCTTAAGACTTTAATGATGCTCTCGTAGGAATAAGAGTTGAAGAACAAAAGAGAGCATCAAGAAGCAAATACCAAAGACATTTAAGCCTAACATGCTTCCTATGCATAGGAATATTGCAATAGAATAATTCATTGAAGCACAAAGCAATAAGCATAGGAAGACAAAACAAGTGCAGCTTCAAAACCTTCAACATAAAGAGAGGGAACTTGATATTATTGAAATATCTATAAGCATATGTTCCCTTCTCATAATAATTTTCAGTGGGATCACGAATAAACTCAACAATATAAGCATCACATAATGCGTTGTTACCATGATCCACATGCAAAAAGGTACTCTTACTCTCCACATAAGCATAATCTTTCTCATTGGTAATAGTGGGAGTAGGACTATCATAAACAACTTGAACACTATAGATTAATTGTGTATTAGGAAGATGGTGTTCAACAAGGGAGTAATTCCCTCCATGATTATGACAAGTTTCATAAGGATAATCTCTCCTTATGTCATAGGTACCTTTATAATCACTATAGATTGGAGTTATAACATCATCATAGTAGAGGAGAGCATTATCATTGCTAGCAACTATATTTGTAAACATGTTTTCTTTATTCTTACTAGCAAAAGAATTATCAATTATCACATCACTAGTGGGTAAAGCATTTGCAATCCTATCATCCCCAAGCTTAGAGCTTTCCATATCATCACTTTCAGAGTTGGTACCAAAAAGATTTTCAAGATCATAAGTAGCATTATCATCATTTTCCCAATCACAATAAGTAACATGCATATCATAATCAAAATAATCTTCAATAGTACCTACGGACGTATCATCAAGATGATAATAAGGCAATAAACTTCACCTTCTTCTTTAAACTTACAACCGTTAGGATAAAAGTTGATGGGACGAATATGCTTAGGCCAGGTTGATACCCATTCTTCTTCCTTCTTGCTCCTCTTCCTCCTCCTCTTCTTTTTCTTCTTCTTCACCTTAGGAGGGAGTGGTTGGAGATGAAGCTTCTCCACATATCCTTGTTTATCATTAGAAACAATAGGGGAAACTTGGGAGAAACTCTCCTTTTTATTAGCAGAAATATAAGAGACATTTTTATACTTTGCTAAAGTTCCCTCCTTTCTAATCTTACTTATGGAATCATTTTTATGGAAATTAACAACACAATAGAGATGGCAATTTTGCAAAGTGTTTTTTATTCCTATGGCATTAACATCTAGCCAAGAAGTCTTTTCTGATAACTCTTCACACATCAAAAATAACATAAGCTCATCATAAAGATCAGGGGTGATCATGTTATCACACAACTGGTTAACAGTTATGTTTTGAAAGTGCATGCATTGAAAATTAAAGTGACCCTCTATACAGCAAAGTTCACAAGTAAAAGGATAAAGGTCACACAATTCTCTAGCAATTTCATTTAAATCTTTGACCCAAGTGATTGTTCTTTCATGCTTATGTTGCTTACAATACTTCTCTTCTTCAATCATAGGCCTTTCACAAGGTCTATCCACTCCACAAAAATTAACATGCTTATATAAAACTTCATTTTTAGGAATTGGATCATGCATGCTGCAATCATCATGAACAATTTCATTTTCTTTGCAAATCTCTTTAAAAGGTTCATGATGCTTGATCCAATCCTCCTTAGGCATATTAAGATGTGAAGCAAAATATTTGAGGAAATCAACAAGGAGTTGAGAATCAAGCCCAAACTTAGCACTAAACTTATTAAAACTTGTAGTTTCAACAAAGGACTTAATGCAATCATACTCATAAATTTTACCTGACTCTTTACCTTTGTCGATCTCCCAATCTTCAGTGTCGCGTTGAATTCTTTCAAGGAGTTCCCATTTAGCATCAATCTTTTCGTTTGTGAAAGAACCCATAGAGGAAGCATCGAGCAAATCTTTATCCTGTCGAGAGAGCCTCGCATAGAAATTAGTAATAATCATATCTTTACGGAGCCCATGGTTAGGACATTTTAGCATTAACGTTTTCAGTCTCCCCCAAGCTTGAGCTATGCTCTCTCCGTCATGAGGATAGAAATTATAAACATAATTCCTATTCTCATGGACTTCATGAAGAGGATAAAACTTGGAGTAAAAGAGAGACTGGATCTCTTCCCAATCCAGCAGGTGAGAGTCATCTAGTAGCCTATACCATTCCAATGCTTTTCCTTTCAGTGACAAGGCAAATAATTTCCTCATGACTCCATCTCTTGTCAAACCTGAAATCTTAAACAACTCACAAAGTTCTGTAAGTTTCAACAAATGAATACTAGGATTGACTATCCCATCATAACAATCATTCCTAATTATTTCAATTATCCCAAGTGGTATTTGGAACGGGATACATTCAGTAGGTGGAGGAAACTTCTCTACCACGGGTGTGGTAAAGCGGCCTTCCCCAAGCAGCGAACTAAGAGTGCGGTTTTCCATAAACATAACTAGTGAAACTAAAAACAAGAAACGAAAATATTTAATTGCAAGATCTAAAGATATACCTTCAAGCACTTACTTCCCCGGCAACGGCGCCAGAAATAGCTTGATGTCTACACACGCTTCTATTTCTTGTAGACTATGTTGGGCCTCCAAGCGCAGAGGTTTGTAGGACAGCAGCAATTTCCCTCAAGTGGATGACCTAAGGTTTATCGAACTCAGGGAAGTAGAGGTTGAAGATGGTCTCTCTCAAGGAACCCTGCAGCTAAGATACAAGAAGTCTCTTGTGTCCCCAACACACCTAATACAACTAGGAGTTGTATAGGTGCACTAGTTCGGCGAAGGGATGGTAAAATATGGATGATAGGAGTGGAAAAGCAAAGTAATATAAATCTGTAATAAAAAGTGCAGCAAGCAAACAAGTGGTAAACGTGAGCACAAATGGTATTGCAATGGTGGAAACAAGGCCTAGGCTTCATACTTTCACTAGTGGCAACTCCCAACAACATTAACATAGTCTAATCACATGATATTTCCCATAAAACATGCAATGGAGACGCACTCGGAGGTCATTCCTTTGTGGTCAAGAGAGGACGAGAATTATGTAGGGCTACAAAAGCACACCTCAAAGTTCGTAGTTCTCAATCTATGGATTTCCCAATGTCACCGCAGCCATCCAAAGAGAGTACCACAATCACCACAACATATCTCCAGGATAGTCAAAGACAAGCACCAAGAGACTCTCAATCTTCAATCAACACACAAAATAGGAAATCACTCATGAAAATATTCTTCTAATCCATGTCCAATAGACCGCTGTCACCTTGGTCTCGGGGATAATACTAGATAAAGACAAGTGAGTACATCAATTCAATACATAGAGGAAGGGGAAATATCATGGGATCACCCTAGATTAACATAGCCTATGATCACAACGAAGATCATATCATGGGAGAGAGAATTGACCACATAGCTACTGGTAGAAACCTCAGCCCCGAGGAGGAACTACTCTCGCATCATGGAGGGAGGAAGCAACGTCGATGGAGATGAATCCGGGGGCACTTCCCCGTCCCGGCAGGATGCCGGCACAGGAATTCTGGTCCCCAGAAACTTGGTGGCGATGGCGACGGAGATCGGAATTGCTTCTGGAGAAAAGGGTTCTGGAATCAGGGTTTCCGCGACGGTAGAATAAATATGAGGCCAAGTAGGGCACCAGAGGAGGTGGGAGCCCCCCAGGCAGCCCCCGGCGCGACCAGGGGTGGGGCCGCGCCATCAGGGCGCCTGGGGCCCCTCTGGCCCCCCTCTGGCCCCACTTCTGGCGCATGGAAGCTTCTGGAGCGCTGATTTTTTATATATTTTTCCTGGAATTTTTCTGGCAATTTAAGTAATGGGAAACCCCGAAATACAAAAACAGCAGAAAACAGAAACTGGCACTGGGGTGCACTGAGTTAATAGGTTAGTCCAAATATGATCAAAAGTGTATGAAAGTGTATCAAAAGCATAGCTATATCACCCAAAACATGCATGGAGCAAGCAGAAATTATAGATACGTTTGGGACGTATCACCTGCCCCTGCGCTGTGAGCCGCCGCGCGCCCGGCTCTGTTATATATATATTGCTATATATATATGTTTTTTTCATATGTGATATGTATATATATGTGTATGTGTATATAGTTGCTTATGTGTATATGTATATGTGTATATAGTTGCTGTATGTGGCTATAATGTATATGTGTATGTGATGTATATGTGTATGTGGCTATAATTTTTTTTATTTTTCTTAGGAATTTGCTAAATATATATGTTTAAAATGTTTTTTTGTTCATAAAAAGTTTTTTGTTCATATATAGAAAGTTACAATTGTAGAAAAGTATTATATATGCAAAAGTTACAAATTTAGAAAAAGAAGGATAGGAAAGAAGAAAATAAGAAGAGGAAAGAAAGAAGAAGAGGAGAGGAAGAAGAGGAGAAATAAATAAGAAGAAGAAAAAAGAAGAAAAAGAAGAGGAGAAGAAGAAAGGAATAGAGGAGAAGAAGAGAAATTTTCTCTTCTTCTCCTCTATTCCTTTCTTCTTCTCCTCTTTTTTTTCCTTTTTTTTCTTCGATCTTCTCCTCTAGCTGTTCCTTTCTTCTTCTCCTCTTTTTATTTCTTCTTCGTTTTCTTATGTTTTATGAGGTCTGTCGTCGTTGATATACCCCTCCCGATAACTTCAACACGAGGGGGGTGGTCGATATACCCCCTCCCCGATAATATTATTTTCCCATGTACGTATGTCGTGTCGACATAAACTCCCGATAAATTCAACACGTGGGGGGGGGTCGATATACCCCCTCCCGATAACTTCAACACAGGGGGGTCGATATACCCGCTCCCGATAACTTCAACACGTGGGGGGGGGATATGTCGTCGTCGATATACCCCCTCCCCGATAACATTATTTTCCCGTGTATGTATCTCATCGTTGTCGATATTACCACCTCCTTGAACGTTCTCGAGGCCACCCCTAACCCTTGAAGCGTTGTAGAGGCCACCCGAAATCCTGGAGAAGCAGCGTCGAGGACACAAATTAATATATATGATTCCTTACTGTGATTAGCTAGCTAGTTCTATGTTTGCCATTAATATATCCATCTATCATGTTTGAATAATAATTGGCATGTTGTAAATATTTGTAGAAACTATGGACGACAACCCCCGAGACGAAGCACAAGAAGCGATGTTGCCGGACATAATCGCAGACGGATGTTATGCCGTCTTGTCGTTTCTCAACGACATCGATGAGCTGCTGGAAAGAGAGGAGGAAGAAGCAGGCTATGATTATGATGGCTCCGGTGCCCAATGCACATGCAAGAAGTAGACTGTGAGGACGGCTCCGGTGACCCAATGCCGGTGCAAGTAGGAGACCGTGATGATGGCTCCGGTGACCGAACCGAGTCCGGCCAGCAGGTATATATATTAGTTAAGCTTCTGCTGACTAGTTAATTGACGCACTCATTGTTTTGGTATATACACATATTAATTAATTAACTCTCGTCTTTGTTCTTTTTTCTGGCCCTCCGGATCGAGCACATCTTCGGTAAGGAGACGAGGCCCGAAGAAAACGTTGAGCTCGGATAAAAAGTTTGAGATCACAGAAATCGCGCGCACCGGCCAACCAATTGAACCCATCCAGACAAAGAACGCATTTGTTAATCAGTGCGGGGTTCTGGTTAGGGACAAGATCCCGATCAGCATCCATCAATGGTTAAAGCCGGCTGCAGAAGACGCTCAGGTGTCTTATGTCACTGATATGCAGAAAGAAGATCTTTGGACTGAGCTGAAGTCAAATTTCACCCTACCACCAGAGGTTGATCCGGCGAAGCCAGTTACAGAGGAATTAATCAAGTCTTTTGCTCTTACGAAGATGGCAGAACTATTCAGGGGGTGGAAGAAACACCTGAATAAATTTGTCTGCAAAAAAGAGACTCCAGAATTCCAGGGCATATATGAGAAGATCAGAGATGATTGGCCCGCATTTGTGGCCTATAAGACATCGGAAAAGAGTAAGAAGATGTCGGCGACAAACCAGAAAAATGCTGCGAAGAAGATGCATCACCATCGCACGGGGTCAGGTGGCTACCTCAGAGCCCGGCCTAAGTGGTCCAAGGCTGAGAATGATCTACTTCAGAAAGGGATCGAACCAGTGACAATGATCTGGCCAGAATGTTTCTGGACTTGGTTCTTCGGGGCTGGCGGAACCTTGGACCCTGTATCAGGGTGGTGCATTTGGACGGACAAACAATTGCAAATACCACTCAAGAAGATGCGGCACTATATCAAAGCAGCGCACCAAGGGACATTCTTTCCCGACAAAGAGAACGACGAGCTCACAATGGCCCTCGGGAATCCTGAGCACCCTGGACGGACACGAGGCACGCCAGGCTCCGTTCCGTGGAGTGCTGGGTTTCCGGACGCATGCGGTTACAAATGCCACGAGAGGAGGAAGAAAGTGCAGCAGACCGAACTGCACGCACTGCACGCCAGAATACAAGCGATAGAGGAACGAGAAGCAAATCAGGACAAAAGAACTGCCGAAGCTTCCCCCGAAGCTACCCCGCCATCTCAGCGGAGAAGCAGCGTGGCTTCCACCGAGCTGCTTCAGCCGGAGCATGTCTTGACGGCTCCTGCCAGCTATCCCGTGGATGCTATCACGGAGTCTCGAAATTGCCACCTTATGACGCAATGGATAAATATGAAGGTCAAGGCGGCTGCTGGCTCTGTTTATCCTACTGGACCCGGCGCAACTTTTCACTGCCGGCCGATTCCAGAAGGATATGCTAGGGTGATGGTGGATGAAATAACGGAGGGATTTGAGGACCTCCAGCTTGACCACCCTACCGGTGAAGGGGAGACTCGGCTCGGTTCTTCACTGAAGACTCCATGCCTATGGCGGAAGGACCTCATCAACATTCTCAACTAGACGCCTCCGCCTCCTCCTCCTCCTCCGGTGAGTCAGGGCACTCTGCCTCCTCCACCGCCTCCTCTCCGGCAAGTGACGATCAAGGCACTCCGGTTCCTTCTCCGGCGCGTGGCGGCACTCCGCCTCCTTCTCCGCCTGCGCCCGCGCGCCCGAGCAGCCAGCCTCCTCCTTCTCTTCCTAGTCAGCAAGGGCGGAAGAGACCTGCCGCCACTCCGGCTGCTCCGGCGCGTAAGCAAGGAAAGAAGACAGCCACTTTGTCTGGTCTGCCGGTGTCTAGCAGTACATCCAGAGGCGGGAGGCAATACAGATTCGGTCCTTCTCTCACGCCTCTAGAGAAGTTACCATACGAGAGGTCCGACGAGGAAAACACGAAGATCGCTGAAGGCGAAGTGAAGGACTGGCTTGAAGGGTTAAAAGCACAGAGACATCCACCTCCGGAGGAGAAGATAGATCCGGTGAAAGCAAAGCGCACTCTTGCTGCCCTGAAGAAACCAGCGAAAAGTCAGCCGAAAGACAACTATGACCGCATTATTGAAAAGTCATTTCACGAAGCGAAGCGGTCGGGAAGTACTAAAAGTGATCAAAGGTTAGCAGAAGGACGAGCTGGGAAACAAATTGCCCAGCTTGGCGAACAAGCGGACCAATCGTACCCCCCGCTCAAGGTGTCTAGCGACATCGTCGCTAATGATCCGAGGATGGTGCCCGGTTATAGCAATCTTGGAGATTACCTGCCCGACGATGTACATTATGATTTCTTGGAGGTGCAGATACAAAGATACGAGTACGGGAAGCCTCTCGTCAAAGATGAAAGATCTCTATCAACGATGATGCGAAGATTGCATGATTGGTACTTGAAAATCTGCAGAGAGTCTGGGGGGAGGGATAGTTTGTATGTGAGAGTTAAACCGGAGCATGACCTCGTTGGAATTGAACTGTTGCCTATTCCATTTGAGGAGTTCTATTAGTTTTTCAATCAATTGGCCCTCGATAAAGAAACGGTCACCTGCTACTGTCTGTAAGTAGTGCTACTTTTGTCATTAAGTCTCTCTATATAGCTCAGCTCTTTCATTGCATGTATTTATAATTATCCTCACTATATTATGCAGATTGAAGATCGTCGAATTGAAGAAAAGACAAGTCGGTGATATAGGGTTCATTAACACATATCTCATAGATGCAACTGAGGTTGAATTGCGTGCCGCAGATACCGAGGCCAACTTGCTACGATCGTTGGTGGTAAATAAAAACAAAGATATAATACTCTTTCCTTACAACTTCAATTGAGTGTTGCTGTCTTGTCCATATTCGGTTTCCCTTATATATTAGTCAAGGTTATAGTAATGTAATTGATGAGTTCATGCATGCGTGCGCAACTTCCACTATATTCTCCTAGAGATTAAGCTTGAGCAGGGAGTAGTAACTATCTTGGAATCTAAACGAAAAGATCCCAAGGAGTATGCGGACATGACTCAAATGCTCGAGAAGAAAGTTAAATCGATGATTATCCACCATGCATATCAGCAACTTTGTTCATTTCTGATATCAAGTAATTGTTTTCTTTGTCTGGCAGGGTTTGGAAAAAATTCACCAAAAAAGCTTCGGGACTGCCGAAGAAGCTGCAATTTAGACACCCGAAAGTAAGTACTATATAGTAGCATGTTCCGCGCATCTCCTATTGATTCAAGCGCTAGTTTCATCAATACCATTCGGCATTCTTGCTTATCAGTTTGATTGACCTCTATTTCTTGTAAAGTGGTTGTGGTAGGAACAAGGGAATGATTTCTGTGGATACTACATTTGCGAGTCCATCCGCCACACGACCTGTGAGCGGGGCTACTCTGACGCACAATTTGAAGTGCGTAAGCAATTAATAATATTCACAATTTTATTTCATTACCATCATTTGTGTTGAGTTTCATTTATTCATATATATATACATGTGTATTGACCCCCTTCTTCAAATTAGATCTTTCGGATGCGGAATGAACTCCTAGCACCAGATCGTCTGCGAGCAATTCAAGAGGAATTGGCGGCATTCTTCCTTGACCACGTGATCGCTGAAGACGGAGAATACTATGAGGACCATGCGTCCATATGATAGGAGATTATATTTGTAAGAGATAATTATTGTATATATGTACCCGGTAGTGTCGGATAGATATACAAGAACTTGTTGTTCGACCAATCTCTCGGAGAAGCAGAGGTGGTCGATATCACTTCTCTCTGTATGCATATATATGTTGATGACGATCTTCTGTTTCCTTTGTTTGCTTACTAGCTAGCTAGCGTGTCTAGTCCTCTCTATACATATGTATAGTGCGTAGCGTCGACCAAGCACGGACATAAGAGAGGACACTTCTCTCTATTAATTAGCTAGCTAACACAATATATGAAACACCTAAATTAACCCCTCAAAACCCCCCAACCCCCCCTCCTTCAAAAAAAAAACAAATACCCCAGCCACAGAAATGCTGATGCGTGGATGCCTATTGGTCCCGGTTGGTGCCACCAACCGGGACCAAAGGCCCTCCTGCCTCGGCTCCGCGCACAGGCCACGTGGAGACCCATTTGTCTCGGTTCTAGATTGAACCGGGACTAAAGGGCTAGGGCATTAGTACCGATCCTTTAGTCCCGGTTCAAGAACCGGGGCAAAAGGCCCTTACCAACCGGGGCAGATGGCCCGTTCTCTGCTAGTGTAATATCACCATCTTTATATCGCAAAACTATTGCAAGGAATCAAACATATCATATTCAGTGATCTACAAGTTTATGTAGGATTTTATGACTAACCATGTGAATGACCAATTCCTGTCAACTCTCTAAATAGATATAAGTGAAGCAAGAGAGTTTAAATTCTTTCTGAAACAGATATGCCCACGCTCTAACAAATATAAGAGAAGCAAAAGAGCATTCTACAAATGGTGGTTTTCTATGTAAAGAGAAACAGGCAATCCAAACTTCAAATGATATAAGTGAAGCACATGATGCATTCTATAAAGCCATACTCAACAGATATAAGTGAATTGCAAACAGCATGCTATAAATCAACCAAGGACTATCCCATGCCAGCATGGTGCATTTATTAAAAGGAAAAATAAAAAGCACATGACGCTTCAAGAGTTTATGCGTATCATGTGAACGAAACGAATCCGAAAACATACCGATACTTGTTGAAGAAAGATGGGATGCCTTCTGGGGCATCCCCAAGCTTAGACGCTTGAGTCTCCTTGAATATTTACTTGGGGTGCCTTGGTGATCCCCAAGATTGAGCTCTTGCCTCTCCTCCTCATATCGAGACCCCATCGATCTTCGAACACTTCATCCACACAAAACTTAACCAAACTTTTAGTGGCGGGGTTAGTGCATATGATCAATAAAATCCCATCATGTACTACTCTAACATTATTGTATAATTATGAACAAACATTACCCACAGTATGCTATCACAATTCAATGGCCCCAAGTCAAGGAGGCTTCAACGAGCATTCAAACATATGCAAATAATGATGCTATAACAACAATCTGTGAAAACAGGACAGTCTGTAGTAATCTGAACGTCAAACATACTTCTGTAACTCTAAAACTTCTGGAAAAATTAGTCAAAATCAACAATTTGTATAGCAAGAATTTGCCAAAAGTTTCAGATCCTTTCGACGTTCCAGTAAAAAAATGTAAAATCACGCACTACAACCAAAGTTTCTGTTTTTGCACCGCACAAACCAACAAGCAGTTTAATCATCCTAAAGGAAACTCTTGGCACATTATTTTTATAATACAATGGAATTGTACAAGGGGATAACTATTTTTGTTGAAAAGTTTCTGTAATTCAAGATTTGCAAAGTTTCCATGGGCATGAACAAAGTTCAAGGAGGTCCCCCATTTCAACGATGCTCGTCCTTCTTACTTTCACTTTTCTTTTTGAACAGTTTTAGGTTCCCCTCTATTTTTTTTGTTTTTAAACTTTATAAAAGCACACAAAAGAAATAAATGACTCTCTAAAACATCCGGGTTGTCTCCCTGGTAGCGCTTTCTTTAAAGCCATTAAGCTAGGCATATAGTGCTCAAGTAATCGATCCACCCGGATCCCAAGGTATATCAAAGCCAATTTTAAATAACAATGATTTGTGATTTAGTAGTGAGCACAAGGTAACATATATCATGCATCAACGAAGTCTAACTCTCTTCCTATGCATCGACATGCCATAAAATAACAATTCATGCACACACAGTAAAGGCCAATGCATAGTATAAACAGTTTCTTGCAATTTTATCGTGTTGGAAACATAGAGAGGCGGAGATGTAGTTCCTCTCTCATAATAATTGCAAGTAGGAGCAGAAAGCACATGCATATTATATTCATCAAAATCATCATGTGTAATGGAAAAAGGCAACCCATCAATATAATCCTTAATAAGTGCAAACTTCTCCAATATAGTGTAGTTTGGAGAATTCAAAAAGATAATAGGAATATCATGTGTGGGTGCAATAGCAACTATCTCATGTTTAATATAAGGAACTATAGCAATTTCATCTCCATAAGCATAATTCATATTGGCATCTTGGCCACAAGCATAGCAAGCATAATCAAAAAGGTATATTTCAAAAGAATCAACGGGATCATAACAATCATAATAGCATTCATCCTTCGGTAAGAACGAAGGGAAATTAAACAATGTATGGGATAAAGAGTTACTCTCATTAGAAGGTGGGCACGGGTGATCAATCCGATCTTCCTCCTTTTGTTCTTCGCTCTCCTCCTCATCTTTTTCATCCAATGAGCTCACAATGTCATTAATTTCTTCTTCCATAGACTCCTGCAAAATATTAGTCTTTCTTGGACAACGGAGATCTTCTCAATAAACGCATCAATATCGGAGTTATATTCATAATTCAAATAGCAATATTTCAATATAGCAAGATTTTCAGGCCTATAAACATCATCAACAAAAGCATCATACTTTTTAAACAGAGATTCAATTTCATAAGCACCCTTAAAAGCAACGAATTCTTCTATTTGTTCCACATCATAACAATCATATATACCATTAGCATAAGAAGCTAATGTTTCATTATCATTAAATTTGCATGAAAAGGGAAGGTATGGGGCCTTCATCCTAGAGCAACAAGTATAATCATATCTCAAGAATAGCTGCCGAGCATACAAATGCAACATATAAATTTGATCCCATAACAGTTTCCCTTTTTGTGTCAAGCGATAATCCCTAAAGTATTCACATTGATCCAACGTTACTCCCATTATGTAGTTGAATGGGGTTTTCTCAGGATTATCAAAGTAGAACATAATATCTTTCATATAATGAGCATAGAGGGTTTTAGGAGGTTCCCCATCTCCATGAGTAGCAAGTACACCTATTTTTTTGGTATTTCGTGTTCCATATCCATAACTAAAGATAAAGAAAAAACTTAGAACAGCAAATATAATCTACTTAGTGATAAAGCAAACAAGCACACTTGAGAATATTCACCCCACGCTATTGCTCCCCGGCAACGGCGCCAGAAAAAGGTCTTGATAACCCACAAGTGTAGGGGATCAGTTGTAGCCTATTTCGGTAAGTAAGATTGTCGAACCCAACGAGGAGCTAAAGGTCGAACAAATATTCCCTCAAGTTATATCGACCACCGATACAACTCTACGCACGCTTGACGTTTACTTTACCTAGAACAAGTATGAAACTATAAGTACTTTGTGGTTTTTGTGGGATAGGTATGCAAGAATATAAAGAGCACGCAAATATAAACTAGGGGCTGTTAAGATAAAGAAACAACTAAATTAGTTTTAGTAGAGAGCTTTTTGTCACGAGAAAGTTATTTTTCCCTAGGCCATCGATAACTAGACCGGTAATCACTATTGCAATTTTATTTGAGGGAGAGGCGTAAGCTAACATACATTCTCTTCTTGGATCATATGCACTTACTATTGGAACTCTAGCAAGCATCCGCAACTACTAAAGATCATTAAGGTAAAATCCAATCATAGCATTAAAGTATCAAGTCCTCTTTATTCCCATACGCAAACAGCCTACTTATTCGAGTGTGTGCTTCTGTCACTCACGCCACCCATCATAAGCAAATCATGAACATATTGCAAACCCTACAGTGGGGATCCCTCATGCTTGCGCGACATGGAGAGCACCATAGGACAGCACCAATAATAAAACATGCAACTCAAACCAATCACGATCATCAATTAACCCATAGGACAAAACGAATCTACTCAAACATCATAGGATAGCCATACATCATTGGGAAATAATATATATCGTTGAGCACCATGTTTAAGTAGAGATTACAGCGGGTCGAAGAGGGGTTACACCGCTGCATAGAGGGGGGAAGAGTTGGTGATAACGGCGGTGAAGTTGTTGGTATAGATTGCGGTGACGATGATGGCCCCGGCGGCACCCCGGTGCCACCGGAAGCGACGGGAAGAGAGCCCCCCTCCTTCTTCTTCTTCCTTGACCTTCTCGATGGGGAGAAGGGTTTCCCCTCTCGTCCATGGTCTCCATGGCGTGCGAGGGGCGAGAGCCCCTCCAAGATTGGATATGTCTCTGTGTCTCTCTCTGTTTATGCGTTCCCCGATTCTGGCCTTCCACCGTTTCTTAAATTCCCGGAGATTTGTAACTCCGATTGGGCTGAATTTTGGATACGATTTTTATCCGGATATTAGCTTTCTTGCTGCGAAAGAAGGGCGTCAACCGCCTTACGGCGTAGCCACGAGGGCCCAGGGCACGCCTGCCCCCGGGCGCGCCCCTCACCCTCGTGGGCCACTCGGGCATCATCTCACGTTGGTTCCGCTTCCCAAAATTCACATATATTCCAAAAAAATCTCCGTCCCTTTTTACCCCGATTGGACTCCGTTTGATATGGATATTCTGCGAAACAAAAAACATGGAACAAACAGGAAATGGCACTGGGCACTGGATCAATATGTTAGTCCGAGAAATAGTATAAAAAGTTGCCAAAAGTATATGAAAGTTGTAGAATATTGGCATGGAACAATAAAAAATTATAGATACGACGGAGACGTAACAGCTTGTTGCTTATCAAGAGGCACATTAAGATGCATTTTCTCACTGTTTTTCTCAGCAAAAATGTTCGGTTCTTTCCTGGGTGTGTTTGTATGTGTGTGCACTTGTTTTTATTTATTGTTTTAGTTTACACAGCTCTCCTGAAAATCTTTCTATCCATATATGTTGTAGTATAAGTAAGCTTTGTAATCTTAAAAAGAACGACAGCGGTTCAGCTTGCCATTGAAGCGAGCTCTGTAATTTTAAAAAGAACTCAAGTGTTGTTGGCTACATATTCCTAGACCAAAAAACTAATTGAAATCTTTATGACAAAAAAATCCTAGGACAGACTGGCTGGTTGCTTGATCAAGAGGTACTTTTGGATGCATTTTCTCTTCTTTTTTTCTCAGCAACAATGTTCAGTTCTTTCCTGGGAGTGTTTTGTACTGTTCTAATTATTTTTTGAATTATTTTATTTTTCCTAGATGCAAGTGATGATCAGATATCCTACATACTCAATTGAAAATTCCATGTGTGGACTAATAATTTCTTCTTATTATGTGATGCCTTGCATAAAGTGCTTTATTTGTCTTTCTTTTTCCCTGTACAAATTTATTAAACCCGGGGTGGCAAATGATGTGAAAGATTAAATGCAAAACACTGAATCTTTGAAATGTTTACAAAACTCAGCTTCTTATCTGATGCCACCAGTCAGCTTCAAAAGTTATCTTGTCCGCACAATTTTGGTGTACCGCTGTATTAATGCCCACCTTTCCATTGGATTTCTATTGATTAATTAATGGCGCGACAGAGGTACATAACCACTCCATTTGATTTCTTCATCATGAATGTCTAAATACATTTATTAATACCCCCTCTGTCCCATAATGTAAGACCTTTTTTGACACTACCCTAGTGTCAAAAAACGTCTTACATTATGGGACGGAGGGAGTACCTTTTATCAACCGTGTTGAGTGAATCAGAACTGATGTAGTTTCCCCCATCTTAGATTTAATCCAGTGTTATGGTTGTGCAAGTGTTTCACAATATTTCCTTTCCAACTACCCATATCTTTGCCCTTGCTTCAGAAAGTAGTTTTTTTTAATTTGCATGATCCAACACGACATGCTGAATGCATAGTTTTTTCATCTATGTTGGTGCCCATGCAAATCTTGAATTGTTTACTTTGATGGTTTAACACATGTCATAATAGTCGGTGGTTAGTAGAATGCGTTGATCTTTTTGTCTCTTTGGTAGACAGTTCTCGTGTTAGAAGGTGTGTGGACAAACAGGTGCAAGGGGATCATTGTTTCACACAGCACAGGAAAACACCCACGCCAATGACCACTTGCGAGTGAAGAGGGGACTTGTGAATAAGATGAAAAACTTTTCTCTGTTCTCTGCACATGTGATTGGCCGATTTACTACAGTAACCAAGTCTCTACCCAAGGCAGCTGCACAGGCTGAAGAAATTGTTTCTACTGTAGATAATGTTAACCCTGCATTGAAAGTAATTATTTCTATCTATGTTCAATGTCTAGTTGTATACCCCTTCTGGAAAGTTAATTCTTGATTAATATGGTTGTTTCATCCCAGGAGTCTCAGCAAATTGCTTAGGCAATTGCTGCTGCAGTTGTTGAGGATCCAAAGAATGCCCTGTCTGACCAAGGCAAAGCTAAAAGGTATGGACTTGTGTTGTGCAGACCGGATTTTCAGTGGACGAGCACCTGTGAGGCCGGTATCTCGTCCGGCCATATCAGTCTCGCGATTCCCGAGCTGCTGCCCATGCTGGCATTACAAACAGTCCTAGCCTTGTTATACAACGAGACGTGCTGTATAATACGTGGTAGAACAAAACGCGTCCGCTCCTTCTCGATCCCACGTTGGTACAGAATAACCCCTTTTGGTTAAATGTCCTGGATGCATTGATGGAGCAGGAACAGAACCCTGCGGGAGTAAATAACATGGCAGGTTTGTGGCCCCCCCCCCCAAACCACTGCAGATCTTCTTCCAGATTAGCGCTGGGCATCAAAAATTTCTTTGCGAGGTCCTTTCACCGTGGATTTCCACGATAGCCCGTGTGGAGACCCGTGTGGAGATCAGACACTCTGAAGATGGAATTCCTGGGTGACCAAGAACTATCAATGTGAGTTCGTCTGATCTGTACATGTTTTCAGTTCGAGCTTGTGTGGCTGAGGTTGTGAATCAAATCCGGATGATTTTGTTTTCTAGGTACAGTCTTGTTCCGCCTCCCTCTCCAGAATCAAGGAGGACTGCCGGGGAGTTGGACCAGAATGGCTCAGTGTCATCTGGACTGATGTCCAGGCTCGGGGTACTAGAACGAACGGGCGCTGCATCGGCGCATCATGTCCAAGTCCCTGTACACACAGCAAGGGCGAGAGTTTTGGACATTTTTCAGACCAAGCGCGTGCTATGGAGTTGGCTATTAAGGCTGAACTACCTGACACAACTCACCGGTGGTGTAAGTGGCATGTTCTTCGGAAGACAAAGGAGAGCCTTGGAGTACTCTATGGCAAGAAATCAGAGTTCAAGACGGACTTCCACATGCTTGTTCACCATGTGTTGATGGTGGAAGAATTTGAGACTGGGTGGAGTGATATGCTAACAAAGTATGGTTTGCAGAAGAATCCATTCCTGACTCAGGTTTATGAAGTGAAGAAGATGTGGGCAAAACCTTACTTCATGGGTGTGTTCTGTGCCAAGATGATTAGTACGCAGAGGAGTGAAAGTGCAAATCACCTACTGAAGGGATACATCCCACCTAGTTACCCAATGCATCTGTTTGTTATGCAGTTTGAGAAAATACAGTTCGATCGTGAGTCTGAGGAGAATTATCAGGAAAAGAAGACATCGATAGTAAGTGTTTTAGTTATGCATTGTCTTGGCATATCTAGTTAGTTATCCATGCACATGTTTTCATTATTTGTTCATTATCACATGCCGGAATTGTTTTGAAGGGGAACTTCCCCCTTTAATGGCACACAAGCAGAATATACAACAGAACTATGTTTGAGCAGTTTGGAGATGAGTTGTACAAATCCGGTTCGTATGACATCGAGGAAGTTGTTTCGCAGAAAATTTATTTGGCGAATCATGTTGACTCGCCATCAAGGGAAAAGTGGTGCAAAGCTAGTTTCAAGGTGGAAACAAACGAGTCGAAGGATGAATTCATATGTGAGTGTGGGTTCTTTGCCCACTCTGGGATGTTGTGCTACCACGCAATTAAGGTAAAGTCAGAACGCTTGATCCAATAGTTTGTCCTATGATATGAGATGATTGTCGACCAGATTCTGCTATTTGATTGTCAGGTTATACTACATGTCCGTCTGGGTGAGATTCCAGCAAAACATGTTGTCAAGTGATGGACTAGGGATGCACGGGACATTCTCCCTGAGGATCTAGTGATGTATCAGAATTATCAAGGGCGGCCGAAGTCAGATACTACAAGACATACCAAGCTGTATTTATCCGCGCTAGAGCTTGTTCGAATGGGTGATGCAAATGTACAATCTTATGAAGCCACCATGTTACTGCTGCAACAAGCTAAAGCTAAGCTGGCAACAATTTGTGCCGAACGAGATGGGATGGGTGTTGCAGATAGGGAAGCTGCAGCACTAGCTGATAGAACGAAAGACGGTGAGTTAGATGGAGACGATGATGTCATCTCTTCAATCAGCGCGCCAAAACGGAATAGAGCAATGGGAAGGCCAACCACAAGCCACGACAAGCCGCCTTATGAGAAGCCCGTGAAACGATCTAGGTTTTGTAAGATTTGTCGAAAGGAAGGTCATAAGAGCGCCACTTGCCCTGACCGTGGCGACCTTCCAAAACATCCCAGGAAAGCTCCCAAGTGTTCAAACTGTGGTGTGCTTGGTCACAGGAGGAGCAGCTGTGGCAAGGAAATATTGTAGACATGTTTGAATTGTTTCACCCGAGTCAGGATATTTCCTCATAGAATACTAGTAGAACTGAATATTGTGTATTGTACTATTAAGTCACTTATTAGTTGACAACCAATTGGTGCGCCTGGTATGAACTTATGATATGATTATAATTCTAGGTCGTCGATTAAGAATCTACTAACATATGTCTAGTTCGTTGTCATGATGATAGTTATTGGGATTGAGGTTGATTTGATGTTGAAACTGGTTTTAAAATAATGAATGCTTACTCCGAGCGGACCTAAACCTAATATTCGTGTTGTGGTTTAGGTGTTTCGCCGGGGAGTAGACCTATGGTGAAGAAGAACAGTAGAAGTGAGAGGTTCCTTTTGGCGGCTGATCTCATCGTGTGCAATTGGGGAGGTGGGCAGTGGCCTGCACGCAATAACTATCTCAATGAATGATCAGCTAACCTACCGCGTCGTGCCAGTGAAAGATTCAAAAACAACTCAGCGGGATTTCTTAGTGACGGCGATGAAGGAATCCGATGGAGAATATGTGCTGGGTCTTGTACATGTGATGATGATAATTAAGTGATCCTTTTTTAACCCTAAACAGAGTTAATTAGAACTAATCAGTATATTCTAGCTAGGTACTGAATATGTACTGACGACGGGTTAAAATTTGAATCTGGCTACTTACGTTGTTTTTCCATAGGTTATCTTGACTTTTAAGGTTTAACCATCGATCAGTGGCTAAATGAAAATTAACTAGTAATTAGCATGATTTGAACTAATTATATTCTAACTGGGTACAATTGAATATGTGCCTCTCATATCCTACGTGTGGCTCACGAGCTTAATACAGGGGTGGACTTCGATTATGTCTCCTTATGCTGATTTTCCATGGTGTCCTAAGTATAATTAACTGTCATAATTTGAACAGTATCGTTTAATTGAAAATAATAGTGGTTTGCTTCTCTAAACAAGTTGTGGTGCAACCAACTCGTCGTGCGTGAACAAAATTTCTGGTGGTGTACCAGCTCAATACCTACCAAGTCGTGGTGCATGTCATGAACCAGTGAAATCCAACATATTATGAGTCCCCCAAACAAGAAAACAGTCCCACTAATGGCCAGCTGTGGAAGGGCCTTGCCTGGATATACGACATGCATATACGCCAAGGGATAATGACTTCAATTAGGAAATACAATGTGTAATAAATGCAGGTTGTGGATCTAGAGAGAGAACAACGACGGGGATACAGAGACCCGAGGATGTCGTCCGTCAAAATGACTATTTGTTGTGTTCTGTTACTTTTAGCCAGTTTAATATAACATGCCAAAACGACTATTTGTTGTGTTCTGTTACTTTTAGCCAGTTTAATATAACATGCCGATGTGCTACTGAATTTAATGCAACAACAGTTTTTGTTCATTTGTCTTCTACTTTTACAACACAAAGCCTTGCCTCTTACTTCATACATTAGGAAAAAAATCCTCTTCATTGATGCATATCATCTGGCCAAACTTTCTTTCTATTAAATATTACATGCACCTTCTTAACCATCTGCTAAAACAAGTCTACGTTTTGAGGGTTCAGTGAGTATTGTGTTTACTGTTCATTAGGATTATGAGTTATCTGCTCCCGCGTGTGCAAACAATATTGTTCTTCCTATTCCATTTATAACTCTAGGTTGTTCTCTCTTAGAATTCAAGTACTTGCATGATTAATATATTTCCCCATAGAGCCACTATATTATTTCTAGCTGCAGGTATCAAACCTCCTATCCATACCACTTCTATGCCAACAATTCTCTAAAAGCTTCTAGCTCGGTTGAGGTAAAGAGATTAGGAAGGGATTTAGAGGTGTTTTCTTCTCCCGTTGCCGGAGCCGGATCCTCCACCTCCATCTTGATCTTCTTCTCCTTGTGGATCTCCTCGGGTCCTTCTCTCTTCAAATCTATCTTCATTATCCAGGCATCGTTGCCTTCGTTGTTGGAGGAGGGAGACGACATGATGCCTAGCTTCGCAAACCCTAGCAGAAAATAGCTCGAAACGAAAATAGAGGAATTATGCGTGATACAGAGGTCAAAACCTTCGGGAGTATATATAATGAATTTTTCCCGAACATAAGGAGTAACCCACAAGAAAACGGAGTCTAGGGGACACACGGGGTGCCCTCGAGGCAGGGGGGCGCGCCCTGGGAAGGGGGGCGCGCCCCCTACCCTCGAGGAGCCCCCTTGTCTCCTCCGGACTGCGGTTTATTTTTCTATTTTTCTAAATATTCCAAAACGGAGAAAAAAAATGCCTTTAGAGCTGTTTTGGAGTCGGTTTACATACCGTATCACGTACCTCTTCCTTTTCGGAGGCTGAATCGTTCTGGAAAGTGTCCCTTATGTATTCCTCCAGGGTTATGGTTTCAATAACATTAGTTTCAACATTAATAGGATTACCTGAGATATAATGTTTGATTCTTTGACCATTCACCACCTTCGGATTTGTGCCTTCAAAGTTGTTGATTTTTATGGCATCGGAACGATAGACCTCCTTGATAATGTAAGGTCCTTCCCATTCAGAGAGAAGTTTTCCTGCAAAAAATCTTAAACAAGAGTTGTATAGAAAAACATAATCACCTACGTTAAACTCATGCTTTTCTATCCTTTTGTCATGCCATCTTTTAACTTTTTCTTTAAATAACTTGGCATTCTCGTAGGCCTGGGTTCTCCATTCATCGAGGCAGCTAATATCAAATAGCCTCTTTTCACCGGCAATTTGAAATCATAATTGAGCTCTTTGATAGCCCAGTATGCCTTATGTTCTAGCTCAAGAGGTAAGTGACAAGCTTTTCCATATACGATCTTATATGGAGACATACCCATAGGATTTTTGTATGCAGTTCTATAGGCCCATAATGCATCATCTAGTTTCTTGGACCAATTATTTCTAGACCTATTAACTGTCTTTTGCAAGATTAATTTTAACTCCCTATTACTTAGTTCTACTTGACCACTAGTCTGTCGGTGATAAGGTGATGCAATTCTATGGTTGACATCATACTTAGCAAGCATCTTATGGAAAGCATCATGAATAAAGTGTGAACCACCATCAGTCATTAGATATCTAGGGACTCCAAACCTCGGAAATATAACTTCTTTAAGCATCTTAATAGAGGTGTTATGATCAGCACTACTAGTTGGAATAGCTTCTACCCACTTAGTGACGTAATCAACAGCAATTAGGATATGTGTGTACCCATTAGAGGAAGGAAAAGGTCACATATAATCAAAGCCCCAAACATCAAATGGTTCAATAACAAGTGAATAATTCATAGGCATTTCTTGACGTCTACCAATATTACCGATTCTTTGACATTCAACACATGATAAGACAAACTTACAGGCATCCTTGAAGAGAGTAGTTCAATAAAAACCGGATTGCAATACCTTGTGTGCAGTTATGTCTCCCGCATGGTGTCCTCCATAGGCTTCGGAGTGGCACTTGCGTAGGATCTGTTCATGTTCATGCTCAGGTACACAACGTCTAATAATACCATCTACTCCTTCTTTATAAATATGTTGGTCATCCCAAAAGTAATGTCTCAAATCATAGAAGAACTTTTTCTTTTGCTGATATGTAAAGCTAGGAGGTATAAACTTAGCAACGATATAATTAGCATAATCAGCATACCAAGGTGCAGTACGAGAAGTACTTATGACAGCTAGTTGTTCATCAGGGAAGCTATCATCAATAGGTTGTGGGTCATCAAGTATATTCTCTAACCTAGACAAGTTATCTGCTACGGGATTCTTAGCTCCCTTTCTATCAATAATATGAAAGTCAAATTCTTGCAGCAATAGAACCCATCTAATAAGTCTAGGATTAGCATCTTTCTTTTCCATAAGGTATTTGATAGCAGCATGATCAGTGTGAAGAGTTACTTTAGAATCAACGATATAGGGTCTAAACTTATCACAAGCAAACACAACTGCTAAAAATTCTTTCTCAGTGGTAGCATAATTTCTTTGGGCACTATCCAGAGTTTTACTAGCATACTGGATACCATTCAATTTCTTATCAACTCTTTACCCTAGAACAGCTCCTACAGCATAATAACTAGCATCGCACATAATCTCAAAGGGTAAATTCCAGTCAGGGGGGTGGACAATAGGTGCAAAGATCAATGCTTTCTTAAGTATTTCAAATGCTTCTAGACAATCATCATCAAAGACAAAAGGAATATCTTTATGTAAAAGATTAGTCAGAGGCCTGGAGATTTTGGAGAAGTCCTTAATGAACCTCCTATAAAACCGGGCATCACCAAGGAAACTTCGTATACCTTTGATATCCTTAGGGCATGGCATCTTTTCAATAGCATCAACTTTAGCTTTGTCAACTTCAATACCTCTTTCAGAAATTTTATGTCCCAAGACAATGCCTTCGTTAACCATAAAGTGGCACTTCTACCAATTCAAGACAAGATTAGTGTCTTCGCATCTCTACAAAACTCGATCAAGGTTTCTTAAGCAATCATCAAAAGAAGTTCCGTAAACGGAGAAATCATCCATGAAAACCTCAACAATCTTTTCACAAAAGTCAGAGAATATAGCCATCATGCATCTTTGAAAGGTAGCAAGTGCATTACATAAACCAAAAGGCATACGTCTATAAGCAAAGGTGCCAAAAGGACAAGTAAAGGTGGTCTTTTCTTGATCCCCCTTTGAAACAGGTATTTGAGAGAAACCAGAATAACCATCTAGAAAGCAGAAATGAGTATGTTTGGATAACCTTTCTAGCATTTGATCAATAAACGGTAAGGGGTAATGATCTTTCTTAGTAGCTTTATTTAACTTACGGAAATCAATTACCATCCTATATCATGTAACTATCCTTTGCGGGACCAATTCATCTTTATCATTAGGGACTACAGTCATACCTCCTTTCTTAGGAACGCAATGGACAGGACTTACCCACTGGCTATCAGCAATGGGATAGATAATACCTGCCTCTAGAAGCTTTAGAATTTCCTTCCTTACCACTTCTTTCATCTTAGGATTTAACCGTCGCTGATGATCGGTAACTGGTTTAGCATTTTCTTCCAATTTTATCTTGTGTTGGCATATAGTGGGACTAATGCCCTTAAGATCATCCAGAGTATATCCAATAGCTGCTCGGTGCTTCTTCAGAGTTTTCAATAATCTTTCTTCCTCATGCTCTGAAAGGTTAGCACTAATAATAACAGGATATATCTTGTTTTCATCAAGATAAACATACTTAAGATTATCAGGTAAAGGTTTAAGTTCAAACACGGGTTCACCCTTGGGTGGAGGAGGATCCCCTAGGATTTTAACAGGTAAGTTGTTTTTCAATACGGGTCCCTGTGTAAGGAATATTTCATCTATTTCCCTTCTAAAATTCATATGCATGTCATTTTCATGGTCTAACAAGTTGTCGGGGGAAACTGTCCTCCCACGAGCACCTATGGGACCGGAGCCCCTTCTACGTTGCGGTAAGGGAGCGGAGGGAGCACGGAGAGCAGATCGAGGGGCGCACGCGGGCAGTTTACCCAGGTTCGGGCCGCGCGGACGCGTAAAACCCTACTCCTGCCTTGGTTGTATTGAGCTCGGGAGCTTGAAGAGCTACAGTACCAGCTACACCGAGCGAGAGAGTTGCTTAGGTTTCGAACCCTTTCTACGTTGTGCATGGGCCTCCTTTTATAGCTCAAGGGGTCACCGACAGGTGTCAACGTAGAGGAGGGCAAAAATGTAAACTTGGTGGTAGTTGTAACAGTGCGGGAATAGTGCGTGAACAGTGGATGAACAGTGGTCTTCACCTAACCTTGACAGTGGGGGACAAGGGCATTAAATGCCCGTCGCCGTCGACCCCAAAAGCGCCCGTCCATGCTTCTCCGTTCGCCACGGCGGTAGCCTCGTCACCGTGGCTTGCCACCGTGTGCCCCAGGCTGCACAGCCTTCCGCCACGCGTCCCTGGAAGGGCCCCAGGGCGACGCGTGGGCAGATGAGCTGGAGCGCGAGCACACAACATAAGTTTCCCCCGGCGAGCACCTTGCCGGGGCCGTGACCTTGCCGGGCCCGGAAGCTTGTCGCTCTCCGGGTCCTGCCGGGGCGCGTGATGCGCCGAGGCATTTCTTGAGGTGTGCATTCCTTGGCCTCCCTGGCAAGCTCCTCTTGCCAGGGTCTTGTGCTAACATGCTAATCTTGAGCCTGGTGCGGCCTTCCCGGCAAGCTCCTCTTGCCGGGGCCTTGATCTTCTAACTTGTATACTTTGTTCTTGAATGGCTTCATAGGTACCGGAAAGGTTTCCGGCAAGCACGTGGTAAACCCTGCCGCGGGAAGCTGCTACTGCCCGTGCACGAGTTGGGGTACTAAGGTACCCCTACCTTAGTACACCGACAGGAGCCCCCGGGCCTGGGCCACACACGGTGCCGAGCGCTGTTGGGCCAGGCCCAAAACAGTGCACGGGCACACGCGGCCCACGGCAAGCCGTATCCCCTTCCGCATCTGCCGCATCCCTCCCTAACGGCACGCGTCGATTGCGGCGTCGTGGGAGAGATCGTGGCATGTTGTTTAATGGGAAATGCGGAGCGTCCCCCACTTCCCCCTTAAAAGCAGAGGAAGCAGGTGCAGTTCCCTCCTTCGTCTTCATTGCATCTTAACTCTCCAGAAACCCCCGCTGCTTCTTGCCCCCACCCCTCCTCCGCCGTCTTCTGCATCCGCGGCGCCGTCGAGCTCCTCGCCTCTTCCCTCGCCGCCTCCGCCATGGCTCCGAAGAGAGACAAGGCGAAAGCGGACAAGACCAAGAAGGAGAAGTCCGAGCAGGCTGCGAAGCTGGCCGCCCTGCGGAAGAGGAGCATGGTCTTCGCGCCGAGGCTTGGCGCGAAGGAGCTGCGGAACAAGTATTATATGTTCTGGTCGGGGGAAACCAAAGCTCACCCCCGCACCAGAGCCTTCCCCGCCGTCGCCAAAGACATGTTCCCCGGCGGGTACTTCTTCTTCGCTGCTTTCTTTCACTGTGGATTGTGCCCTCCGTTCTCGGAGTTCTTTTGCGACATTATGAACACATATGGCCTCCACCTCCTTCCCCCCCGGCAAACTTGTGCGCGAGGAATATTCCTTCTACTTAAGAGGGAAAGAAAAAAGAGGAGGGAAAACAAGTATATGGCCTCACGGCTTGCTAGTGCTTACCGGGGATGTGCGTTGCTCGAGGTGCCAAACAATGCATGCAAATAACAAAGAAAAGCATGGAAATGGCAAATAGTGCGAAGCACAAAAACTTTACTGATGCACGGGATCTGCGCCCGGCTTTGTACAAAGGTTTACATGCAACAGCGGCAAGACTCGTACAAAAGGTGGTTGCCGGAACGGATCACGGCAACCGCGCCTTATGGGTGAAACTTGCGAAGATGCTCTATGTTCCAGGAATTGCTCACCGGTAAGCCTTCTTCGGTCTCAAGGCGGACAGCTCCGGGCCTTGTGACTTGTCTCACCCGATAAGGGCCTTCCCACTTCGGCGTCAACTTGTTGGAATTCTTGGTGGACTGAACACGCCGAAGAACAAGGTCGCCTTCCTCGAGACTCCTGGCCTTGACCTTGCGGCTATGGTAGCGACGCAAGGCTTGCTGGTATCGAGCAGCTCGTACAACAGCCTGGAGACGTTCCTCCTCGAGGAGCAATGCATCATCTTGTCGCAGCTGCTCTTGCTCGAGCTCATCATAAGCGAGCACTCGAGGAGATCCGTATACGAGTTCCGTGGGGAGAACTGCCTCTGCTCCATAGACTAGAGCAAAGGGTGTCTGCCCGGTGGCTCGACTTGGTGTCGTTCTGATTGACCAAAGAGCCGCCAGCAACTCCTCTATCCCGTTTCTTCCGCACTTGTGCAGCCTGTCGAAGGTTCTTGTCTTGAGCCCGCGCAGCACTTCAGCATTGGCCCTCTCCGCTTGACCATTGCTCCTCGGGTGAGCAACAAAAGCGAAGCAGACCTTGGCGCCAAGGTCTTGGACGTACTGCATGAAGGTGCGACTTGTAAACTGTGTGCCGTTGTCGGTGATGATCCTGTTAGGGATTCCGAAACGGCAAACAATTGACCTAAAGAACCTGACCGCTGACTGTGCTGTCACCTTTCTCACTGGTTCCACTTCTGGCCACTTTGTGAACTTGTCGATCGCAACGTACAAGTACTCAAAGCCCCCGACTGCGCGGGGAAAGGGGCCGAGGATATCGAGCCCCCAGACCGAGAAGGGCTAGGACAAAGGGATCGTCTGGAGAGCTTGAGCTGGTTGATGAATTTGCTTGGCATGGAACTGGCACGCTTCACATTTGGTTACTTGTGCAGTTGCATCTTGGAGGGCTTCTGGCCAGAAGAACCCTTGCCGGAACGCCTTCCCGGAAAGTGCCCTAGCGCCAACGTGGTGGCCACATATGCCTCCATGTATCTCTGCCAACAACTTCCGTCCATCTTCCCTGGAAATGTACTTCAACCTGACACCATTGAGTCTTCTTCTGTACAGTTCATTGTCAACGAACTGGTACATACTTGACTGCCTGGTTATTTTCTCTATCTCCTCTGGGTCGTCGGGAAGCCCTCCAGTTTGCAGAAAATGGATGATTGGTTGTGCCCATGCTGGAGCCTGAGGCTCAACAACAAGGACTAAAGGCATGAGGGCCGCTGCGGGAACCCCAGCTTCTACGGCGAGAACCTGCGGTTCTGCCGGAGCTGATGGTCCCCCGGCAAGCCTGCCGGGGCAGGGCTTGTCGGGAACGCTTGCTTCAACTGTACAGATCCTTGGATCTGCAGGAGCAAACTGTTCCTCAGCATCTTGGCTGTTGATCCTGGGGACCTTGGCGGCGGCTTCTGGAAGATCCGCCGGCAAGTAGTCGCCGGAGACCAACTTTCTCTTCTTGTTCTGCCCAACTGATGGTGTAACGGATGGCTGAGTTAGCTTGAGCAGGAAGGTCCCTGGTTCCACAGGTAACTTCATTGCAGCACACTTTGAGAGGCCATCTGCAATATCATTCTGAGCTCTCGGGACGTGCTCCATTTGCAGGCCCTCAAAGTGTTCTTCAAGCTTCCTCACTTCATCAACATAAGCTTCCATCAAAGGGCTCTGATAACTCTTGTTCACTTGTCGGACCACCAACTGAGAGTCTCCCCGCACAATCAACTTCTTAATCCCAAGCTCGGCTGCAATTCTGAGGCCGGCAAGCAAGCCTTCATACTCAGCAGTATTGTTTGTCGCTTGTTCCTTGGGAAAGTGCATCTGGACAACATACTTGAGGTGCTCTCCGGTGGGTGCTATGAGTACCACGCCGGCACCGGCGCCTTGCAGCGAGAAAGCACCATCAAAGTACATTACCCATTCGCTGCTTGCTTCTTGGACGGGGACGTTTGTCTCTGGGACTTCTTCATCGGGCGTTGGGGTCCATTCAGCTATGAATTCTGCCAAAGCTCTGCTCTGTATGGTTGAAGTACTCTCAAACTTGAGACCAAAGCTTGACAGCTCCAATGCCCACTCGACGATCCTGCCTGTTGCTTCTGGATTCTGCAATATCCTCTTCAACGGAAAGCGAGTGACCACCGTTATCTCGTGTGCTTGGAAGTAATGGCGCAGCTTTCTCGAGGCCATGAGGAGGCCGAAAAGCAGCTTCTGCACCCCAGAGTATCTTGATCTAGCCCCCTGCAGAAGGGAACTCACAAAATACACTGGGCGCTGCACCATCTTCTTCCACACTTCTCCTTGTTCCTGCGCAGACTTGTCCTTGTTGGGGCCAGAGCTCGTCGGGGAAGCCCCCTGCTTGTCGCTGGATTCGCTTGCCGGTGGTGTAGATTCCTCATCCGCCTCCCTCTCTGCTACTAACGCAGCACTAACCACTTGATTGGTTGCTGCTAAGTATAGCAGCAACTTTTCTTGTGGCTTAGGTGCGACAAGTATTGGAGTGGAGGATAGGTATCCTTTCAAGTCTTGCAGCGCTGCCTTCGCTTCCGGAGTCCATTTCATGGGACCTGCCTTCTTCAAGATTTTGAAGAAAGGCAGGGCGCGTTCTACAGACTTTGAAATGAACCTACTGAGGGCAGCCACACAACCAGCAAGTCTCCTTACGTCCTTGACGCGCTTCGGGGCTTCAATCTGCTCGATGACTTTTATCTTATCGGGATTGGCTTCAATCCCCCTCTGGGACACAAAGAACCCGAGAAGCTTGCCGGAGGGGACTCCGAAGACGCATTTCTCGGGGTTCAACTTGAGCTGGATCTTGCGCAGATTCTCAAAGGTTTCCTCCAAGTCTTGGATCAGGGTATCTTTGCTCTTGCTTTTGACCACTATGTCATCCATGTATGCTTCTACATTTCTGTGAATCTGTGGCTCAAAAGCAGTGTGCAGCACCCTTGCAAATGTCGAGCCTGCATTCTTCAATCCAAAGGGCATGTGTATGAAGCAATATGTGCCGCATGGAGTAATGAATGCAGTCTTCTCTTCATATTCCTTGGCCATGAAAATCTGGTGGTAACCTGAGTATGCATCAAGGAAGGAAAGCAGCTCACATCCAGCAGTGGAGTCAACAATCTGGTCAATACGCGGCAAGGGAAATGGATCCTTGGGACATGCTTTATTCACATCATTGAAGTCTATACAAAGTCTCCACTTCCCATTGGCCTTGCGTACGACAACTGGATTGGCCAACCACGTGGGATGGATCACGCCTCTAACCAGACCTGCTGCTTCTAGCTTCTTTATCTCTTCGGCGATGAATTCTTGGCGCTCCACGGCTTGCTTCCGGACCTTCTGCTTGACGGGCCGCGCATGAGGACAAACAGCAAGCTTGTGCTCAATTACCTTCCTGGGAACGCCGGGGATGTCAGATGGTTGCCACGCAAACACATCGACATTCGCCCGCAGGAAGGCAACGAGCGCGCTTTCCTATTTGTTGTCGAGCGTAGCACTGATGGTGAAGGTACCACCAGTGCCGTCCTCCTTGGCGGACACCTTCTTGGTTGCCGGTGAAGCGGCCATCCCCTTCTTGCACTTGCCGGTGGAGCTCGATGGTGCGTCCTCGACGGCAGCGCAGCACTCCGAAGAGGTGTGTTTGCCGGAGTGGGCCCCAGAGCACTTGCCGGACTTGGTCTTGGTCTTCTTCCCCCCGGGAGCTTCAGTGGCAAGTGTGTTGCTCTCTGCTGCGGCTGCTGCATCCCGGTATATCTTGTCGGCGCAGATAAGCGCTTCCTTCTTGTCGCCAGGGACAGAGATGACGCTTATCGGCCCCGGCATTTTGAGTACATTGTAGGCATAGTGGGAAGCTGCCATGAACTTGGCGAGGGCAGGACGTCCAAGTATCCCATTGTATGGCAATGGGATATCGGCCACGTCAAAGGTTATCCTCTCCGTCCTGAAGTTGAGTTCCCCGCCAAAGGTCACTGGCAGTGTGATCTTCCCCTTCGGCTGGCTCCTTCCCGGGTTTATTCCTTGGAACGACCCGGTTTCTTCGAGCTCGCCGTCTGGGATCTGGAGTTTCTTGATCACAGCTGAGGAGATCAAGTTCAGGCCGGCCCCGCCGTCAACCAACATTTTGGTGACCTTGAGGTTGCGGATAGTTGGTGAGACCAACATCGGCAAGCATCCGACCGCCGTCGTGCGGTCAGGGTGATCCTCAAGGTCAAAAATGATGGGCGTGTTGGACCACTTCAGCAGCCTGCGTGACTCAACGGGCGGCTCAGCTGCATTTACTTCCCACACCCACTGCTTGAGTTGGCGGTGGGAATTGTGCAGAGAGGCGCCTCCGTCGACACACAGAACTTCTGTGGCCTTCTGGAACTCCTGCTCGCTGTTATCTCCTTCCTCCATGTCGTCGTCGTCGTCTTCTTCCTCATCCTTGTCGCGGCCCCGGGGAGGTCGATCACCTTGCCGCTGCTTGGCCTTGCCGCGGCGTCCTCCCCGGCCATTGAATGGCCGCTTCTTGCTTGGCTCTCCTCCGCCACCTTGGGCCTTCTCCTTGTCGCGACGCTCGTATTCAGCTTTCTGCTGCTCTACGAGGTACTCGACTCGCTTGCAGTTCGAAAGATCGTGGCCCTTGGTGCGGTGGATCTTGCAGTATTGCTTGTCGGAGCCGTCCTGCTTGTCGGCTGCCGCTACAGGGGCAGGCTCCTTCCCGGAACCGCCAGCCTGTGCCTTCTTGGCGGGAGCCTCCTTGCCGGACTGCTCTACGACTAGCACCTCCTTGCTCTTCTTTCTTCTGTTGTTCCGCCGCCGGCTCTTCTTTGCCAGGGCGGCGTCCTCACTGTCGCTTCCTCCTGCGCCAGTATCCTCTCCGGGGAGTCTCCTCCCCTCTTCGGCGCGCGCGCACTTGTCAGCCAGAGCATAGAGCTCGCTGACATCCCGAATCTTGGTCATGGCCATCTCTTCCCTCATGCGGCGGTTACGCACGTTCTGGTGGAACGCGCTGATAACCGCGGCAGGGTGGACGTCGGGAATGTTGTGTTGCACGCGACTGAATCTCTGGATGTACTTGCGCAGTGACTCTCCCTCCTTCTGGGCTAAGATGTGGAGATCGCTCTCCTGGCCGTGGGGTTTGTGGCCGCCCGTGAAGGCGCCAACAAATTGGTGGCACAGATCCGCCCACGAAGAAATGGAGCCTTCCGGCAAGTGCATAAGCCAAGAACGAACGTTCGGCTTAAGCACTAGCGGGAAGTAGTTGGCTAGTATCTTCTCGTCGCGTCCCCCGGCAGCCTGCACCGCGATGGTGTAGATGCTGAGGAACTCCGAGGGGTGCGTCTTGCCGTCGTATTTCTCGGGTACGTCGGGCTTGAAGTTTTTCATGCTGGGCCACTGGACGCGTCGCAGCTCACGGGTGAACGCAGGGCAACCTGCCGCGTAGGGCAAGTCGCCTGGTTCACCGGGCGCGTGCGTGTCGACAGCGGTCCCAGCGCGTTGATCCGACTGTCGCCGGGCTTCTCGTCGGCGCTCGATGCGCGTCCGAGCATCTTCTTGCCGCCGATCGTCGAGGACTTGGCGCTGGTCCCGACGAGCCCGCGGATCCGACGATGCCGTAGAGTCGTCGTTGACGTTAATCCGGCGGGGTGGCGTCTTCTGCTTCCGCGGCGAGGAGTGCACGGTGGTGGCACCCCCGGCGGTCTTGTCGCCATCGGCCTTCGTCTGGTCGACTTGCCGTGGCCGCGAAGTTGCCGGCTGCTGCGGCGTGTCGTTGTTGGCGAAGGCGATGAGGCTCTGGATCGTCGCCCTCCAGTCTTCGGCCTTGTCTGCCGCTGGAGGGAAGTCGAGGAGGAGTTGTGCTCTTGCGAGAGCTTCTGCTGGAGAGGAGGGGAGCGGCGGCGAGCGGTGTGAGGAGCGATATATGCTCGGAATTCTAACAGGGTTAGAAGGAGCAGTCTCTCGCCCCGGCGACCGCGCCTTGCTCGTGCCAGGACGATGGCCTTGAGCGTCCCGCGATCCTCCGGTTTGTCCTTGCCCCAGCAAGCGTATGGTACCTCCTGTACCACGGCACTGATGGCCTGTCAGCTGCTGAGAGGGACGTGGTGCGTCTACGGACACCGAGGCTTTGGAGTTTGCCCGGTCGTCCGTCTTGTCCTTGGACTTGGTGGCGCCGTGAGTTTCCTCGCCGGCGACCACCCTTCCGCCGGCGTCTCCCCCACCAACCGTTGGTTCTGGTGGCGGTGGAATCGACGCGGACGGGCCTCCGACCTCCGAAGCCTTCTTCGTCGGAGGCATGCTGGTGTTGCTGATGAAGTTGATGAAGCTGGAGAGGTTGATGAAGAATGCGCCCGCGTGAGCGCCGGATCAGGTTCGCACAACCTCGACGTTCCCCTACCTGGCGCGCCAAAGATGTCGGGGGAAACTGTCCTCCCACGAGCACCTATGGGACCGGAGCCCCTTCTACGTTGCGGTAAGGGAGCGAAGGGAGCACGGAGAGCAGATCGAGGGGCGCACGCGGGCAGTTTACCCAGGTTCGGGCCGCGCGGACGCGTAAAACCCTACTCCTGCCTTGGTTGTATTGAGATCGGGAGCTTGAAGAGCTACAGTACCAGCTACACCGAGCGAGAGAGTTGCTTAGGTTTCGAACCCTTTCTACGTTGTGCATGGGCCTCCTTTTATAGCTCACGGGGTCACCGACAGGTGTCAACGTAGAGGAGGGCAAAAATGTAAACTTGGTGGTAGTTGTAACAGTGCGGGAATAGTGCGTGAATAGTGGATGAACAGTGGTCTTCACCTAACCTTGATAGTGGGGGACAAGGGCATTAAATGCCCGTCGCCGTCGACCCCAAAAGCGCCCGTCCATGCTTCTCCGTTCGCCACGGCGGTAGCCTCGTCACCGTGGCTTGCCACCGTGTGCCCCAGGCTGCACAGCCTTCCGCCACGCGTCCCTGGAAGGGCCCCAGGGCGACGCGTGGGCAGATGAGCTGGAGCGCGGGCACACAGCATAAGTTTCCCCCGGCGAGCACCTTGCCGGGGCCGTGACCTTGCCGGGCCCGGAAGCTTGTCGCTCTCCGGGTCCTGCCGGGGCGCGTGATGCGCCGAGGCATTTCTTGAGGTGTGCATTCCTTGGCCTCCCTGGCAAGCTCCTCTTGCCAGGGTCTTGTGCTAACATGCTAATCTTGAGCCTGGTGCGGCCTTCCCGGCAAGCTCCTCTTGCCGGGGCCTTGATCTTCTAACTTGTATACTTTGTTCTTGAATGGCTTCATAGGTACCGGAAAGGTTTTCGGCAAGCACGTGGTAAACCCTGCCGCGGGAAGCTGCTACTGCCCGTGCACGAGTTGGGGTACTAAGGTACCCCTATCTTAGTACACCGACACAAGTATTGTTCTAAAGGATCATTAGGTGGCACGGCAATAGAAGCGAGACCAATAAGTTCATCCTTACTAGGTGGTGCCTTCTCAAGGGGTTGTCTACGGAATTTAGCAAAGTTAAAATCATGAGACATGTCCCCTAATCCAAAAGTGACAATGTCTTTCACACAGTCTATCTTGGCATTAACAATATTCAAGAAGGGTCTACCAAATATAATGGGACAGAAAGCATCTTGTGGGGAACTAAGAACAAGAAAATCAGCAGGGTATTTAACCTTCCCATAAAACACTTCAATATCTCTAACAATCCCAACTGGTGAAATAGTATCTCTATTAGCAAGCTTAATAGTAACATCAATCCCTTCTAATTCAACAGGTGCAATATCATGCATAATTTCGTTATACAAATCAAGAGGGATAATACTCGCACAAGCACCTACGTCACATCAACCATGATAGCAATGGTCTCCTATCTTAACAGAGATGACAGGCAGCCCTACAACAGGTTTATGTTTATTCCTAGCATTGGGTTTGGCTATTCTAGCAGACTCTTCTTGGAGATAAATAACATGTCCATCTAAATCTTCTACCAAGAGATCTTTAACCATAGAAACACTAGGTTCAAATTTAATTTGCTTAGAGGGTGTAGGTGTTCTAGTATTACTCTTACGGACTACAGTAGAAGCTTGAGCATGATCCTTTATCCTAATAGGGAAAGGTGGTTTCTCGATATAAGTGGTAGGAATGACGGGATCAACATTATAAGTGATAGTCTTTTCTTCAACTTTAATAGGTTCAACTACTTTTACTTCAATAGGGGGATGGTATTTAAACCACTTCTCCTTGGGGAGATCAACATGAGTAGCAAAATATTCACAGAAAGAAGCTAGTATCTCAGAGTCAAGTCCATATTTAGTGCTAAACTCACGGAAAACATCGGTATCCATAAAAGCTTTTACACAATCAAACTTAGGGGTCATACCTGACTCCTTACCTTCGTCGAGATCCCAATCTTCGGTGTTGCATTTAATTCTTTCCAATATATCCCATTTGAAGTCAATAGCCTTCATCATATAAGAGCCAGAACAAGAAGTATCGAGCATGGAGCGATTATCATGAGAAAGACGAGCATAAATTTTTTGATGATCATTTCTCCTGAGAGCTCATGATTGGGGCATGAATATAACATTGACTTAAGCCTCCCCCAAGCTTGAGCGATGGTTTCTCCTTCGCGAGGCCAGAAATTATAAATATAATTACGATCACGATGAACCTGGTGCATAGGGTAGAACTTATGATGAAATTCCAACTTCAGACGATTATAGTTCCAAGATCCCATATCATCGCATAGCCTAAACCATGTCAATGCATCTCCCTTCAAAGATAAAGGGAATGCCTTCTTCTTGATAACATCCTCGGGCATACCTGCAAGCTTAAACAATCCACAAACTTCATCCACATAGATTAGATGTAAATCGGGGTGGTTCCATCTCCTGTATAGGGATTTTCAAGCAATTTCTCAATCATACCTGAAGGAATCTTAAAGCAAACATTTTCATTAGGTGTAGTAGGTTGAGGAGCAACTCTTTGCTCTTCTGCTCGGGGTGAAAATACCCCAAACAAGCCCCTCAAAGGATTTTGAGCCATAGTAACAGGTGATAATAAATTTCAGCACACTATAAAAATGTTTCCTTACCAAATTCCACTTACCAAAGGCGCTTCACTCCCCGGCAACGGGGCCAGAAAAGAGTCTTGATGACCCACAAGTGTAGGGGATCTATCATAGTCCTTTCAATAAGTAAGAGTGTCGAACCCAACGAGGAGCAGAAGGAAATGATAGGCAGTTTTCAGTAAGGTATTTTCTGCAAGCACTGAAATTATAGGTAACAGATAGTTTTGTGATAAGATAATTGGTATCAAGTGACAAACAGTAAAAGTAAATAAGATGCAGCAAGTTAGCCCAATCCTTTGTGTAGCAAATGATTGGGCTGGACAAACTCTTATGCAAGGTAAAGCGCTCCCGAGGACATATGGAAATTATCATCAAGCTAGTTTTCATCACGATCATCTGATTCTCGTTCGGTACTTTGATAATTTGGGATGTGGGTGGACCGGTGCTTGGGTGCTGCCCTTACTTGGACAAGCCTCCCACTTATGATTAACCTCTAATGCAAGCATCCGCAACTACAAAAAGAAGTATTAAGGTAAACCAAACCATAGCCTGAAACATATGGATCCAAATCAGTCCCTTACGAAGCAACGCGTAAACTAGGGTTTAAGCTTTTGTCACTCTAGCAACCCATCATCTACTTATTACTTCCCAATGCCTTCCTCTAGGCCCAAATAAAGGTGAAGTGTCATGTAGTCGACGTTCAGATGACACCACTAGAGGAGAGAGAACATACATCTCATCAAAATATCGAAGGAAGACCAAACTCAAATGACTACTGATAGCAAGACTTCTCCCATGTACTCAGGAACAAAAGTAGCTACTCACAAGACATAATATTGTTCATGATCAGAGGGGTATTAATATGCATAATGGATCTGAACATATGATCTTCCACCAAATAAACTAACTAGCATCAACTACAAGGAGTAATCAACACTACTAGCAACCCACAGGTACCAATCTGAGGTTTGGATACAAAGATTGGATACAAGAGATGAACTAGGGTTTGAGAGGAGATGGTGCTGGTGAAGATGTTGATGAAGATAGCCCTCCCCAAGATGGGAGAGTTGTTGGTGATGACGGCGGTGATGATTTCCCCCTCCCGGAGGGAAGTATCCCCGGCAGAACAGCTCTGCCCGAGCCCTAGATTGGTTTCCGCCTCGGTTCCGCCTCGAGACGGCGGCGTCTCGTCCCGAAAGCCTCCTCTTGATTTTTTTTTCCAGGTCAAAACGCTTCATATAGGAGAAGATGGGCATCTGGGGCCCACCGGCTGGCCCTCGAGGCAGGGGGCGCGCCCCCCACCCTCGAGGCCAACCAGTGGCCCCTCTCGTGGATTTCTTCCGCCAGATATTTTTTATATTTTCCGAAAAAATGTTCTGTAGAGTTTCGGGGCTTTTGGAGTTGTGCAGAATAGGTTTCCAGAGTTTGCTCCTTTTCCAGCCCAGAATTCCAGCTGCCGGCATTCTCCCTCTTCATGTAAACCTTGTATAATAAGAGAGAAAAGGCATAAGTATTGTGACAAAACATGTATGAACAGCCCATAATGCAATAAATATGAACTTATAAGCATGATGCAAAATGGACGTATTAGCAGACAACCCTCCTTTCCCGGCGGTGGTGCCCCCTATGGAACTACGGCCTTCCCGACCTCATCGACACCCACGAGCTCTGCCATGGCTATCGCAAAAACTTGGATGCGTTCTCCAAGATCCTCGGCAGTCACCTTGGCCCAACCAAAGGCCATAGAATGGGCAAGTTCCGTTCCAACGGCAAGTACCGAGCCAAGCTTGACGACTGGTTCTGATCCCCCGCCCTGGATCAGCTCGAGGAGCTCACTTTTGATGATGGGAATATGCGGTCGCTGCCAACGTCCGCACTCCACCTCACGCCCACTCTGGGCATAGCCAAGTTCAGGAACTTCCATTTCCCGCCCCTTAATGATCCACCCGCTCTTATTCTACCACGACTGAAACACCTCGAGCTCGTCATCGTCTGCCTCTCAAAGGGTGACATGGAGCGCCTGCACTGTGGCTGTACTGCACTCGAGTACCTTTGTCTTCAGGCGATCAATGGTTTGAGTACCTTCCACATCACCTCCATGACTCTCCGTACTATTTATGTGTGTTGTTGGTGCGGCAGGAAGACATCACAAGATGTGTACCACGGTATGGTCATCCAGGATGCACCTGCACTTGAAAGATTACTTGTAGTTGATCAAGAAGGTCCAACAAGAATCAATGTCATTTCTCCGCCGAAATTGACAGTGGTGGGCTACTCGTCTGACAAATACTCTGATCTTGTTATTGGATCCACACCCGTTCAGGTACAACAGCCACCTTCTACCTCTGCTTCTAAAATTTAACATTATTTATAATTTTGAAGTTGTTTGTTCGTCTCTCATTCAGAAAATGATTTCGACAAGCTTGACCCCGAAACTGCACACAGTGAAGGTCTTGGCACTAGAATCTATCGGGCCCGACCTGGAGCAACTTGTCAGTTTCCTGAGAAGCTTTCCGTGCCTGGAGAAGCTATATATCAAGGTGATGTTCCTTTCCTATTAAATGTTAACCATAAGGGAGTTCAATTTGTGACACCTTTTTCCAAGTTGAAAATGACAATGTACTACGATTTCTGAAGGATTCTTTTGGAGGATGTCAGTACATACATGCCC
>LR738709.1:483330122-483342267 GCA_902687465.1 Secale cereale | reverse complement strand
CATACAGAAAAACCCATCCCTCAAACCAACTACTTTAACCATTTGTACTACCCTACGAATCACAATCCAACCAATGAAACTAACTCTACAATCTAAATATTACAACTAGGGTACAAGCAAATGGAAGTACCTCATGTACCACCTTCTCCTCGCCAGGCTGCGCATTTGGATGGACTGCGCTTTTGACGTCGTCACCTTCAGCTCCGAAAACACAGAGGCGGAGCCCGCCACCTCCTCCACATTCTCAGCCGCGACAGTGGTTGCGAGTTTCCCCGCACCACTGTGGACGCCCCCAACATCATGCACTTCATCTGCCGCGGTCACCACACCCTGTAGATCTCCGGCCACTGTGTCGGCGTCGGCACGAGTGTCCGCCATCGGTATGAGGGAGGTGACGAAGGTTAGGAACAAGATGCTGTGGGAGAGAGCGAGACGGGGCAGTGGAGGAAAGCGAGATGACGCGGTGGGTGAGAGGGAGAGGATGTTGGGGAACGTAGTATTTCAAAATTTTCCTATGATCATGCAAGATCTATCTACCAGATGCATAGCAACGAGAGGGGAGAGTGTGTCTACGTACCCTCGTAGACCAAAAGCGGAAGCGTCTTGTGACGCGGTTGATGTAGTTGAACTTCTTCGCGATCCAATCGATCAAGTACTGAATGTACGGCACCTCCGCGTTCAGCACACATTCAGCTTGATGACGTCCCACGAGCTCTTGATCCAGTAGAACTTTGCGGGAGAGTTTCGTCAGCACGATGGCGTGGTGACAGGTATGATGAAGCTACCGGCGCAGGGCTTCGCCTAAGCACTGCAACAGTATGATTGAGGTGTGTTTCTGTGGAGGGGGGCACCGCACACGGCTAGAACAATGTTTCTTCTGTGTCTTTGGGTGCCCCCTGCCCCCGTATATAAAGGAGCAAGGGGGAAGGTGCGTCTGGCCTTCTAGGGCACGCTAGGAGTAGGATTCCTACTCCTAGTAGGAATAGGAATCCCCTTTCCTATTCCTACTAGGAGTAGGAAAGGAAGAGGGAGAGAAGAAGGAAGAAAAGGGGCGCCTCCCCCCTTTTCCTAGTCCAACTAGGAACCCTAGGGGGAGGGTGCAGCCAGCCCTATGGGCAGCCTCTCTCTTTCCTTCAATGGCCCACTATGGCCCATACTCCCTCGGGGGGGGGTCCGGTAACCCCCTCCGGCACTCCGGTTAAATTGGAAACTTTTCCGGAACACTTCCGGTGTCCGAATATAGTCATCCAATATATCAATCTTTACATCTCGGACATTCCGAGACACCTCGTCATGTCCGTGATCTCATCCAGGACGCCGAACTACCTTCGGTACATCAAAACTCATAAACTCATAATACCGATCGTCATCAAACGTTAAGCGTGCGGACCCTACGGGTTCGAGAACTACGTACACATGACCGAGACTCATCTCCGGTCAATAACCAATAGCGAAACCTGGATGCTCATATTGGCTCCTACATATTCTACGAAGATCTTTATCGGTCAAACCGTATAACAACATACGTTGTTCCCTTTGTCATCGGTATGTTACTTGCCCGAGATTCGATCATCAGTATCTCAATACCTAGTTCAATCTCGTTATCGGCAAGTCTATTTACTCGTTCCGTAATACATCATCCCATGACTAACTCATTAGTCATTTGCTTGCAAGGCTTATTATGATGTGTATTACCGAGAGGGCCTAGAGATACCTCTCCGACACTCGGAGTGACAAATCCTATTCTTGATCTATGCCAACACCACGAACACCTTCAGAGACACCTATAGATCATCTTTATAATCACCCAGTTACATTGTGACGCTTGATAGCACACAAGGTGTTCCTCCGGTATACGGGAGTTGCATAATCTCATAGTCATAGGAACATGTATAAGTCATGAAGAAAGCAATAGCAGTAAAACTAAACGATCATAGTGCTAAGCTAACGGATGGGTCTTGTCCATCACATCATTCTCCTAATGATGTGATCCTGTTGATCAAATGACAACTCATGTCTATGGCTAGGAAACATAACCATCTTTGATCAATGATCTAGTCTAGTAGAGGCATACTAGGGACATACTGTTTTGTCTATGTATTCACACATCTACCAAGTCTCCGGTTAATACAATTCTAGCATGAATAAAAGACATTTATCATGATATAAGGAAATACAAATAACATCTTTATTATTGCCTCTAGTGCATATTTCCTTCAGTCTCCCACTTGAACTAGAGTCAATAATCTAGATTACAAAGTAATGATCCTAACACCCGTGGAGTCTTGGTGATGATCATGTTTTGCCCGTGGAAGAGGCTTAGTCAACGGGTCTGCAACATTCAGATCCATATGTATCTTGCAAATCTCTATGTCTCCCTCCTTGACTAGATCGCGGATGGAATTGAAGCGTCTTTTGATGCGCTTTGTTCTCTTGTGAAACCTGGATTCCTTCGCCAAGGCTATTGCTCTAGTGTTGTCACAAAAGATTTTCATTGGACCCGATGCACTAGGTATTACACCTAGATCGGATACAAACTCCTTCAACCATACTCCTTCATTTGCTACTTCCGAAGCAGCTATGTATTCCGCTTCACACGTAGATCCCACCACGATGCTCTGCTTGGAACTGCACCAACTGACAGCTCCACCGTTTAATAAAAATACATATCCGGTTTGTGAATTAGAGTCATCCGGATCAGTGTCAAAGCTTGAATCGACGTAACCGTTTACGACGAGCTATTTGTCACCTCCATACACGAGAAACATATCCTTTGTCCTTTTCAGGTAATTCAGGATGTTCTTGACCGCTGTCCAGTGATCCACTCCTGGATTACTTTGGTACCTCCCTGCTAGACTTATAGCATGGCAGACATTAGGTCTAGTACACATCATTGCATACATGATAGATCCTATGGCTGAGGCATAGGGAATGACTTTATTTTTCTCTCTATCTTCTGCAGTGGTCGGGCATTGAGTCTTACTCAACTTCACACCTTGCAACATAGGCAAGAACCCTTTCTTTGACTGATCCATTTTGAACTTCTTCAAAACTTTATCAAGGTATGTGCTTTGTGAAAGTCCAATTCAGCGTCTTGATCTATCTCTATAGATCTTGATGCCTAATATGTAAGCAGCTTCATCGAGGTCTATCATTGAAAAATTCTTATTCAAGTATCCTTTTATGCTATCCAGAAATTCTATATCATTTCCAATCAACAATATGTCATCCACATATAATATCAAAAATGCTACAGAGCTCCCACTCACTTTCTTGTAAATACAGGCTTCTCCAAAAGTCTGTATAGAACCATATGCTTTGATCACCTCATCAAAGCGTATATTCCAACACTGAGATGCTTGCACCAGTCCATAGATGGATCGCTGGAGCTTGCACACTTTGTTAGCACCTTCTGGATTGGCAAAACCTTCTGGTTGCATCACATATACAACTCTTCTTTGAGATATCCATTCAGGAATGTAGTTTTGACATCCATTTGCCAGATTTCATAATCATAAAATGCGGCAATTGCTAACATGATTCAGACAGACTTAAGCACCGCTACGGGTGAGAAAGTCTCATCGTAGTCAACTACTTGAACTTGTCGAAAACCTTTCGCAATAATTCGAGCTTTGTAAACAGTAACATTACCGTCAGTGTCGGTCTTCTTCTTGAAGATCCATTTATTTTCGATGGCTTGCCGATCATCAGGAAGTCAACCAAAGTCCCTACTTTGTTCTCATACATGGATCCCATCTCAGATTTCATGGCCTCAAGCCATTTTGTGGAATCTGGGCTCATCATCGCTTCCTCATAGTTCGCAGGTTCATCATGGTCTAGTAACATGACTTCCAGAATAGGGTTGCCGTACCACTCTGGTGTAGAACGTACTCTGGTTGATCTACGAAGTTCAGCTGAAACTTGATCTGAAGTTTCATGATCATCATCATTAGCTTCCTCACTAATTGGTGTAGGAATCACTGAACTAGTTTATGTGATGTACTACTTTCCAATTTGGGAGAAGGTACAATTACCTCATCAAGTTCTACTTTCCTCCCACTCACTTCTTTCGAGAGAAACTCCTTCTCTAGAAAGGATCCATTCTTAGCAACGAATATCTTGCCTTGGATATGTGATAGAAGGTGTACCCAACAGTCCCTTTTGGGTATCCTATGAAGACATATTTCTCCGACTTGGGTTCGAGCTTATCAGGTTGAAGATTTCTCACATAAGCATCGCAGCCCCAAACTTTAAGAAACGACAACTTTGGTTTCTTGCCAAACCACAGTTCATAAGGCGTTGTCTCAACGGATTTAGATGGTGCCCTATTTAACGTGAATGCAGCTGTCTCTAAAGCATAACCCCAAAACAATACTGGTAAATCGGTAAGACACATCATAGACTGCACCATATCTAATAAAGTACGGTTATGACGTTCGGACACACCGTTAAGCTGTGGTGTTCCGGGTGGCGTGAGTTGTGAAACTATTCCACATTGTTTCAAATGAAGACCAAACTCGTAACTCAAATATTCTCCTCCACGATCAGATCGTAGAAACTTTATTTTCTTGTTACGATGATTCTCTACTTCACTCTGAAATTCCTTGAACTTTTCAAATGTTTCAGACTTGTGTTTCATCAAGTAGATATACCCATATCTGCTCAAATCATCAGTGAAGGTCAGAAAATAACGATACACGCCGCGAGCTTCAACACTCATTGGTCCACATACATCAGTATGTATGATTTCCAACAAATCTGTTGCTCGCTCCATTGTTCCGGAGAACGGAGTTTTAGTCATCTTGCCCATGAGGCATGGTTCGCAAGCACCAAGTGATTCATAATCAAGTGATTCCAAAAGTCCATCACTATGGAGTTTCTTCATGCGCTTTACACCAATATGACCTAAACGGCAGTGCCACAAATAAGTTGCACTATCGTTATTAACTTTGCATCTTTTGGTTTCAATATTATGAATATGTGTATCACTACAATCGAGATCCAACAAGAATAGACCACTCTTCAAGGGTGCATGATCATAAAAGATATTATTCATAAAAATAGAACAACCATTATTCTCATATTTAAATGAATAACTGTCTCGCAACAAACAAGATCTAGATATAATGTTCATGCTTAACGCTGGCACTAAATAACAATTATTCAGGTCTAAAACTAATCCCGAAGGTAGATGTAGAGGTAGCGTGCCGACGGCGATCACATCGACTTTGGAACCATTTCCCATGCGCATCGTCACCTCGTCCTTAGCCAATCTTCGATTAATCTGTAGTCCCTGTTTCAAGTTACAAATATTAGCAACCGAACCGGTATCAAATACCCAGGTACTACTACAAGTATTAGTAAGGTACACATCAATAACATGTATATCACATATACCATTGTTCACCTTGCCATCCTTCTTATCCGCCAAATACTTGGGGTAGTTCCGCTTCCAGTGTCCAGTCCCTTTGTAGTGGAAGCACTCAGTTTCAGGCTTGGCTCCAGACTTGGGTTTCTTCGCGGGAGTAGCAACTGTCTTGCTATTCTTCTTGAAGTTCCCCTTCTTTCCCTTGCCCTTTTACTTGAAACTAGTGGTCTTGTTAACCGTCAACACTTGATGCTCCTTTTTGATTTCTACCTCCGCAGCCTTGAGCATAGCGAAGAGCTCGGGAATTGTATTTTGCATCCCTTGCATATTATAGTTCATCACGAAGCCTTTATAGCTTGGTGGCAGTGATTGAAGAACTCTATCAATAACACTATCCTCGTCAACTTTGCAACCAAGTTAAGTCATATGATTGTAGTACCCAGACATTCTGAGCAAATGTTCACTGATAGAACTATTCTCCTCCATCTTGCAGCTATAGAACTTATTAGAAATCTCATATTTCTCAATCCGGGCATTTGCTTGAAATATTAACTTCAACTCTTGGAACATCTCATATGCTCCAAGACGTTCAAAACATAGTTGAAGTCCCGGTTCTAAGCCGTAAAGCATGGCACACTGAACTATCGTGTAGTCATAAGACCGCGTCTGCGAGACGTTCAAAGCGTCTACATTAGTGGGAGGGGGCTTGTCACCTAGTGGTGCTTCAAGGACATAATTCTTCTGTGTAGCAATTAGGATAATCCTCAAGTTACGGACCCAGTCCTTGTAATTGCTACCATCATCTTTCAACTTAGCTTTCTCTAGGAATGCATTAAAATTCAAAGGAACGGTAGCACAGTCCATTGATCTACAACAACATAGATATGCAAAAAAAACAATCAGGAGTAAGTTCATGATAAATTAAAGTTCAATTAATCATATTACTTAAAGAACTCCCACTTAGATAGACATCCCTCTGGTCATCTAAATGATCAGGTGAACCAAATCAACTAAATCATGTCCGATCATGACGTGATATGGAGTAGTTTTAAATGGAACATCTTATGTTGATCATATCTACTATATGATTCACGCTCGACCTTTGAGTCTCCAGTGTTCCGAGGCCATATCTGCATATGCTAGGCTCATCAAGTTTAACCCGAGTATTCTGCGTGTGCAAAACTGGCTTACACACGTTGTATGTGAACGTAGAGCTTATCACACCCGATCATCATGTGATGTCTTGGCACGACGAACTTTCGCAACGGTGCATACTCAGGGAGAACACTTATACCTTGAAATTTTGTAAGGGATCATCTTATAATGCTATAGCCGTACTAAGCAAAATAAGAAGCATAATAAGATAAACATCACACGCAATCAAAATATGTGACATCATATGGCCATCATCATCTTGTGCTTTTGATCTCCATCTCCAAAGCACCGTCATGATCACCTTTGTCACTGGCGCGACACCTTGATCTCCATCGTAGCATCGTTGTCGTCTCGCCAACTATTGCTTCCACGACTATCGCTACCGCTTAGTGATAAAGTAAAGCAATTACATGGCGACTGTATTTCATACAATAAAGCGACAACCATATGGCTCCTGCTAGTTGCCGATAACTTTATAAAACATGATCATCTCATACAATAACGTATAACTCATCATGTCTTGACCATATCACATCACAACATGCCCTACAAAAACAAGTTAGACGTCCTCTACTTTGTTGTTGCAAGTTTTACATGGCTGCTACGGGCTTAGCAAGAACCGTTCTTACCTACGCATACAAAGCCACAACAATTTTTCGTCAAGTATGTGCTGTTTTAACCTTCACAAGGACCGGGCGTAGTCACACTCGATTCAGCTAAGGTGAGAGAGACAGACACCCGCCAGTCACCTTTAAGCAACGAGTGCTCATAACAGTGAAACCAGTCTCGCGTAAGCGTACGCGTAATCTCGGCCCGGGCCGCTTCATCTCACAATACCGCCGAACTAAAGTATGACATGCTGGTAAGCAGTATGACTAGTATCGTCCACAACTCACTTGTGTTCTACTCGTGCATATCATCTACGCATAGACCTGGCTCTGATGCCACTATTGGGGAACGTAGTATTTCAAACTTTTCCTACGATCACGCAAGATCTATCTACCAGATGCATAGAAACGAGAGGGGAGAGTGTGTCTACGTACCCTCGTAGATCGGAAGCAAAAGCGTCTTGTGACGCGGTTGATGTAATCGAAATTCTTCGCGGTCCAACCGATCAAGTACCGAACGTACGGCACCTCCGCGTTCAGCACACGTTCAGCTTGATGATGTCCCACGAGCTCTTGATCCAGTAGAACTTCGCGGGAGAGTTTTGTCAGCACGATGGCGTGGTGATGGATATGATGAAGCTACCGGCGTAGGGCTTCGCCTAAGCACTGCAACGGTATAACCGAGATGTGTTTCTGTGGAGGGGCACCGCCCACGGCTAGAACAATGTTTCTTCTGTGTCTTTGGGTGCCCCTCTGCCCCCGTATATAAAGGAGCAAGGGGGGTGCGGTTGGCCATCTAGGGCGCACCAGGAGTAGGATTCCTACTCCTAGTAGGAATAGGAATCCCCTTTCCTATTCCTACTAGGAGTAGGAAAGGAAGGGAGAGAGAAGAAGGAAGAAGAGGGGCGCCTCCCCCCTTTTCCTAGTCCAACTAGGAACCCTAGGGGGAGGGTGAGGCCAGCCCTATGGGCTGCCTCTCTCTTTCCCTCAATGGCCCACTATGGCCTGTACTCCCTCGGGGGGTTCCGGTAACCCCCTACGGCACTCCGGTTAAATCCGAAACTTTTCCGGAACACTTCCGGTGTCTGAATATAGTCGTCCAATATATCAATCTTTACGCCTTGGACATTCCGAGACTCCTCGTCATGTCCGTTATCTCATCCGGGACTCCGAACTACCTTCGGTACATAAAAACTCATAAACTCATAATACCGATCGTCATCAAACGTTAAGCGTGCGGACCCTACGGGTTCGAGAACTATGTAGACATGACCAAGACTCATCTCCGGCGAAAAACCAATAGCGGAACCTGGATGCTCCTATTGGCTCCTACATATTCTATGAAGATCTTTATCGGTCAAACCGTATAACAACATACGTTGTTCCCTTTGTCATCGGTATGTTACTTGCCCAAGATTCGATCGTCGGTATCTCAATACCTAGTTCAATCTTGCTACCGGCAAGTCTCTTTACTCGTTCCGTAATACATCATCCCGTGTCTAACTCATTAGTCATTTGCTTGCAAGGCTTATTATGATGTGTATTACCGAGAGGGCCCAGAGATACCTCTCCGACACTTGGAGTGACAAATCCTATTCTTGATCTTTGCCAACACCACGAACACCTTCGGAGACACCTGTAGAGCATCTTTATAATCACCCAGTTACGTTGTGACATTTGATAGCACACAAGGTGTTCCTCCGGTATACGAGAGTTGCATAATCTCATAGTCATAGGAACATGTATAAGTCATGAAGAAAGCAATAGCAGTAAAACTAAACGATCATAGTGCTAAGCTAACGGATGGGTCTTGTCCATCACATCATTCTCCTAATGATGTGATCCCGTTGATCAAATGACAACTCATGTCTATGGTTAGGAAACATAACCATCTTTGATCAATGAGCTAGTCTAGTAGAGGCATACTAGGGACATACTGTTTTGTCTATGTATTCACACATGTACCAAGTTTCCGGTTAATACAATTCTAGCATGAATAAAAGACATTTATCATGACATAAGGAAATACAAATAACATCTTTATTATTGCCTCTAGGGAGGGGATTTGAAGGGAAATGGTAGGCACGATGCACCCGTAGGTGGTTCCCCCTTATATGTGGGATGTTTTTGGCATGTTCCATGGACATGTGCTACGCCATGACCGCGGTCAGTTGCATGCAAAAGTTAAACGCCTATGCGGCCCCTCTAGCCAAAATTAACGGTCAAGCCATTGACCCGACGACAACGTCCAGTTTGCGTATTTGTGAGAGTTTCGGACAAAGGAGTGGGAAAAAGTGAGCAAAAGTTAAGAGCGTGGGGATGAATCAGTACAGCTAAGAAACCAGGGACACAGATGTAAAAAACCTTTATTTTATAAATGAATTTATTTTCTAACCTAAATGAAATCCAAATTGGATAATACATTTAAAATTATAAATCACTAGAGTTCGTTTGATGACCCAATGAATTAATATGCGAGCGCAATAGCCTTTAAATAATAAACCTCGTGATCGGTGATGGCCGTCACATAGCGCCCTGCAACCACCCCTAGTCATTATGTGGTAATGATTATTCAGGTCCTTAGACCACGAGAATATCGTAGCCCTTCATGTCATATGGTTACTTTGAGGTTGCGAGAAGTTTTTCGTAACTGGGAGATCATAAAGGTAGCTTAAGAGTACACAGGAAAAGTATGTCAATGTTCTCGATAATTCAAGACTAGGATCTGCTCCTTCGACGATGAAGAGATACTATTTGGGCCAGTCGATATTATGATATTCATCATCATCTTTCCAGACACAAGCATTATATTGATCATGGGGATACTAAAATACAGAAAGAGAAAACAAAACAAACTCGGTAACGAGGATAACAGGTATAATGATAAAAGTGTTGATCACGGTAATACTTTCTCGCATTGGGTTTTGTAAACGTATCATCGAGAAAAGGAAATTCTAAATGTGGAAATAAAAAGTTCCCTTAATAAAGATCTTTGTGAATATGTTAGAATTATCAAGGTGTCTAGATCCCGTTGATAATTTTTTAATGAAGGTGTTTCGGGTCATTTCACATGTTTGCAAACATGTAGAGTCACACACTTAAAATGACTAGTGGTATGTAAGAGAACTAGGAAATAAAGGATAATGAGAGAATGGGCTCCAAAAGTGTTCCAGATGATCCCATAAGTGTTTCGGGAGGTTCTGGTGATACCCAGGAGTGTCCCAAAAGTGCCTCGTATGTCTTGAAAGGCGATAGAAGCTTCTAAAAGGTTCCAAAAACTTCTAGGATGTTTTAGAAGGTTCATAGCGAGCCAATCCCCATTGCCTTGAGGAGCAAGGCACCACAAGGTCCCCATGTCCGCAACCCCATAGAGTCTAAAAGGGGCAAGGGAAGTGGGGTAAGGAGTCCTGGTAGGACTAGGATTCGAGGTGCGCAAGGGGAGAAGGACTATCCCTGAAATTGGTCAGTGAAAGCACAAGTGCTCCCTGGGTGATTTTGGTAATTAACGACAACATATCTATTGTTGGACTAATATTTTCATCTAGTACATTTCAGATAAGTTCAATAGTAGAGTGGCAGGACAAGAGGATGTGGAACCCCTTCAAGAAGCTAAGGACAAAGATTGGCAAAAGCTCAATACTCTTCATTTCTATTTTAGTGATCCAATATCACATTGAGTCCATAGGAAAGCCAATACTATTAAAAGGGGATGAGGTGTTGCTTAATGGTCTACTTGCTCAAAGTGCTTCATGATATGCTCCAAAGCCCTCAACCACTTTCTCATTTCCACACATGTCCTAAACCTAAAGTCAAACTCGGCCCCACCGATTTGATCTATCCGGTGTCACCGAGTTCACTTGAAATAGCCACTGCCAGAAACCCTAATCAGTTCGGTCTCACCGATGGGATCTCGGTCTCACCGAGATGGGCTTGCAAACTCCCTGTTGCCTATTGCGATTATTTCGGTCTCACCAAAATAAGCAATCAGTCCCATCGAGTTTGCTTGACCAACACTCTGTTAGCCTGTTATCAAAATCGGTCTCACCGAGTTTGTGTAATCGGTCACACCGAGTTGAGGTTTTACCCTAACCCTGGCACACTGGTCTCACCGAGTTGATACTGTTGATCCCACAGAAATGTCTAAAATTCACATTTTGAACTGCTTCGGTCTGACCGAGTTCATTTATTCGGTCTGATGGAGTTGGGTCAAATGTGTGTAACGGCTAGATTTTGTGCAGAGGCTATATATACCCCTCCACCCCTTCTCCATCAGAGAGAGATCCATAAGAACGTGCCTACACATCCACTACACATTTTCTGAGAGAGAACCACCTGCTCATCTGTTGAGACCAAGATATTCCAATCCAACCACAATAATCTTGATCTCTAGCCTTCCCCAAGTTGCTTTCCACTCAAATCTTCTTTCCACCATATCCAAACCTGTGAGAGAGAGTTGAGTGTTGGGGAGACTATCACTTAAAGCACAAGAGCAAGGAGTTCATCATCAACACACCATTTATTACCTTTTGGAGAGTGATGTCTCCAAGATTGGTTATGTGCCACTTGGGAGCCTCTGACAAGATTGTGGAGTTGAACCAATGAGTTTGTAAGAGCAAGGAGGTCGCCTACTTCGTGAAGATCTACCTTAGTGAGGCAAGTCCTTCGTGGGCGACGCCCATGGTGGGATAGACAACGTAGCTTCTTTGTGAACCCTTCGTGGGTGGAGCCCTCCGAGGACTCGCGAAGCCGTTACCCTTCTTGGGTTGAAGTCTCCATCAACGTGGATGTACGATAGCACCACCTATCGGAACCACGCTAAAAACATCCGTGTCTCCAATTGCGTTTGCACACTCCAATTCCATCTCTTTACTTTCTTGCAACTTGCATGCTTTACTTTCCGCTGCTCATATACTCTTGCCATGCTTGCTTGAAATATATTGTGAATGTTTGAAATTGTGCTAAAAACTCCACCTCAACTTAAAGAACTTAAAAGCTGCTACTTTTCTTGTTGAGT
>LR738709.1:483306244-483330008 GCA_902687465.1 Secale cereale | reverse complement strand
CCCCCCTCTAGACACCTCTTCTTTGATCCTCTCAGTCATCCATTTTTCCACTCCACCTATATATAGGTGGGGAGGGGCACACCAAACCCCATGGCTGAACTCCTCCTAGCATATGTGCCCTTTGTCCCCCTGATCTGGATTAGATCTAGATCAGAACATCGATAGGTTGTTTCTCCCTCTAGTTTTCTCTGTTGCTCTTCGTGTTGATTCCACAAAGTGTTGCAGTACCTCTACTTCGGTATGCATGGATACATTGGAGGTGTCGTCTACTTTGACACTAGGTCGGTGGATTATCCCAGAGAAAGTTCTTGCGACTTGGAGGTATAACCTAGCTGCGAGAATTGGTGTGCTTCACAAAAATCTACTTCCTCTTTGTTGCGTTCTTGTCGGTGAGATTGGCTCGATCACATCATCTTCGTAGTGATCTTGGGTGCAATCACACGGTAAAATATTTGGTGCATAGTCGTTACCCTACAATTATCGGCCTGCTCATGTTAAAGTATCAGGTTGCGAATGCTACAGTTACAAAAATAAGGTTTTGTAGTTATCAGCCTTCCCATACTATAGTTAGCAACATGAGATAGATATAATTACCATGTACTCGTGCTACATTTTTCCGGTATGTTTGTCACATTCACCACTACAGTAGTCATGTAGTTACATTGGTGTTTGCGACAAGCATCTAGTTTTGAAATCGATAACTATCCACTAATAAACCAACAACCTACATAATATTCGTCGATAAAACACATGAACATTATGGGTAACTATGTGGTATCGGGTGATAACTTTCAAGCTAAAAACCCATTGAAATGTTGCAAAAAAAATTTTTAAGTTTCATGTCTGTTACTTCTATATAAATTGCGTGGTAACTTACGTATCCCAGGGCTAGTAACTTTGGACCCGCAAAAAAAAGTTGTAATAAAAAGAGCAAAATGAGATTTAGTCTCGGAGGTCTTGTTGAGACAGATTTATTGGTGAAAAGGGATTTGTATCATACCGATAATTTGATCTACAAACCATTATATGGAGCGGGAGTGCACGTGAGAGAATGAGGTATGCATTTGGTTCTAGCACTAAAACCATAACATACCCCTGCACTTCATATACAAATACTCCTATAAGTTTGGAATCTTGGATATTTTTTTTCTTTTTTGGAAAAGGAGGTTAAAACTCCGGCCTCTGCATCAATAGATCCAACACATCCATCTTTATTAATAATTCAACAAAGATCTGACAAGAACATACATCAAACCACACGAAACCATCACTCACACGGTCACACCTACAAACTCGATAATGTGAAGTGCACCCACTCCTCATTTCTAAAACCGGCGTCGTCAGCGATCCATCCACGTAACGTATCGGAACCAACAGTCGGTGCAGCAGACCGAAAGCGTACACCACATGCACACATTTTAGAAGCCGCCATCATCATCGAATCGCTCACCCATTTTCAGGAGAGAGATCTGCATCATGCTTGCCAGTCCGACCATCCGTCGATGCCACCATGGCACCCAACGGCGCCACCTCCCTGCGCTCATCCATCCAAATGCCAAGACTCTGGAAGAGCCGTCGTGTGTAGCACCTACCAAACAGACTTGACACAGAGTAGCACCTGTCGGCCAGGCATGACTTGACATCTCCATCGAGGCTCCGTGCAACGAAAAAGACGCTCCACCTCCTGCCTTTTTCTTCCAACGCCGATGCACAAATTATGCTCCCAAAAGAGAAACGACAACGCAGTGCCGCCATCATCCGATCCGAAAGATCAGATCCTAGGGTTTCCCTCGGAGCAGCACGAGTGGGTCGACAGTAATTACACGGCGATGCCTTCACCAAGGTAACGGTGCAGAACGCCGCCATCGTCTGTCGTTGGCTCGGTTTTCACTACCAACTATGTCTCCCCGACTCGCAGTCGGGACTAGATGACTGCTCTCGAGATCCGAACACCCAACCGCAGGTCGACCACCTATGACGGAGGAGATGCCCACCACCGCCAATCCCAGGGCCACCGCTTCGCCGCTCGCCTGCCGTGAGCCGCCGCCACCGTGCTATCGATCCCTACACCCACCCGCCGCCGCCTCCTCGATAGGCCGACTCGCATCGGCCATCCCCGAGCAGTGGAGAAAAGGGGCCCCACTACCGGCCACCGCCAGTGGCTTTGCCCCGGGGGCTCCGGTCGATGGCGAGGGTCTCAGAGGGCGGGGGGTAGGGGAGGGAGGCGCGCCGCCGCCCGAGTTCACTACAGGAAAAAAATTATAAGCCGAGTGCCCAAAACACTAGGCTTATGCCGGTTTGCACTCGGTTTATATATAAGCCGAGTGTTTTTCACGGCTTACAGGACACGGCTTACTAAGGACCGGCTTATCAAGGGTAAGCCGAGAGCCACGGGAAAAACACTCGGTTTATATATAAGCCGAGTACATCTACATAAGCCGAGGGCCAATAAACACACGGTTTATATATAACAGCAGTCGGACACTAACGGCTACGCCACGTGTCCGTCTATATAAGCCGAGTGTCAGCGAGCACACGGTTTACATGTAAACCGTGGGCCGAGGCGAGCCACACGGTTTACATGTAAACCAAGTGCCCAGTTATGCCACACGGTTTATATATAAACTGAGGACCGAGGTGAGTCGCACGGTTTATATGTAAACCGAGGGCTGAGGCAAGCACACGGTATAAATGTAAACCGAGGGCCCCCAACCCGGCTTATATTTAGCGGGGTCATGGCATAATGGCTTATAAGCTGGGTGCCAGGCCCTGGGACACACGGCTTACAGCCCATTGGAGGCATATACATGCCCTATAAGCCGGGTGCTTGCCGCTGGGGCACATGGCTTATAGCCCTAGTAGCATTTTATTTGTGTATGTATGCCACTATATGCTACAAATGGCTTCTGGGAGCACCAACAATATATATACAGCAAAGTTCACAGCAACAATATACTACAAGTTGACAACCATAACAAATCAACCATGAGTAGTCCACATATGCATATACATGTTCAAAGAAGGTTCACAAAAACATGTGTACATATGCAACAAGAGTTCACAAACAAAAGGGTCATGAGTTCAAAGTCCAGAGGTGTACATATTCAACAAGGGTTCACCTACAGATGCAACAAAAGTCCACAAATGAAATCATGAGTTCCAAGTTCACACCTAGCATGAGTTCAACCTAAAAGGTGCAATCAGCTTCCACCACAGCATGTATGCCCACCATCCACGATGCAAACCTATAAGTTTCAAATTGAAGCCAAGTAAGAATTTCCAAAGTTAAGTTGCAGATCAATAAGGCACAAGATTTAACAAGCATCAAAAATAATAATTCAAACTGAAGCTAAGAAGTATGAATAATATAAGGATCAACATTTGTGGGTTCTACCCAAGGTTTTTGAGTCGCCGAGTCAAGCCAAGTCGCCGAGGCTGTGGCTAGTGGCTTGCTGGCTTGAGTCTGTGACTTGGCTTGATTAGTCGCCCCAAGTCGCCATGGCTTAGAATAGGATTTAGGGGTAGAATTAGGAGTGATATTACCTTGTAATCTTCTACAGCACACAGCAGAGCACATATAAAGCCCACCCCATGCTATCTTTCCTTCGGTACTTCTCCTTCCCCAGTCCCCACAGCAACAGCAGAGTACATAGCAGCAGAAGCCCCAGTCCCCACAGCAGCAGCAGAGCACACAACAGCAGCAGAGCACATCACTAACGCACACAGCAGCAGCAGAAGCAGCAGAGCACACAGCAGCAGCAGAGCACACAGCAGCAGATGCAGAGCAAAGAGGGGGAGCAGAGCAAAGAGGGGGAGACGAGTCGTACCTGCTGATGCAGCCGCAGGAGAAGATGGAGGCGGAGGCGGAGGAGGCTAGTGGGGGCAGGTCACCGGCGGAGGAGAGGAGGCTCTTGGGGGCGCGCGAATCCGGCGGATCTGGAGGGGAACGTCGCCGGCGGCCGCCGATTTGGAGTCCTAGGAGGCTAGGTCAGGAGACCAGCACGGATTCCCTCCATTTCCCTCTCTTCCTCTGTAATTTTCCCGCGTGGAGCTCTATTTATCCCCCCCTTGTCCTCCCCAGAAATATCTCTGGCCGGGGGGGCCGCTCTGGAGCAAGCCAAGCGGCTGGCGATTACTAGCCGCCGACTAATCGCGACAAGTCGCCGGCGAGCCAGCGAGTCGCGCGACTCGCTTCGTGAGCCAAGTCGCCTGCGCGAGCCAGCCACGCTGCGCCGACTCGGCGATTAGCCGGCGATTAGTCGGCGACTAGTCGCCGACTCAAAAACCTTGGTTCTACCATCAACATTGCACAAGTTACAAGTTGAGAGGCACAACCAACGACAAGATACAAGCATCAATAGTGCACAAGCATAGACAACTACCTCGAGTGATCATTGTGGTGTGGAGGTTGAAGCACCATGAGCCGCAGTGGGTGTCACTGGGCTTGCTTGGGAAAGTGTAGATCCACCTACCAAAAAGTTATTGGAGCCTTCTCCCGACCGAGGACACTTCAAGCATGAGACGGTAAGATGGTAAGATGCATGATCTTTAAGCATGATGGTAAGATGCATGATCTTTAAGCATGATGGTAAGATGCATGATTGAAAAGTTGAAGACTTACAAAGATAAAAGTAGGAAGCGGCGGAACAGGAGGAAGATCCGGCAAAGTAGAACCCTGCATATTAGTACTGAACCAAGCGAACGTCTCCTGCAGGGCTGCCTAGTGTTTAACCATGAATTCCTGCTGCTGAAACAGGGCTTGCTGCATTTTCATGGCTTGCTCCTGTTGAAGTAGGGCATTGGCCTGAGCCTCCTGCCGCAACCTGCTTTCTTCCTCTAGGCGAGCCTACAATATGCCATCACAACAAGTTCACCGTCGTTGCAATGCAAAGAAGAAATCCGAAGGGAGATCAATGAAGCAAAACATACATGGAATTGATGCACCATGTGCAGCCCAGGCTCTGGGCGACGCTCAATAGCAGGACCTGATCTCGACGTGGTAGCACGGAGGTGGGCAAGTTTTGGAATGTCCTTCTTACGGATGGAACCGTCACCAACATATAACCGGCCACGCTTCTTGCCTTGTCCCGACTTGAGGGAAACCGTAACATCAATGTCCTGTGAGGCTGGATCAGGGTCGGGCCCGTTGCATTCCTTGAACTTCCCACTGTATGCATCAATCCTCAATCCAGCCCCTGGGTTGACCCACCCCCTTCCGGTTTCTTTGACTTGCGAGAGAGACATAATCCCGTGAAGGTATTGAGCGGCTCTTCACCCTCACTTCTCTCCCTATTCTGCAATAGAAGCAATAATATCCATAAGGGCACAAGTTGAGAAGTTCATAAGCCAAATATATCATTACCTTCTTCTGCACGTAAGCATGGAGGTTGAGGTTGCCTTGAAGGTGTACCGGACCACCCATCAAGGCACGTCCCTCCGAAGCTGCTCTGTGTGTGGCCCTCCACTCTAGGTATATCCACCTGGATATGATTTGCTGGTAGCAAGGAATCTTGTTGTTGCACCACGGGGGAACCGCCTGAAGTATGTCAAGTACATCCAACTTAGGAATGAAACTAAGTTGTTTTAATCCAGGAAATCACAAGTAATTAAATGGAAACTACCTTCATGTACATGGAACGGGTGAGATGCACTCTCTGGGCTAGCAGCTTTTTGAGAAGCATCTTGCGTTCATGCGTGAAATACTTTACCACGGCATTGATGCGAGCCTCGTAAGGCATGTCTTGGACAATCTTCTTGGCAATCTCCTACACGGCCTCATTAGCTTCATCCTCCATACCCTCAACACAAGTAAAGAAGTCCTACCAAAGTGCATAAATTCGCATAAGACAGTTATCAATGCAATGATTTTGAATATTGGCAAAGAAATAACTAAGAAAATTGACAAAGAATTTTACCCAAAAATCGTTGACCACCCGCTCAGCAGCACTGCGGTACTCCTGGTTACTTAATATCCTGGTTACATAGATACTCCATTAACATACTGGTTTACTTAATATCCCGGAAGACACAGATCTTGGTTTAAGTAAACTATCAGAGTATCATCAGCTTCTTAGTTTAATAAATATCTTGGATACTAGCAGGTGCCTTCCAGGCAGTTTACTTAATTTCCTGGTTATATGTCAAAAGAACACATCTTGGAAGACAAAAATATATCCTCGTTTACTTAATATCCAGCTTCTTGGTTAAATGTAAAAGAGAATATACATATTAGTCGATCCAGAAAGTTTACTTAATATCCTGGAAGACAGAGATCCTCACCTCACGTCGGCGCTAGGTGCTATGTGGGCGGAGGATAATTGGCCATGAGCAATTTAGTTGGAGGCGTCCCTGGGAGTCTTCTTCCTCCAAACTGATGAAATTGACAAGAACATCGAGTCAGCTCAAATCTTGCTGCCCTGTTATATATATGTGTACGACTCAGAAATAACAGGTTGCAAATAACAAGTTGCAGACTACTCTGAATGCAAGCTTTGACTCATCAAAAGTCTGCAACCTGTTATATATATGTACTCATTAAAAGCTTTTACTCTGAATGCAACTTTTTCTTGCTGCCATGAGTGAAAGCTTTTATTAACTAAAAAGTACTCTGTTATTGTATCTATCACGGCTGCAAATTGGCAGAATTTAATTTACTTCTGAATTTTTACAAATTTCTGAAACTCACAAAAAATTGATTATGCGAGACAGTGAATCAAAATACTACTTTGACAGTGTCTAACTACGCATATTTGTATTAGAACATATACAACAGTGATCATGTCTGTTGGTCCGGTAGCTCACTTGACCATGGTAATGCTATAAAGCCTTGTACAGTTTTTATTTTCTGTTGGTACAACATTGTACAGTTTATATTTCTTCAGTCGTATCAGGCCTCGCTTGGTAGCTTTGTCTAGATACGTTTGAGACCCAGCACAACACGAACACAGATGAGGGATAGGAGTTGAGGGGCGCTACCTTGGGCCTCGATGCGTGGTGGCGACCGTCAACGAAGCAGAAGAGTTGAAGATGACGGCGGTGCAGGTGGCCGGCGGCGTCGGAGTCTAAGAGGAACGGGGCGGCGCCGCCTGAGGAGAAGGTTCTCGGGGCGCCAGTGTCGGTGACCTCGGGCCGGGCGGAGACGTTCCCGGCGTTCTTCTCCTCCTCGCCGAGCACCTTGCCGCCGGAGGAGGCCCGGCGACCTCAACCCTAGTGAACGGGGGACGGGGGGCGGCGGCGGCGGCGGCCGGGCATGCTCGGGGGAGGAAAAGCGCGATGTGTGGGGTGGGAGCGGGGAGATCTGGAGGAGAGGAATGGCGCCGGAGGAGGGACGGCACGGCGGCCGGTGGGTGGGTGGAGACGGTGGGCAGAGGATTTTGGCGGCGCGGGGAATGGGGGGGAGGAGTGACAGAGTGAGCTTGTGGATTTGGGGGGATTTCAGCCGGCGCGCGGAGAGGATTTCAGCTTCGCGCTCGATTTTTGCTAAGTCCCGCGCCTTCGTGAAAATGTAAGCCGAGTGTCAAGTAGTGTTACACGGTTTACATTCTTATTTCATTATAACTATTTTCTTTATTTTACTTTACTTTTTTTCTTTCATATTTTTTTGGTATTTTCTTTTTTAACCGGTTGGACCGGTCGGCTTTTTTAAAAGCCGTCAAATCGGTCGATCTTTGTTTTGTCCGCAGACAAACCCTATCGGGCGCCACCACTCCCCTTCACTACCACACTTATCTGGCCGCGCCGCAGCGACGCCGCCCCTCCCTCGCCACGATCTACATTTCTCTCCTATGTTCTTTCGACCCCCCCCCCTCACACTGTTTTCACATATGATCCAATCCATAGGGCCCGCGCGATCTACGCCTTTGACCAGAGTCGAGAAGGGTTTCACCAGGGTGAACTCCTCTTGGTTTGTGTTACGGTAGCCCATGGTGACATGCCGGAATAATTTTGAGCACACAACTTCACAAGATTCCCTCCCGACAGTGCAAGTGCGGCATCAGCATTGTAGGTGCATAACCTTCCCGCGGGACTATCGTGCTTTTGTGGCAAGTGTCGCACCAAAGCTGTGTATTGCATATTTAAACATCACACCATTCTTTAATACATATAATTGGACCACATGGAGATGAGTGTGCTCTTCCAACCCTCACTCACACGGTTTTCCGAGATGAGCCGATACGAAAGGCATATGCGATCTACACCTTTGACCGGAATCTAGAGGGGTTTGACCGGGGTGAACTTATCATGGTTTGTGTTATGGTAGACCATGGTGACATGCTGGAACAACTATGAGCACATGCCTTCACAAGATTCCCTCCCTCCGGCGCTAAGTGTGACACCAATACTGTAGGTGCATATCCTTCCCACAAGATTGTCGTGTTTGTGTGAAAAATGCCACACCAAAGTTTAGTACTGGATGTTTAAGCATCACACCACCCTTTCATGCATATATTTGGAGCACATGCAGGTGGCTGTGCTCTTTCGACCTTCCCTCGCATGGTTTTCAGAGATGAGTCGACCCACAAGGCCCGTGTGATCTACGACTTTGATCGGACTCGAGATGGGTTTGAACGGGGTGAACTCTACTTGGTTTGTGCTACGGTAGGTCATGTTGACATGCCAGACCAAGTTTGTGCACATACCTACTCAAGATTCCCCACCGGCGATACTAACTGCAACACCTCTATTGGTGCAGAACCTTTCTACGATAATGTCGTGTTTGTGAGGCAAGTGTCGCATCAAAGTGTTGTATTGGGTATTTAGACATCACACCACCCTTTTATAAATATATTTGGGCCACATGCTGGTGGGTGTGCTCTTCTGACCCTTCCTCACATGGTTTTCGGAGATGAGCCGTTTCATAAGGCCCGCGCGATCTACACCTTTGACCGGGGTCAAGAGGGGTTTGACTGGGATGAACTCCTCTTGGTTTGTGTTAAGGTAGACCATGGTGACATGCCAGAATAATTTTGAGCGCACGACTTCACAAGATTCCCTCCCGGCGGTGCCAAGTGCGGCATCAACATTGTAGGTGGATAACCTTCCCATGGGGCTGTCGTGTTTTGTGTGCCAAGTGTTGCAAGGAAGTTGTGTATTGGATATTTAAACATAAAACCACCCTTTAATACATATATTTGGACCACATGCAGGTGGGTGTGTTGTTCCAACCCTCCCATGCATGATTTCCGGAGAGATGAACCGATCTGCAAGGCTTGCACGATCTACGCCTTTAACTGGACTCGAGAGGGGTTTGACTAGGGTGAACTCATTGTGGTTTGTGTTATGATAGACCATGGTAACACTGTGGGTGCATATCCTTGCTACAAGATTGTCGTGTTTGTGTGGCAAATGCCACACCAAAGTTGAGTGTTGGATGTTTAAGCATCACACCACCATTTCATGCGTATATTTGGGCCACATACAAAGGTGGGTGTGCTCTTACGACCTTCCCTCGCATTGTTTTCAGAGATGAGACAATCTGCAAGGCCCGCGCGATCTACGCCTTTGACCGGACTCGAGAGGGGTTTGACCGGGGTGAACTCTACTTGGTTTGCGTTACATTAGGTCATGGTGACATGCCACACCAAGTTTGTGCACATACCTTCTCAAGATTCCTCACTGGTAGTACTAAGTGCAACACCTCTATAGGTGCAGAACCTTTATGCGGTACTGTCGCATTCGTGAGGAAAGTTTCGCACCAAAGTGTTGTATTGGGTATGTATACATCACACCACATTTTCATACATATATTTGGGACGCATGCTGGTGGGTGTGCTCTTCTGACTCTTCCTTGCACGGTTTTCGAAGATAAACCGATCTGCAAGGCCTGAGCGATCTACGCCTTGGACCGGACTCGAGAGGGGTTTGACCGGGGTGAACTCCTCGTGGTTTGTGTTACGGTAGACCATGGTGACATGCCGAAATAATAATCAAGGGTAAATAAAGAGAGATGAGAAAATTGAGAGCATGGAAAATAAGGGTCATGAAAACTGTCAGGACAGAATGGATGCGAAGGAGAAGAAAGAAATAATATTTAAATGATAAATATATATGCAATGAAAATCATTTTAAAACTTATGTTCTTGCAATTTTTTTGCAAAGGATAAGCCGAGTGTATGCAAGAAGCACTCGGCTTATAAGACATGTAAGCCGTGTGCCTGATGAAAGCACTCGGCTTATATGGCGTATAAGCCGAGAGCCATGACGGGGCACACGGTTTATAGGCTGCTCCGTGACGACGCCGTCAACAACCTTCATTGTAGACACGTGGCAAATATATTTGCCGAGTGTGCGCTATAAGCCGAGTGTTTTCTTGTATAAATACCGTGTGCATTATATAAGCCGAGGGCTTTTCGGGGCACTCGGCTTACAAGACACTATAAGCCGAGTGCTTTTTGTTTGCCGGGTGTTATTTATCCCGTACTCGGTTTAGAGGGAACATAAGCCGAGTACCCGATAAATAGCTCACGGCTTATAGGCTAACACACGGGAAAACAGGATTTTCCTGTAGTGGTTGCGCGGGGAGGAGGAAGACGCGGGAGCTCGAGAAGCTGGTACTATTCAGGCAGTGTTCTGATAATAAAATAAATAAATAATGGTTGTCATAGTTCAGTACATTAGGCTAAGCGCACAAACCACGGCGACCAAGGTTTGAACCTAACAGAGTTTGTATTAGGGTATTTATAGTTGTTAATAGATTTAGCGATGGGAATAACAGTGCGTGTGTAATAAATAATATTTTAGTCTTATCACTAATAACTAAATATATCTACAAATGCGGTAGTAAGATTTATTATCCTAAGAGACAATCTCTTGATACAAATAAAGCAAACCCTTCTTTTTTCCTAGTTGCTCTCTGCTCCACCTTAGCGTTTATCCTACGTGAAATTTATAAAATAACACCATTGTTGACGGCCTTATTTAGGTTAATCATTTGTGTCATGATCTGTTGACACTAGCACGCCGAACGCCAACGCCGAAACCCCCATTTGACATTTACAAGCACAATCTGAAGGGACCAAATGGTAACACACTACATATCGGTACTCAACTAATTTAGAACACACAATGACCGGGTAAACCAAGTCCTTTTCGCGAATACGCAAAACTTGTGTTATCTTTTTATTGATAGAAAGAGAAAGGGTAAATGAAGTCTAAGATCATCTCTAGCAGACCCGCAAACCGGGCAATCTGGTATAATAACCCCGGTTTGCGGGATTGATCCCGTATACCCGTCTCGACTAGATCCTCTAAATTCGCACATCCTGAATTTTTTTTGTGGGATCTCGTATCTGCAAGCCCATTTCATCTATATCCATGGGATTTGGGGAAATTTTTAGAGGGACCTGAAAAAATGATTGGCTGGAGGAAACTTTCAGCTCCAGCCACAATCATACCGAGGGTGACCTCACCGGAGTGCCTCGACGCCGGCGATCACCGGACCCTAGTTTTGCTCGAGCCGCAAGCTGCCGCCGCAGCGCCAGCTGTTGCTAGCTGCTCGCACTAGCTGTTGTCGGCACAGCCGCCGCGGCTGCTGCTGCCACTAATTGCTACTAATGTGGCCGCCTTGGCCGCTCCAGGGCCGGCCCTCTGTCCTTCCACGGCTGCTGCGCCGGCCCTCTGTCCACCCGCTCCAGCGCCACCCCTCTGCCCTCCACGGACACAATTGTAATTTAAGCGGACGTTTTTAGGGCGGTTTGTGTAATTTTGCCGGGATCATGAAATATTTTCACTGAATCTGTTCTGCTGAAACAAAAGTCATATGGTAAAAAATGCAAAAGAAAAACGTTTTATGATATGGTGTAGAGTGATTTTTGCGAGAGGTATACGAGATCTGCTAGAGATGCTCTAACTATGACTTGTGTATGTGTGTTTCGGGGGGAAATCTAACTATGATGTTTAACAGGCCTACTAGTTTAGTCGGGGGTTCAAACTAATCCACGGCACATGGGGGCAATGACGACGTGAATACATACAGAATTCAGGCAAGGACGTGCGATGCATGTCCTTCCATGGGGCGGCATCCAAGTGGTTACTAAATTCCAGACATGGGATGAAGCTAAAACAGGGCAATAAACTACTTTGACATTTTATTGGCTCACACACACATGACACATGCGATGCCTCCCTGACAGAAAATTGCATGAGCAACACAGCACCGCTCCCCTTTTTGAGTAACTTAAGATATCGACGGCGAGGTATATCCTGAAAGTTGTTAGTATATACTCCCTTCGTTCGGAATTACTTGTCTTAGAAATAAATGTATCTAGAACTAAAATATGTCTAGATACATCCATTTCTGCGACAAGTAATTCCGAACGGAGGGAGTACAAGCGGGCAGACCTCAGAGGCCGCATCTTTGCTGTTTCCACGGTAATTTCCCATTTGGTCTTAACATAGTTTCTACCATGCTGCCAGGTGATTAGCAGTAGAGCACAAACCAGCTACTTAAGAATGATGCTGGTCATATAGATGCTCAAACTTTCCCCACCCCACCTGATGCTGTGCTGATCATATAGATGGACAAATCCCAGGCTCCACCTTGAAAACCCAAACCATGAGATATAATTGTTGACCATTTTTTTTTGGAAAACTTTCCCCACCCAACCCTCCCGAGCGACAGGGAGGAATCCCAGCGTCGCCGGGCCAACTCACCCTCCTCCGCCTCGTCGCCGCCAGAGGGCGTGGCCGGGACCTCTCGTCCTCTTGCTGGCGAGTGGCTGGCGCGTATCGGCTTTGTCTAGCCTGGGCGTTGCGCGAGCGTCGGGTGCAGCGGCGCGGCAGACATGACAGCTGCGTGGCCGGCAACGGAGGCGGAGCGTGGCGTGGAGGCTACGGAGGCCTCAATTGCTTCGGTCCCGCGGGTATCGTGCCCTTCTTGAAGGTGTGGTCACGGTTCTCCATGACCTCTTGATGCCCCAGGTGAAAACTTGGTCATTTGATCGGGCGCTGGTAGCATTCTGATGTCGTGTTCTTCTTGAAGGCTCCGCCTTGGAGTCCATGTTACGTCGTTGGTTTACTTCTCCTCTTCGCGGTGGCTTGTCCACAACTGCGGGCTCCGTCGTCTCCAAGCAGTGCTTTGTTTTTCGATTTGTAGTTGGCTTGGAGTTCTTAGGAGTGGCTTTGCTGATCTCCATCTCCCGTGCATCCTGCCTTGGGTGTGTGTTTTGTGGTGTTCATATGCGGTTGGTGTTTGTTGGTCATTGCTTTATATATAAAGCGGGACGAGCGTCTTTTTTAGTATATAAATACTTAAACATGTGAAGAAATCGGACCTGATAGCATCTCAGAAAATTATTGATCATCTCAAATGCATAGTTAAATTGTGTTCGCATATTTGAATGCATAGTGTCTCCCTCTCGGTGTCTTCCTCGGAGTCCCACTCGTCGGTGCGCCCCCAGCTGGGGTCCACCGTCGTGGTCCGCGATGTCCTTGGCACACCGTTCAGGGCCATAGTGCAAGGCGGCACCCCCGGCGCTGGCAACCCACCAGCCAGGGGCGTCATGCCGTGCCAGACCCAGCGCAACCACTAGGAGCGGAGCCCGGCTTGCCGCTCCCCACCGTTCGCTCCGGGTAAGCGTTTCCCGCGGTCGGACTGCCAGCCCCTCCCCGCAAGCCGCCCTCCGCCGGGCTTGCGGATCCTGGCTGCTCCTACAATTGTGGCGACCCCGGCCACATCTCGGCGAAGTGCAAGAAGGACACCAAGTGTCTCAAGTGTGAGGGCGGCGGCCATATCGCCCATGGATGCACGCGTCCCTGGAGCCCGTCCCCCTGGACCAGCCGCGACGGTCGCCCGTCGGCGCCCCCTCCCCTCCTCACACCACGGTGCTCCCCCCCTCCCCAGGCCACATCCGCCCGGCGCCCTGCGGTTGGAGCGGTCATGTTGCCAAGTTGCGCACGAGGGCTCGGTGGAGAGTAGTGTTGGCCCTGGCTTCTTTGTTCCATTCGCGCCCGAGCCGGCGAGGGAGAGGAGGCGTGAGACGGTGGATGATTGTGTGGAATGTGGCTACATGGATGTCAGGCCCAAGATGCGATTCTATCCCGATCACGAGACTCATACGTGATTGGGGCACAACCGCATCTCAAGCGCTTAGCAAGATGGATATCATTACATCGTACCATTACATACGTACATGAGGGATACAACAATACATACAAGTCACATGAATACAACATCATCAAGACAAGGCATCCGACTACAGATGCAAACATGAAAAGCACAATGACGTCCATCTGCTATCCCAGGCTGCCGACCCGGAACCTAGCCCAAGACTGAAGAACAAGAAGAAGAAAGACTCCAACAGAAAGGTAACATCGCTCTCACGTCAAGTCATCAGAAACCTGCACCTAGAACTGTTGTTGTAGTATCTATGAGCCACGAGGACTCAGCAATCCCATAACCATGGGTAACAAGACTAGCAAAGCTTAATAGGCATGGAGAGGTTAAGTGGTGAGGTTGCAGCAGCGGCTAAGCAAAATATGGTGGCTAACTTACGAGTACAAGAATAAGACGAGCATCTACACAAACGGTCGCAAACTAGTAGTGATCGCTAAAGATCCTGAACTACCTACGAGTCAAACATAACCCCACCGTGTTCTCTTCTCAAAGTGAAAAGAGACAGTCATGGTTACTCACACAGTTGTGTGTTTTACTTCGGATCCTCTGTCAAGTTTTCTACAACTGGACATTAACAAATTCCAATCTGCCACATAACCGCGGGCACGGCTTTCGAAAGATCATAACCCTGCAGGGGTGTCCCAACTTAGCCCATCACAAGCTCTCACGATCAGCAGAAGTAATAATAATATTACCCCTTATCTTAGGGACAATCCGATCAGGCTCGGGATCCCATTACACAAGACATTTCGACAATGGTAAAACAAGTCCAGCAAGACCTCCCGGCGTGCCGACACCCTGATAGTAGCCGCGCGTATCTCGTCTCAGGCCAGGTCCAGATGGGACAAGCTACGAGTAAAACCAGCCCTCGGGTTTCCCCCAGGTGGCCCCGCAGGTTGCCCGTTTGGGACTAACACCATCAGCACTGGCCCCCCTGCTATGTAGAAAGAATCCTCGAGGGTGTGACCCCCTATGCAAATTTAATTAATTAATTAAGTTGTTATTATGAGGCAAATTAAAACCAATGTTGGGCCTTGCTGGAGGAGTTTTATTCAAAGATGAACTGTCAAGGGGTCCCCATATACCCAACCATGTAAGGAACCCAAAAATCAAGGGACATAATGCCGGTTTATCGGCTCCTAAGGTGGCATGAGTGGTACAAAACACCGAGCAAAAGGCCAAGCCTTCCACCCATTGCCAAGTATATAGGTGTGTCAAGATATATAGATATATTATGATATTCCCAAAATATCAAGTTCCAACATGGAACAATCTTCATCTTCACTTGCAACTAACAATGCTATAAGAGGGGCTGAGCAAGCAGGTAACATAGCCAAACAAAGGTTTGCTACGAAGGTGTCAAAGGTTAGAATTTCATGGCAACAAGGAGAGGCAGACAATAAATGATGGGTAGCGCGACATATAACGACAGCATCGAGACAACTAAGCATGGCAATGATAGTAAAGGTACCCAAGGTGATGGTCATCTTGCGTGAGATCCCGCAAGGAAGAAGAACGGATCCATGAAGAATACGAAGAAGAAGCCTCAAAGACGAACCACGTGTAGACGAACGAATCCTCACGATCGCAACGGAAAAGAACTAGCGAGAAGAAAGCACACAACAAGGTAAACACACCACTCAAGAACATGACAAGATGCTCAACCAAGTAAGATGCAAGGCAAGTCTATATGATGCAATACATGGCAAGGGATGAAGCACACAAGAACAACATCACCCAACAAGTTTAAATGAGGCCGGAATCAACACATATCAATTCCGGTAAGTCCTCATATGCATGTTATCAAATGGGTCCAGTGAAGGAAATATGCCCTAAAGGCAATAATAAAGTTGTTATTTATATTTCCTTATATAATGATAAATGTTTATTATTCATGCTAGAATTGTATTAACCGGAAACTTAGTACATGTGTGAATACATAGACAAAACAGAGTGTCCCTAGACATGAGTTGTCATTTGATCAACGAGATCACATCATTAGGAGAATGATGTGATGGACAAGACCCATCCGTTAGCTTAGCACTATGGTCGTTTAGTTTTACTGCTATTGCTTTCTTCATGACTTATACATGTTCCTATGACTATGAGATTATGCAACCCCCGAATACCGGAGGAACACCTTGTGTGCTATCAAACTTCACAACGTAACTGGGTGATTATAAAGATGCTCTACAGGTGTTTTCGAAGGTGTTTGTGGTGTTGGCATAGATCAAGATTAGGATTTGTCACTCCGAGTGTCGGAGAGGTATCTCTGGGCCCTCTCGGTAATGCACATCATAATAAGCCTTGCAAGCAAACGACTAATGAGTTAGTCAGGAGATGATGTATTACAGAACGAGTAAAGAGACTTGCCAATAACGAGATTGAACTAGGTATGATGATACCGACGATCGAATCTCGGGCAAGTAACATACCGATGACAAAAGGAACAACGTATGTTGTTATGCAGTTTGACCGATAAAGATCTTCGTAGAATATGTAGGAGCCAATATGAGCATCCAGGTTCCGCTATTGGTTATTGACTGGAGATGAGTCTCGGTCATGTCTACATAGTTCTCGAACCCGTAGGGTCCGCACGCTTAACATTTGATGACGATCGGTATTATGAGTTTATGAGTTTTGATGTACCGAAGGTAGTTCGGAGTCCCGAATGAGATCACGGACATGACGAGGAGTCTTGGAATGTCCGAGACGTAAAGATTGATATATTGGACCACTATATTCGGACAACGGAAGTGTTCCGTAAAGTTTCGGAATTTACCGGAGTACCGTGGGGGTTACCGGAACCCCTCGGGAAGCTATGGGCCTTAATGGGCCGTAGGAGAAAGAGGGAAGGAGGCCCAGGGCTGGGCCGCGCGCTCCCCACCCCTTGGTCCGAATTGGACAAGGAGGGAGGGGGGCCGGCGCCCCTTTCCTTCTCCTTCTCCCTCTCCTTCCTTTCCCCCTTATCCCTTTTGGTAGTTCCTACTAGGAATAGGATTGCAATCCTATTCCTAGTAGGATTGCACCTCCTAGGCGCGCCACAAGGGGCCGGCCGGCCTCCCCCCTTGCTCCTTTATATACGGGGGCAGGGGGGCACCCAAAGACACACAAGTTGAATTGTTTTAGCCGTGTGCGGTGCCCCTCTCCAAAGAAACACACCTCGGTCATACCGTTGCAGTGCTTAGGTGAAGCCCTGCGCCGGTAGATACATCATATCTGTCACCACGCCGTCGTGCTAACGAAACTCTCCCGTGAAGCTCAACTGAATCAAGAGCTCGTGGGACGTCATCAAGCTGAACGTGTGCTGAACGCGGAGGTGCCGTACGTTCGGTGCTTGATCGGTTGGATCACGAAGAAGTTCGACTACATCAACCGCGTCACTTGACGCTTCCGCTTCCGGTCTACGAGGGTACATAGACACACTCTCCCCTCTCGTTGCTATACATCTGGTAGATAGATCTTGCGTGATCGTAGGAATTTTTTTTAAAATACTACGGTCCCCAATAGTGGTATCATGAGCCAGGTCTATGCGTAGATGATATGCACGAGTAGAACACAATGAGTTGTGGGTGATACTAGTCATACTGCTTACCAGCATGTCATACTTTGCTTCGGCGGTATTGTGAGATGAAGCGGCCCGGACCGACATTACGCGTACGCTTACCCGAGACTGGTTTCACCTTTATGAGAACTCGTTGCTTAAAGGTGAATGGCGGGTGTCTGTCTCTCTCACTTTAGCTGAATCGAGTGTGCCTACGCCCGGTCATTGTGAAGGTTGAAACAACACATACTTGACGAAACATCGTTGTGGTTTTGTATGCGTAGGTAAGAACGGTTCTTGCTAAAGCTCGTAGCAGCCACGTAAAACTTGCAACAACAAAGTAGAGGATGTCTAACTTGTTTTTGCAGGGCATATTGTGATGTGATATGGTCAAGACATGATGATTTATTCGTTTTTGTATGAGATGATCATGTTTCGTAAAGTTATCGGCAACTGGCAGGAGCCATATGGTTGTCGCTTTATTGTATGAAATGCAATCGCCATGTAATTGCTTTACTTTATCACTAAGCGGTAGCAATAGTCGTAGAAGCAATAGTTGGCGAGACGATAATGATGCTACGATGGAGATCAAGGTGTCCCGCCGGTTACTAAGGTGATCATGACGGTGCTTTGGAGATGGAGATCAAAAGCACAAGATGATGATGGCCATATCATGTCAAATATTTTGATTTGCATGTGATGTTTATCTTATTATGCTTCTTATTTTGCTTAGAACGACGGTAGCATTATAAGATGATCCCTTACAAAATTTCAAGGTATAAGTGTTCTCCCTGAGTATGCACCGTTGCGAAAGTTCATCGTGTCGAGACACCACGTGATGATCGGGTGTGATAAGCTCTACGTTCAAATACAACGGGTGTAAGCCAGTTTTGCACACGCAGAATACTCGGGTTAAACTTGACGAGCCTAGCATATGCAGATATGGCCTCGGAACACTGGAGACCGAAAGGTCGAGCGTGAATCATATAGTAGATATGATCAACATAAGATGTTCACCATTGAAAACTACTCCATCTCACGTGATGATCGGACATGGTTTAGTTGACTTGGATCACGTGATCATTTAGATGACTAGAGGGATGTCTATCTAAGTGTGAGTTCTAATGTAATATGATTAAATTGAACTTTAATTTATCATGAACTTAGTCCTGGTAGTATTAGCATATCGATGTTGTAGATCAATAGCTCGCGATGTTGCTCCACATTTATTTTTTATATGTTCCTAGAGAAAACTAAGTTGAAAGATGTTAGTAGCAATGATGTAGAATTGTTCCGTGATCTGAGGATTATCCTCATTGCTGCACAGAAGAATTATGTCCTTGATGAACCGCTAGGTGACAGACCTATTGCAGGAGCAGATACAGACGTTATGAACGTTTTGACAAAAGCTCGGTATGATGACTACTTGATAGTTTAAGTGCACCATGCTTTACGGCTTAGAACCGGGACTTCAAAAACGTTTTGAACGCCACGGAGCATATAAGATGTTCCAAGAGTTGAAATTAGTATTTCATACTCATGCCTGTGTCGAGATGTATAAGACCTCTGACAGTACTTTGCCTACAAGATGAAGGAGAATAGCTCAACCAGTGAGCATGTGCTCAGATTGTTTGGGTACTACAATTACTTGAATCAAGTGGGAGTTATTCTTCCAGATAACATAGTAATTGACAACGTTCTCTAGTCACTATCACCAAGTTAGTAGAACTTCGTGATGAACTATAATATGCAAGGGATGACGAAGGTAATTCCCGAGCTCTTTGCGATCCTGAAATCGGCGAAGGTAGAAATCAAGAAAGAGCATCAAGTGTTGATGGTTAATAAGACCACTTGTTTCAAGTAAAGGGCAAAGGGATAGAAGGGGAACATCAAGAAGAATGACAAGCAAGTTGTCACTCCCATGAAGAAACCCAAAGATAAACTCAAGCCTGAAACTAAGTGCTTCTACTGCAAAGGAAATGGTCACTAGAAGTGGAACTGCCCTAGATACTTGGCAGATAAGAAGGATGGCAAAGTGAACAAAGGTATATTTTGATATACAGATTATTGATGTGTACTTTACTGGTGTTCATAGCAACCCTTGGGTATTTGATACCGGTTCAGTTGCTAAAATTTGTAACTTGAAACGAGAATTGCAGAATGAAAAGGGACTAGTTAAAGGCGAAGTGACGATGTGTGTTGGAAGTGGTTCCAAGATTGATATGATCATCATCGCACACCTCCCTATACTTTCGGGATTAGTGTAAAACCTAAATAAATGTTATTTGGCATTTGCGTTGAGCATGAATATGATTTGATCATATTTGTTGCAATAGGTTCATTCATTTAAAGTTATAGAATAATTGTTATTCTGTTTACATGAATAAAACCTTCGATGGTCATACACCCAATGAAAATAGTTTGTTGGATCTCGATCGTAGTGATACACATATTCATAATATTGAAGCCAAAAGATGCAAGGTTAATAATGATAGTGCAACTTATTTGTGGCACTGCCGTTTAGGTCATAATGGTGTAAAGCGCATGAAGAAACTCCATAGTGATGGACTTTTGGAATCACTTGATGCTTGCGAACCATGCCTCATGGGCAAGATGACTAAAACTCCGTTCTCCGGAACAATGGAGCGAGCAATTGACTTGTTGGAAATCATACATACTAATGTATGCAGACCAATGAGTGTTGAGGCTCGCGGCGGGTATTATTATTTTCTGACCTTTACAGATGATTTGAGCAGATATGCATATATCTACTTGATGAAACACAAATCTAAAACATTTGAAAAGTTAAAAAAAAATTCAGAGTGAAGTAGAGAATCATCGTAACAAGAAAATAAAAGTTTCCACGATCTGATCACGGAGGCGAATATTTGAAGTTACGAGTTTGGCCTTCATTTAAAACAATGTGGAATAGTTTCACAACGCACGCCACCCGGAACACCACAACGTAATGGTGTGTCCGAACATCGTAATCGTACTTTATTAGATATGGTGCGGTCTATGATGTCTCTTACCGATTTACCACTATCGTTTTGGGTTATGCATCAGAGACAGCTGCATTCACGCTAAATCGGGCAACATCTAAATCCGTTGAGACGACGCCTTATGAACTGTGGTTTGGCAAGAAACCAAAGTTGTCGTTTCTTAAAGTTTGGGGCTGCGATGCTTATGTGAAAAAGCTTCAACCTGATAAGCTCGAACCCAAGTCGGAGAAATGTGTCTTCATAGGATACCCAAAGGAGACTATTGGGTACACCTTCTATCACAGATCCGAAGGCAATATATTCGCTGCTAAGAATGGATCCTTTCTAGAGAAGGAGGTTCTCTCGAAAGAAGTGAGTGGGAGGAAAGTAGAACTTGATGAGGTAATTGTACCTTCTCCCGAATTGGAGGGTAGTACATCACAGAAACTAGTTCCTGTGATTCCTACACCAATTAGTGAGGAAGCTAATGATGATGATCATGAAACTTTAGATCATGTTTCTGCTAAACTTCGTAGATCAACCAGAGTTCGTTCCGCACCAGAGTGGTACGACAACCCGGTTCTGGAAGTCATGTGACTGGACAATGATGAACCTACAAACTATGAGGAAGCGATGATGAGCCCAGATTCCGCAAAATGGCTTGAGGCCATGAAATCTGAGATGGGATCCATGTATGAGAATAAAGTGTGGACTTTGGTTGACTTGCCCGATGATCGGCAAGCCATCGAAAATAAATGGATCTTCAAGAGGAAGACTGACGCTGATGATAATGTTACTGTTTACAAAGCTCGACTTGTTGCGAAAGGTTTTCGACAAGTTCAAGGAGTTGACTACGATGAGACTTTCTCACCCGTAGCGATGCTTAAGTCTGTCCGGGTCATGTTAGCAATTGCCGCATTTTATGAAATCTGGCAAATGGATAACAAAACTGCAATATTTAATGGATTTATTAAAGAAGAATTGTATATGATGCAACCAGAAGGTTCTGTCAATCCTAAAGGTGCTAACAAAATGTGCAAGCTCCAGCGATCCATCTATGGACTGGTGCAAGCATCTCGGAGTTGGAATATACGCTTTGATAAGTTGATCAAAGCATATAGATTTATACAGACTTGCGGTGAAGCCTATATTTGCAAGAAAGTGAGTCGGAGCACTACAACCTTTCTGATAAGTATATATGAATGACATATTGTCGATCGAAAATGATGTAGAATTTTCTGGAAAGCATAAAGTAGTGTTTGAAAGGAGTTTTTCAAAGAAAGACCTTGGTGAAGTTGCTTACATATTGGGCATCAAGATCTATAGAGATAGATCAAGACGCTTGATAAGACTTTCGATGAGTACATACCCTGATAAGATTTTGAAGTAGTTCAAAATGGTTTAGTCAAAGAAGGAGTTCTTGCCTGACTTGTAAGGTGTGAAGTTGAGTAAGACTCAAAGCCAGACCACGGCAGAAAAATATAGAGAGAATGAAAGTCATTCCCTATGCCTCGGCCATAGGTTCTATAAAGTATGCCATGCTGTGTACCAAACATGTTGTGTACCTTTCCATGAGTTTGATAGGGAGGTACAATAGTGATCCAGGAGTAGATCGTTGTACATCGCTCAAAATTATCCTTAGTAACTGGATGACTAAGGAAATGTTTCTCTATTATGGAGGTGATAAAGAGTTCGTCGTAAAGGGTTACGCCGATGCAAGCTTTGACACTAAATCCAGATGACTCTAAGTATCAATCTAGATGCGTATTGAAAGTGGGAGCAATTAGCTAGAGTAGCTCCATGCAGAGCATTGTAGACATAGAAATTTGCAAAATACATACGGATCTGAATGTGACAGACCCGTTGACTAATCTTCTCTCACAAGCAAAACATGATCACACCTTATTACTCTTGGGTATTAATCACATAGCGATGTGAACTAGATTATTGACTCTAATAAACCCTTTTGGTGTTGGTCACATGGCGATGTGAACTACGGGTGTTATTCACATAACGATGTGAACTATCGGTATTAAATCACATGGCAATGTGAGCTAGATTATTGACTCTAGTGCAAGTGGGAGACTGAAGGAAATATGCCTTAGAGGCAATAATAAAGTTGTTATTTATATTTCCTTATATCATGATAAATGTTTATTATTCATGCTAGAATTGTATTAACCGGAAACTTAGTACATGTGTGAATACATAGACAAAACAGAGTGTCCCTAGTATGCCTCTACTAGACTAGCTCATTGATCAAAGATGGTTATGTTTCCTAACCATAGACATGAGTTGTCATTTGATCAACGTGATCACATCATTAGGAGAATGATGTGATGGACAAGACCCATCCGTTAGCTTAGCACTATGATCGTTTAGTTTTACTGCTATTGCTTTCTTCATGACTTATACATGTTCCTCTGAATATGAGATTATGCAACTCCCGAATACCGGAGGAACACCTTGTGTGCTATCAAACGTCACAATGTAACTGGGTGATTATAAAGATGCTCTACAGGTGTTTTCAAAGGTGTTTATAGTGTTGGCATAGATCAAGATTAGGATTTGTCACTTCGTGTGTCGGAGAGGTATCTCTGGGCCCTCTTGGCAATGCACATCGTAATAAGCCTTGCAAGCAAACGACTAATTAGTTAGTCAGGAGATGATGTATTACGGAATGAGTAAAGAGACTTGCTGGTAACGAGATTGAACTAGGTATGATGATACCGACGATCGAATCTCGGGCAAGTAACATACCGATGACAAAAGGAACAACGTATGTTGTTATGCGGTTTGACCGATAAAGATCTTCATAGAATATGTAGGAGCCAATATGAGCATCCAGGTTCCGCTATTGGTTATTTACCGGAGATGAGTCTCGGTCATGTCGACATAGTTCTCGAACCCGTAGGGTCCACACGTTTAACGTTTGATGACGATCGATATTATGAGTTTATGAGTTTTGATGTACCAAAGGTAGTTCGGAGTCCCGAATGAGATCACGGACATGACGAGGAGTCTCGGAATGTCTGAGACGTATAGATTGATATATTGGACGACTATATTCGGACAACGGAAGTGTTCCATAAAGTTTCAGAATTTACCGGAGTACCGGGGGGGGGG
>LR738709.1:483263625-483306102 GCA_902687465.1 Secale cereale | reverse complement strand
GGGGGGGGTTACCGGAACCCCTGGGGAACCTATGGGCCTTAATGGGCCGTAGGAGAAAGAGGGAAGGAGGGTCAGGGCTGGGCCGCGCGCCCCCCACCCCTTGGTCCGAATTGCACAAGGAGGGAGGGGGGCTGGTGCCCCTTTCCTTCTCCTTCTCCCTCTCCTTCCTTTCCCCCTCATCCCTTTTGGTAGTTCCTACTAGGAATAGGATTGCAATCCTATTCCTAGTAGGATTGCACCTCCTAGGCGCGCCACAAGGGGCCGGCCGGCCTCCCCCCTTGCGTCTTTATATACGGGGGCAGGGGGCACCCAAATACAAACAAGTTGAATTGTTTTAGCCGTGTGCGGTGCCCCTCTCCACAGAAACACACCTCGGTCATACCGTTGCAGTGCTTAGGCAAAGCCCTGCGCCGGTAGATACATCATATCTGTCACCACGCCGTCGTGCTGACGAAACTCTCCCGTGAAGCTCAACTGGATCAAGAGCTCGTGGGATGTCATCAAGCTGAACGTGTGCTGAACGCGGAGGTGCCGTACGTTCGGTGCTTGATCGGTTGGATCACGAAGAAGTTCGACTACATCAACCGCGTCACTTGACGCTTCCGCTTCCGGTCTACGAGGGTACGTAGACACACTCCATCCTCTCGTTGATATACATCTGGTAGATAGATTTTGCGTGATCGTAGGCAATTTTTAAAATACTACGTTCCCCAACATCCAGATCTGAACAAACCTTAAGTTAAAGTTGTTAAACAGCAGGTTAAGATGCACCATGATGGTCTACACGAAATTCAAGTCAAGTTTCATATAAAGTTTGTTTAATTCGGAGCTACGGCCTAGAAGATGTGAGCAAAACAAGACAAGCAAGGCATATATGCATGATACATCCAAACAACAAGCAAACACACTCCAAGCATGAAAACAACCTGATATTATTCTTCTACATGCAAAAACACACAAGTTCCATATAAGACACGCTCAAAACGGAGCAACAGGCTAGAAGTTAAGAGCTAAACAAGTTACAATGCAAAGCTGAAGTTAACAGCCACAAAGCATCTTTGGAGCAAGGTATATATATGCTACAGCACTCAAACATGATAACAAGAGGCATGGATGTGTAGTAGACATGATACTTAACAAGCATGAACTTAGAACACACCCAAAAACTTGTTGGAACACATTTAAACAAGCATGACAAGTTGCAATAAATTTATCCAGACTTGGTCAAAATCTGGGAAGGCAAAAACATCATCACGATGCTGCCTTCAGAGGCAGAAAACAACAAGCATATCAACTCTACTAAGTATATAAAGATCATGGACATGTAATAGACATATCATACATCAAACAACTCCATTGGAGCAACTCCATAGGAGGCATGGATCAATAACAACAAGCTTCACCAAATTGATCATGCTGATAAAAATCTGACAGGTAAATTTATAGCAACTTGAGAGCAAGAAATAAATAAGCTACATCGGTCCATATATGCAAACAAGGGCATGGATGGATAGCCAATAACATGGACAACGAGACATAATAATTTGACACACTAAAACATGCATCGATTTGAGTGGGGCATCAAGCAAACATAGCATCAGGTTTAACAAATTCCAGACTTAGCAGTTTTTTACTAAGTATAAAACAGCAACATTGGCATGGCATGTTTACAAGCTTGTTTAAGTCACCTCAAGTGATATCATGGAAAGTGGATTGCACCATAGCAAATACCGTATGATTGTGCTTCTAAAACATATAGACATGTGGCATGAAGACAAACAAACCAATAGCAATGAGCAAGTCAAATCAGCATCTCACAACAAGTTTCAGCACTTATCAGCCACATGCACTCTTGCAACAGAGATTAACATGGTAATATGGCACCTAACATGAATGCTACAGCAACCATCATGTAGAGCACTTCACAATGAACATTTTGACATATCATATGCTCCATTTAGACCAACATGCCCAAAGTTATCATCACCACAAGCATGCAACAATTTTACAACTAACAACAGTTTTAAACATATAGCACTCTTGCAACAAAGATTAGGGCATCAAGATGAACTCAAACAAGCATGGCACAATGGAACAAAATGAAGAGCATATCACCACGATCATTTTGACATATTATTCACTCCAAACGGATGATCACACAAAAAGTTACAGCCATGCAAAGTAAGCAACAAAATTACAACGGCCAGGGACTTAGCAGGTTTCGGACTTAGGAAAAAAACAGAGCGGGCGATAAAAACTATATGACGCTCAGGGCACATGATAGAGGGGTAGGTCGGGCTCACCACTGCGAGCTGAGGCCCAGTTGCGGCAGGCCGACCTGGGGGTGGCTGGGCCGACAGGGCTGGAGGAGGCCCACGCGGGCCGTCGGTCGCGGGCTGGAGTCGAGGTGGGCCGGCGCTTGGGCCGGGGCGCTGCTAGATCGGGCTGTAGGCATCTTCGTCCTCGAGCTCGACCTCCTGGTCGAGGCAGGGGACATGGCGGCGGCAGATGGCGATGCCGCGGCGCCGGCAGGGCGGAGATGGCCGGAGGGCGCCGGCGGGAAGACGGCGAGGCGGATCCGGCCTTGGGGCCGCCGGATCTGGCGATGAGGCGGCGAGGAGCTGCGGAGCTCCGGCGACGTGGAGGCGAGCGGGGCGGCGGCGGAGGAGCAGGTCTCCGGCGATGGAGCTCGTCGGTGAGCCGGCGACGGCCGGTGGGGAGGCCAGCTAGCGGTGGTGGCTCGGGGGCGAGCGAGACGACGGGCGGCGGTGAACGGGCTCGTCGGGCCCGCGATGGGCCTGGACGGCCGCGATGATGTGGAGCGCGGGGAGGACACATGGCGGCGTGGGATTGGCTGAGGGTGCGGCGGCGGACATGTCCGGTGCAGGGTGGATGTGCCCGACGGCGCGAGGATAGGAAAAACTAGGGTTTCATCCACGAAAATGGAGGGGGAGGACCTATTTATAGGTATAGGGAGCTAGGAGACTCCAAATGAGGAGTGGTTTTCTGCCACGCAATCCTGATCCGACGACCGAGAGCATGGAGGGGTTAGGATGGGCTTGTGGGCTGTTGTGAAAGGGGTGCTGGGCCAAAAGAGAAGAGGCTTCCGGTGGTTAACACGGTTAACTGTTGGGCTATCAAACGAACTCCGAACGCGACGAAACTTGACAAGCGGTCTACCTATGCTATAATAAGACCACATGACAAGTTTCACCCCATTCTGAGAACATTTTTCGGCCACACATAAAATAAATATTCGGAGGTGCCGCTGGCACGTGCAACTGTGTCTGGTCTCAGAATGGACAACGGAAATGACGAGGGGAACCCGAACGGATGCAAGTTTTGAAAACATGCTGATGCAATGCACATGATGACAAGGCAAAGATGCAACACACAAGCAGATGACATGGCAACGAAGGAGAATAAGTGGCTGACACCTGGCGCACCGGTCTCGGGGTGTCACAATGGAGGAGTCTGATGACCTGTGGCACATGGAGGCCAAGCTCTCTGGAGCGGTGATACGTCCAAAACGTATCTATAATTTCTTCTTGCTCCATGCCTCTTTTGTGTGATATTGCTATGATATTTATGCAATTCCATACACTTTTTATCATATTTGGACTAATCTATTAACTTAGTGCACCACAGTGCCAGTTCCTGTTTTCTGCTATTTTTCTATTTCAGGTTTCCCCCATATTAAAAGTGCCCTAAAAATTCCGGGAAAAATACAGGAAAAATCAGCGTATCGGGAGCTTCCGGAAAAACCAAGGCAGGGCCAGAGGGAAGCCTGGGGTGGCCCAGGCGGCCACCCGGCGCGGCCCCACCCCTGGCCGCGCCATGGGGGGCGCCTGGGGCCCCACCTCCGCCTCTGGTGACCCCCTTTGGCATATATATTGCTCGCGTCCCGAAACCCTCGAGGACGGAACCCTTTTTCGCGATCTCATCTCTGTTCCGCCGCTGCCGCGCTTCCAAGATCGGGAGCACCAGGAGAACTCTTCCCGGCACCCTGCCGGAGGGGAGAACCACCACCGGGAGCTTCTCCACCACCATGGACGCCTCCCAGATGAGTTGTGAGTAGTCCCCCTGGACCATGGGTCCATGACCTGTAGCTATGTGATGTTCTCCTCCCCTCTTTGTTCTTCATGGATTAGACCTCGTGAGCTGCCCTACATGATCGAGGCACATATGTAATCTTTATGCTGTTGCTCTGCTGAGTTTGCTGGGATCCGATGGATTATGAGATTATGTTCAGATTGTGTGTGAGTAATATATTTGATTCACCTCTTTTATATTTATGTTCTTGAGTAATTCTTGCATGTTCTCCGTTGCTGTTTATTGCTTTGGCCGAGTAGTAGGTAGTAACTCCAAGAGGGAACGTTATGCTTGATTGTGGGTTCATGCCCCTCGATGACTAGCTTGAGTGACAGAAACATGAGTCTAGGGGATGTGCTGTTGCCACAAGGGGGAAAACAACGGTGCTTGTACTTGAGGGTGCAAGGATTGTTTACTTTACGCAAAGTTCTTTTAATGCAGTTGTCTGTTGCTTTGAGTTTACACTTTGGGTGGGACCCGCAACTTAATACCAGCGAGATGTTCTGGATTGATATCTCAAGGTGGATGATTAGTTGTAGATGCAGATGGATTTCGGTCTACTTGCCTTGGCGTACCGCCCATGCTTTTGAGCCTCTACCTTTCTTTACAGCATAGTTAGCATTGGTTTGCGCACATAACCCAGTCAATTGCCCAGCTGTAATTTGTTTACCTCGCTTAGCTGTTTTATCGTCTTTTGGGAGAGAGACATCACTAGTGAACATCATGGGACCCCGGTCCATATTACCATCACTGATCACACCCGCTATTTACTTCCTGTTCTTATTTCCTAGTTGCAATCATACATATCACTATTATCTCTTGCGTTTGATCCTTTGTAAACGACAAGGCCGGAGGGATTGACAACCTCTCTGTACTCGTTGGGAGCAAAGTTATTTGTATCTGTGTGCAGGTCCTGTCAAGCATAAGTTTCTGGCGCTATTGACACCTTCTTGTCGACCCTCGGAGTCTCACGGGATTCGATCCTTGGTATCTTTGCCCAGGGAAATTTGCCGCTACGCTACATCTCAAACCTTCCACTTGGGGTAACCAACGAGGGGCGAGAAGCCATCAACCGGTCCTTGTCATCATCATTGGCACCAGGCTAGTCATGGACATGGCGGCGGCCGTCACGGCGCTGCATGTGGATTTTTGGATTGGGCCGGAGGGCATGTCTATCTGGGATTTCCAGACGGAGGATTTTTCTGGTCTTGTGTAGGAGGCAGAGCATGCGGGATAGGATGGTTCAACATGGGGGGTCTCTCTCCTTCATCGTCGGACGGCTTCTCGCTCTCCTTGCATCTGTGGATTAGGCAGGCGCATGCAATCGGAGCATCATTGTTGTATCTGGTGCCACTCACGCTCGTCGGTGTGCCAGCACATGCGTGGACCAGGAGGACGACGGATTCGATGCTGCGCGGGCTGGGTCTGGTGGTTAACGTCGTGGAGAGCACGACCAAGCGACAAGTCATGTCCAGTTACAAAGTGTGGCTACGCATTAACGCACTAGACCGCGTCCCAAAGCGCCACTGTCTATTCATCGAGGAGCCCCGCAGGCACATTAATAGAGGATGGTCGTGGACGGCACACACTTTCGCGTTGTGGTACAATATTCGGATCGTTAGGCTCGCCCCGACCGTGGTGGACGAAGAGGATGACCCGAAGATGTCCTCTCTGCCGCATTCCCCCTCGTTGTCTCCACCGCCCTCTGATGATGAGGTTGATGTGTCGGATAGGCAAGGCGTGGGGCATGGACCTGGTGGCACTAGGAGTGCGCCAAACAGTAGGGTGAGGCTCTGGCACGGGCTTGCCACCATTGGCCGGAGATGCCTCCTCCTCGGCGTCGGCGCCGCAGGCCAGGAGCGCACCATTCCAAAATAAAATGGCCAACTGTCAGGACGCCAGTAGTCAAGATGAGTCCCACCCCTGCCAAAGCGCGCTCGACCTGGCTTTGATCGTGGACGAGCGTGGCGGATCCTTCCAAACTAGACCGCGTCGCGTCGTCTTGTGTGTCGGGGCAAGGAGGCGCGCTGGTTGCTGAATTGGTGGGCCTCCCTAGTTCGGTGACTTTGCAGTAGTGGAGGCTGCAAGGATCGGGACTTGCTGCTGCTTTGGGCCCACCAGTGAAGGAGTGCTCATAGGTGGGCAGGTGTGTGTGTGTGTGTTGGCTTAGTGGATCTTCACATATAGGAGAGGGGGCCCATATGCAGGTATATGATCGGCCTTGGGATATGAGCGGGCCAATAGCAGAAGGAGGTTTGCGCGTGATAGGATGGATTTGCCCCTTCCTTGGCGGTGGATGAGACAGATTCCATGCACCTATCCCAAGAAGTACACGTGGCCAGCGAGGATTGCGGGATGGTGGATACCATGAGGACGATGAGCGATCGACGTATGAAAGTAAGGGATCCAGGCTGGGACACATTTTTGGTGAGCCTATCGGAGGGGCTATCGGTGGCCTTGTTTGCCGGGCATGCTGGGGATCGGCCTGAATCATGCCCAGGCATGGGCATGCACCAGAGTCCGCCAGCAGATCGCCTAGCCTCCTTCTGCTTGGAGGTGAAGCGCATGCTAAACCCAGTACTGGCTAGACCTATAGGCAGGGTGAAGCCTGCCAAGACAAGGAGGGCGCGTCGCTAAGCGGAACCTGGACATCACACCCAGGCGGAGCATGCGCCTGGTCAAGGGTCGGGGTCGGGGTTCGGCGGCTATGAAACAACAACAAGTGATCATTAGGAAGCTATGTCTCACAAATGAAGGTGAGGTGATTGGGGAAGAGGCGCTCCAGGCTTACGTAGACCTTTTTGTGTGCCCGTTGTCGGTTGCGCACATCACAGCGGTGCTTGCGTTGTTTGGTTGGGAGCCATCAGTGCTACCACTGCAGGAGCCACCGGGCGAGCTGGCCACAGAGGCTTGACCTCCCTTTGGCTGGTAGAAGGTGGGCGATTATCATGGTTGTACAACCACTTAAGGTTTTGGTCTGGAATGTATGGGGGCTGAACTCCACGGCGCGCACGTAGTACAATGTTTCAGGTGGTGGTGGTGGCTAGTCTGAGTATCATCTGTTTCGAGGAAACCAAAATGGAGTCCATCTCATCCGACATTATACGGCATTGCTTGGGAAATAAATAGGAGAACTTCTATTACTTTCCCGCTGAGGGTACGCGTGGGGGCATCCTTATTGCTTGGGATGCATTGATAGTCTTGCTTTTGCACCCGCACTGCACAAGCAACACTTTAACAGCGCTGGTGAAGCCGGTGGGGGCACCGGAGTGGTGGATCACTGGGGTATATGGGAAATAAATAGGAGAACTTTTATTACTTTCCCGCTGAGGGTACGCGTGGGGGCATCCTTATTGCTTGGAATGCATAAATAGTCTCGCTTTTGCACCTGCACTGCACAAGCAACACTTTAACAATGCTGGTGAAGCCGGTGGGGGCACCGAAGTGGTGGATCACTGGGGTATATGGGCCCCAGCTGGACATGGATAAGATTGAGTTCATGGAAGAGCTACTGGAGATCCACGACTTGCATGCTGGGTCATGCACAGTGGTTGGAGATTTCAACCTCCTAGTGAACCCCGAGGACAAGAGCAACTCCTCCATTAATAGGAGGATGATGTCTCATTTCCAGTCTAAGCTAAACCATTTGGATCTCAAGGAGATGTACTTGAATGGTAGAAAGTTCACATGGTTCAACAAAAGAGAAAATGTCACTCTTGAGAAGATCGATCATGTTTTCACAACATGCGATTCGCGGAATCTTTGCCCCGCGTGCTTCATTTCTGTGATGGGCCCAGCAATTTCAGATCATTGCCCACGGTTGATGGACTTACATGCAGATTTCCACATTGGTAACCGCTTCAAATTCGAGTCCTTGTGACCGAAGGCGGAAGGGTTCATGGACACGGTCTCCCAGGCATGGAAGTTTGTGCCTTCATCAGGCAACCCCTTTGTGGATCTCAACAACAAGCTACGAGCCGCGACTAAGAGGCTGTAGGTGTGGAGCAACAAATGGATTGGGAATGTACAACTTCAACTTTCTATCGCCATGGAGGTGATCTTGCGGTTAGACATGGCTTCGGAGTCATGGCCGCTGACTCACGCCGAACATGAATTGAGGAAAACACTGAAGCACAAGCTACTAGGCCTGTGTTCGCTTGAAAGGATGACCGCAAGGCAAATATCGAGGCTACTATACCTGAAGGAACGCGGCGTGAATACCAAGTTTTCTATCATCATGCGAGGTAGAGGCAGAGGAGAAACATCATAACTTCCATTAGGAAGGATGGCCTTTTCGTTATAGGGCATGAGACCCATTTGCGGCTGCAGTATATGAGTACTATGAGAGCATCTTTGGCTTTGCACCGGTGAGAGAGTATGCAGTGAACCTAGACACCCTAATCCTGTCGCGGTTGGAACTGTCTCACTTGGGAATGCCTTTTACGGAAGAGGAGGTGGAGAATATCATGAAGTTTATGCCCTTGGACAAGGCGCTGGGGCCGGACGAGTTTACGGGCTGCTTCTACACTAGTTGTTGGCATATCATGAAGGTAGATTTCATGAGGGCCATGGAGGCGTTCTACCATGGGAACATGCGAGGCATGTAGACCATCAACAAACCTCTGGTAGCCTTGCTGCCAAAGGTGGATTGAGCTGAAGAGTTGCGGGACTTTCGCCCGGTCAGTCTTGTGCATGGGGATGTGAAGATATTTGATATGGCAATGACAGTCAGACTTGCAGTGGATCTTTCCCTTCTAGTAGGAAAGCACCAAAGTGTGTTTGTGAGAGGACACTCATTACATGATAACTTCATGTTTGTTCAGTGCATGGCTTGGAGGCTGCACATGTTGAAGGAGCCCACGGTAATGCTAAAACTGGATATCTCAAAAGCTTTTGATTCAGTACAATGGCCTTTCCTAGCGGAGGTGTTGCAACACATGGATATCATGGATCAGCACGCTGTTGGCAACATCGTCGGCCCGCATTATGGTGAATGGTGTTCCCGGCATACCAATTTTGAGCTGCTGGGGTTTTCGGCAAGGTGGTCCTCTCTCGACGATGTTATTCATTCTCATCATGGAGCCGCTGCACAAGCTATCTGTGAAGGCGGGGGTAGAAGGCATACTTACACTACTAGGAGCGCATGGGATGGAGCCGAGAATGTTCATATTTGTGGACGATGTGATGATATTTCGGAAGCCGCACGGAACTGACATAGAAGGGTGTGGAAGGATGCTCGAGATTTTTGCAATGGCATCGGGCCTGCAAGCTAACATGAGGAAGAGCACTGCCATTCCCATCCGGTGCTTGTAGGAGCAGGTGACTGAGGTGGGAGCGATGCTCGGTTGTCCTGTGGGGAGCTTTCCGTGCAAGTATCTTGGCTTGCCATTGACACTGAGAAAGCAATCGGCCACATAGTTGCAATACTTGGTGGATTTCCTTGGAGCTTGCTGGCCTAATGGGTGTGCCTCCACATTGCCTAAGAGTGGCCACCTCCTCCTTGTGATCTTCCTCCTCGGTGCAATGCCATCTACATGCATTGATGGCCATGGAAGTACGAGCGAAAATAATCAATGCGCTAAACAAGATTAGTGTGGTAAGAAGGAAGCAAGAGGCGACAACTGCTCGGTTGCGTGGCCGACAGTGTGTACACCCAAGTGGGCTGGATGCTTTGGAGTTCCAGACTTGAGGTGGATGTACATGGCTATGCAGGCGTGGGGGCCACGAGTGCAACGGGCTGGAGAAGGTAGATGTTGGCAAGAGTTTAGGATCATGGTGTTGGAGGAGTCCATGCACTTGTTCGTGGCGTCGACTAGAGTGTAGCTTGGCAATGGGAGTAATGCCCTATTCTAGGAGGACCAGTGGCTGGATGGATATAGGATCCATGAGTGGTCACCACTGGTCTACACCAGCATGCCGGCCAGGATACAGCGGGCGCGGACGGTGGTCGAGGCCCTAGAGGAGAACACATGGCACGAGACATAGGGCCAGACCTCTAATTGGATACTGATGCGTCTCCAACGTATCTATAATTTCGTTTATTGTTCCATGTTGTTATATTATCAATCTTGGATGTTTTATATACATTTCTAGCAACTTTATATCATTTTTTGGGACTAACCTATCAACATAGTGCCGAGTGCCCGTTGTTGTTTTCTGCTTGTTTTTTACTTTGCAGAATATCAATATCAAACGAAGTCCAAATGCAACGAAACTTTTTGGAGATTTTTTTCTGGACAGAAGACACCCAGGGAGCCAAGAGACCACACGGGGAGGGCCCGTGGGGCCTACTAGGCACCAGGGCGCGACAGGGGGCCAGGCGCGCCCTGGTGGATAGTGGAGCCCATGGGACCCATTTCCATAGACCTTCGGCTATATTTAATATTCCAGAAACCCTAGAGGAGTTAACAAAACCCTTTTCCAACCGCCGCAAGTTCGAGAACCCTGAGATCTAGTCTAGAGGCCTTTTCGGCACTCTGCTGGAGGGGACACGATCACAGAGGGGTTCATCATCCTCATTGGCGCTCCTTCGATGATGCGTGAGTAGTTTACCACAAACCTACGGGTCCGTAGTTAGTAGCTAGATGGCTTCTTCTCTCTTTTTGATCTTGAATACAATGTTCTCCTCGATGTTGTTGGAGATATATTTGATGCAACTCTTTTTTGTGGTGTGTTTGTTGGGATCCAATGAATTGTGAGTTTATGATCAGATCTATCCATGCATGATTATTGTAGCCTCGTATTTCTTCTTCAATATTTTGGTTTTGTTTGGCCAACTAGATTGATTTATCTTGCCATGGGAAGAGGTGCTTTGTAATGGGTTCGATCTTGTGGTGCTCAATCTCAATGACAGAAGGAGACATAACACGCATGTATTGTTGCTATTAAGGATAACAAGATGGGGTCTATTCCTACATGAGTAGATCTTGTCTACATCATGTCATCGTTCTTATTGCACTTTACTCCGCTTTTCCATGTACTTAATACACTAGATGCATGCTGGATAGCAGTCAATGTGTGGAGTAATAGTACTAGATGCAGAACCATTTCAGTCTACTAATCTTGGACGCAATGCCTATATACATGATTATTGTCTTGGATATCGTCATAATTATTTTCTTTTCTTTCAATTTCCCAACGGTAATTCGCTTACCCACTGTATGATATTTTCTTGAGAGAAGCCACTAGTGAAATCTATGGGGCCTAGGTCTATTCCCTATCATATATCTTCAGATCTATTCGACCAAAAACTCAAAAATATTTTTGTTGTGTTTTATTTGCTTTTATCTTATTTGCATCTATCAATCTATCTATTTATCATATCTCAATACGCTTGAGGGATTGATAACCCCTCTACGCGTTGGGTTGCAAGATTTGTTGTTTGTGTGTAGGTTTTGTTTACATAGTGTCGCTTGGTTCTCCTACTGGATTGATAACCATAGTTTCATAACTGAGGGAAATACTTACCTCTATTGTGCTGCATCATCCCTTCCTCTTCAGGGAAATACCAACGCGGATCATAAGTAGCAGATACCATTCGGGAATACCTATTGTTGTGGTCGAGGATCATCGAAGTCATGCTCCAGGAGGCTTGCCCCAATGTGGTCACATGGTCCTGTGAGCGAGGTGGGGACTTCTCTTTCAGATCGGCATACGCGGCTAGGTTCGTTGGCCGGACAGACGCCCCTACCGTAGACTTCTCATGGAAAACTAGGGCTCCTTTGCAATTCCATTTGTTCTCGTGGCTTGCCCTTCTCAACAGGTGTTGGACGTCTGACAGATTAGCCAGGAGGGGGATACCTCACCAGGACTCGTGTTCATTCTGCAACCAAGAAGAAGAAACGATAAACCACTTGTTACTCATGTGTGCATTCTCCACAAAGATTTGGCTATACATTTCCCTTACACTTAATGTGCCGGCGTGGGCACCTACTGTGACAGACGTCCTAACTAATTGGTGCCAGGGTTGAGCGAAGCATGGTCTAAGCATCGGGACCACTTCAGCAATCATCCTAATTGGTCTATGGGAGTTGTGCAGTGGTCTTCCATGCATGGTGCCACCCCAGAGATTGCTAGGATCATGTGCCGTGTGGAGAGGGAAGGGCGTGCGTGGTGGAATGCAGGGCTCATGAAGGGCAATGTAGAGGGCTTCTTTGGTAGGTTGAGTGCATGGAATGGGCGTGAGTAGTCTCGAGTGTAGAGTGTCAGTGTGGAGTTAGCTAACAGTGGAGGTGTAGCATGTAATTTGTATTTGCCACATTGGTGGAGGGTTCTTTATGCCTTTCCCTCTCTTTTATAAAATGGTACGCATGCTATGTGCATTCGAGAAAAAATAGTTAAGTTTTAGTATACAAGAAAAACTTTCTTTCGCCAACCCTACCATATACTCTAAGGTCTCTCTCTCTCTCTCTCATGGACGAGTTTATCTTTCTTAGATTTAGGTTATTTGTTTCTCTTAGGTTTTCGTTCCATGGTTTTCTCATCAAGGTGGTGAGGGGGATCGTGTGTTGCAACAAGGTCTTTTCACCCCCCCTTTTTTGACAACGTCCGATCCAACGCTGACAAAGGGTCTATGATCGTAGGTGTTTACATATCTGTTGCCTTTTTTGGATCTTGTCAGATGATGGGTCAATAGTTGGCTGACTCTTAGTGTGGCGACTTCGATCTCTTTTCTTGGTATTTTTAGGATAACCCAATTGGGTCAAAAAACAGCTTAGTTAGAGTCAGTAATCAGGATCTCCTTGAGGTCCTCAGGGGATGAGCCCAGCTGGAGAAAGTCGCTCGTGTTTTTGGCTTGGCTAGCCAGCCAGTCGGCAGCCTTGTTCTGGTTTCTCTTGACCCACCCAATACTGTATGTTCTGAAGTTGTTCAATATTGCGTTGATATCTGCCATGATTGGGAATAGGCGAGATTTGTTTGTAGATTCCAGGGCCAGTGATCTTGTCAGTGATTGACATTCCACCTCAACCTGGAACGCACCATTGAAGTATTTGGCCAACTCCCAGAGGCCATGCAGTAGCGCAAGGCTTCCTGCTTCCTCCACTGTTTAACGCTGTCCCGCGTTGCAACCCATTGTCAGGTATATCAGTCCCAGAGTATTCCTGGCAATGGCCCCTCCTGCGCTCAGTCCCGTCAAAACCTCATATGTTACGTTAGTATTTAGTTTAACCACCCCTGTCGGCAGAGGAACCCATTTATCTATGATCGCTATTGGCAGTGGTTGGGTCTATTCTTCAAATAGATTCTGACAATAGATATTGACGTCCGTGTTGGTTTTGTCTTGAGAAGCCTTCACTTCCTTCTCATACTTAATTAGGAAAGATGCTCATTTCGATATAGATTCCTTGCCATTCCCATGAATTATATTATCTCAGAGGAACCAAGCACGCCATAGTATGAGTAAGATTTTGTTTTGTTCATCTACATCACAAGCATTCAGAAGGCTGTAGCCAATCTTGACCAGTATACCAAAATGCTCTTTCCATCGGAAGCTTCCAATGTGTTCGCATCTCTTGACGGAGTGCTCTTCTCTTTGTACATGACACCACCGCATGGTATTCACTCTCCTCTGTTATTCCGCAAATGTCACATACACTATTTGTGGCCAGCGTGCGTGTGCACTTATTTGCTTTAGTAGCCTGATACATCTCCAACGTATCTATAATTTTTTATTGTTCCATGCAATTATATTATCTGTTTTGGATGTTAAATGGGATTTAATATGCTCTTTTATATTATTTTTGGGCCTAACCTATTAACCGAAGACCTAGTGCCAATTCTTGTTTTTTGCCAATTTCAGTGTTTTGCAGAAAAGGAATATCAAACGCAGTCCAAACGGAACAAAACCTTCGGGAGGATCTTTCTTGGACCGAAAGCAAACCAAGAGACTAGGAGTTGAAGTCTGGAACGCCACGAGCCAGGAGGGCGCGCCCAGGGGGTAGGCGTGCCACCACCCTCGTGGGCCCCTCGTAGCTCCACCGACATACTTCTTTCGCCTATATATTCTCTTATACCCTAGAAACATCAGGGAGAGCCACGAAACCACTTTTCCACCGCCGCAACCTTCTGTACCCGTGAGATCCCATCTTGGGGCCTTTTCCAACGCTCCTCCGGAGGGCGAATTGATCATGGAGGACTTCTACATCAACACCATAGCCTCTCTGATGATGTGTGAGTAGTTTACCAAAGACCTTCGGGTCCATAATTATTAGCTAGATGGCTTCTTCTCTCTCTTTGATTCTCAATACAAAGTTCTCCTCGATGTTCTTGGAGATCTATTCAATGTAATATTCTTCTGCGGTGTGTTTGCCGAGATCCGATGAATTATGGATTTATGATCAAGTTTATCTATGAATAATATTTGGTTCTTCTCTGAATTCTTATATGCATGATTTGATATCTTTACAAGTCTCTTCGAATTATCAGTTTAGTTTGGCCTACTAGATTGATCTTTCTTGCAATGGGAGAAGTGCTTAGCTTTGGTTCAATCTTGTGGTGTCCTTTCCCAGTGAAACCAGGGGCAGCAAGGAATGTATTGTATTGTTGCCATCGAGGATAAAAAGATGGGGTTTACATCATATTGCTTGAGTTTATCCCTCTACATCATGTCATCTTTCTTAATGCGTTACTCTGTTCTTATGAACTTAATACTCTAGATGCATGGTGGATAGCGGTCGATGTCTGGAGTAATAGTACTAGATGCAGAATCGTTTCGGTCTACTTGACACGGACGTGATACCTATATTCATGATCATTGCCTAGATATTCTCATAACTATGCGCTTTTCTATCAATTGCTCGGTAGTAATTTGTTCACCCACCGTAATTTATGCTATCTTGAGAGAAGCCACTAGTGAAACCTATGGCCCCCAATTCTATTTTCTATCATATAAGTTTCCGATCTACAAGTCTAGTTTCCTATTTATTTTATTTTTTAATCTTTACTTTCCAATCTATACAACAAAAATACCAAAAATATTTATCTTATTATCTTTATCAGATCTCACTTTTGCGACTGGCCGTGAAGGGATTGACAACCCCTTTATCGCGTTGGTTGTAAGGTTCTTGATTGTTTGTGCAGGTACTAGGTGACTTGCGTGTTATCTCCTACTGGATTGATACCTTGGTTCTCAAAAACTAAGGGAAATACTTACGCTACTTTGTTGCATCACACTTTCCTCTTCAAGGGAAAACCAACGCATGCTCAAGATAGAGCAAGAAGGATTTCTGGCGCCGTTGCGGGGGAGATCTACACTCAAGTCAAGAGATACCAAGTACCCATCGCAAACTCATCTCCCTCGCATTACATTATTTTCCATTCACCTCCCATTTTCCTCTCCCCAACTTCTAAAATAATTTTTGAAAGCCTTTGCCTTTTGTTCGCCCCTCTTCCGTTCGCCTCTTTCCACTTGCCTCTTGTGCTTTCGTCCTTAGTGATGTTGGTTGCCATCATGTCTGAAACTGGAGAGGTTATCGTTGAAAAACATAGTAGTAACGATGGGGGAAACTTTGATGCTTTTAATAATCCTTGTGAAGAACCTACTATTTTACACACTAAAAGGTTCCGGATTGGTAGTGGTAATATTATAGGAAAAGGAGTTATTCAAGATTTATTTACCTGTACCGGTGCTTTGCCCACTATGGGAGGGTCTATTCTTCATAGAACTAGTAGTCTTACGGATGCTATATCTTTGCTCGTAGTTGAACTTGAAAGACAATTTATCCACATGCATCCTTGCATACAAATGATTTTTCTAGAATTTTCCAAGTATTCTTCTGTTAAGCGAGTGGCTACCATCTTTTTACCACATGAGTTCAGATTTATAATAAAAGAGGCCAATGAAATTTTTGCGCATTATAGGGTGGATGCTGGCCGTCCTCCCATAGAAGCAATCCTTTTTAATCAAGAAGACATAATGCGTTTACAATCTTTAAATCATGTTGCTTACAATGAAAACCTTAGAAAAAAGGTTCCTACCGATGTTCTAGTTGATCGGATTTCTAAACTTAATGATAATTTTTCTATTCAGAACAATGGGTTAGGTTTTTCTGTTGAACAAAGGCTCATGACTTTTTGGCAAAAGAATGCTTATAACGATGAATTGGTTGTGCAATATGAGGGGCCAAAGGAGGAACCAATACCTCCCGAGCCTGATCTTGGGGACTTTTGTCCCATTAAATTTAGCCCTTTGATTACTTTTTCCTACCACAAAGAAAACTTGCTGCTGAACGTAGGGAGTATGAGGTGAGTTTTCGCGATTTGCCCTATCATTATAATATCTAGATTTATTCTTGTTTTTATGCCTAGCTAGGGGCGTTAAACGATAGCGCTTGTTGGGAGGCAACCCAATTTTATTTTCTTTGCTTTTTGCTTCTGTTTAGTAATAAATAATTCATATAGCTTCTGTTTAGATGTGGTTTTATGTTTTAATTAGAGTTTGTGCCAAGTAAAACCTTTGGTAAGACTTGGGTGAAGTCTTTCCGATCTTGTTGTAAAAAAACAGAAACTTTTGCGCTCACGATATTAGCTGCCATTATTTACTTGAGAGTGCTTTTAGGTTGATTCTTTTTGCAGATAATTAATAGACAAATTCCTCACGTCCACCAATTTATTTAAGAATTTTTAGAGTTACAAAAGTATTCGAAAGTTACAGATTGCTACAGACTGTTCTGTTTTTGACAAATTCTGTTTTTCGTGTGTTGTTTGCTTATTTTGATGAATCTATGAGTAGTATCGGGGGGTATGAACCATAGAGAAGTTGGAAAACAGTAGGTTTAACACCAATATAAATAAATAATGAGTTCAACACAGTACCTTAAAGTGGTGGTTTATTTTCTTATACTAACGGAGCTCACGAGATTTTCTGTTAAGTTTTATGTTGTGAAGTTTTCAAATTTTTGGGTAAGGATTTGATGGACTATGGAATAAAGAGTGGAATGAGCCTAAGCTTGGGGATGCCCAAGGCACCGCAAGGTAAAATTCAAGGCCAACCAAACGCCTAAGCTTGGGGATGCCCGGGAAGGCATCCCCTCTTTCGTCTTCATCTATCGGTAACTTTACTTGAGGCTACATATTTATTCACCGCATGATATGTGTTTTGCTTGGAGCGTCATGTATGATATGAGTCTTTGATTTTTAGTTTGCCACAATCATCCTTGCTGTACACACATTTTGGGAGAAACACACATGAATCGGAATTTATTAGAATAATCTATATGCTTCACTTATATCTTTTGAGCTAGATAATTTTGCTCTAGTGCTTCACTTATATCTTTTTAGAGCACGGTGGTGGTTTTATTTTATATAAATTATTGATCTCTCATGCTTCACTTATATTATTTTGAGAGTCTTTTAGAACAGCATGGTTATTTGCTTTGGCTATAAAACTAGTCCTAATATGATGGGCATCCAAGATGGGTATAATAAAAACTTTCATATAAAGTGCGTTGAATACTATGAGAAGTTTGTTGCTAGATGATTGTTTTGAGATATGAGGATGGTGATATTAGAGTCATGATAGTAGAGTAATTGTGAATTTGAGAAATACTTGTGTTGAGGTTTGCAAGTCCCGTAGCATGCATGTATGGTAACCGTTGTGTAACAAATTTGAAGCATGACATATTTCTTTTTTTGTCTTCCTTTGTGTGGAGGTCGGGATCGCGTGATGGTTAACTCCTACCAACCCTTCCGCTAGGAGCATGCGTGTAGTGCTTGGCTTTGCTGACTTGTAGATTTTTGCAATAAGTATGTGAGTTCTTTATGACTAATGTTGAGTCCATGGATTATACGCACTCTCACCCTTCCACCATTGCTAGCCTCTCTAGTGCCGCGCAACTTTCCCCGGTACCATACACCCACCATATACCTTCCTCAAAACAGCCACCATACCTACCTATTATGGCATTTCCATAGCCATCCCGAGATATATTGCCATGCGACTTTCCACCATTTCGTTTATTATGACACGCTCCATTGTCATATTGTCTTGCATGATCATGTAGTTGACATTGTATTTGTGGCAAAGCCACCATTCGGAATTTTATCATACATGTCACTCTTGATTCATTGCACATCCTGGTACACCACCCGAGGCATTAATGTAGAGTCATATTTTGTTCTAAGTATCGAGTTGTAATCCTTGAGTTGTAAAAGGAATAGAAGTGTGATGATAATCATTATTAGAACATTGTCCCGTGTGAGGAAAAAAAGGCCAAAGAACCTAATGAAAAAGGCGAAAGAAGCCAATGAAAAAAAAAGAAAAACAAAGAGAGAGAGAGAAAAAGAGAGAAGGGACAATGCGACTATCTTTTTTTCCCACACTTGTGCTTCAAAGTAGCACCATGATCTTCATGATAGAGAGTCTCTTTTTTTGTCACTTTCATATACTAGTGGGAATTTTTGTTATAGAACTTGGCTTGTATATTCCAACAATGGGCTTCCTAAAAATGTCCTAGGTCTTCATGAGCAAGCAAGTTGGATGCACACCCACTTAGTTTCTTTTGTTAAGTTTTCATACATTTATAGCTCTGGTGCATCCGTTGCATGGAAATCCCTACTCACTCACATTGATATCTATTGATGGGCATCTCCATAGCCCATTAATATGCCTAGTTGATGTGAGACCATCTTCCTCTTTTTGTCTTCTCCAGAACCACCACTCTATTCCACCTATAGTGCTATATCCATGGCTCACGCTCATGTATTGCGTGAAATTTGAAAAAGTTTGAAAACATTTAAGTATGAAACAATTGCATGGCTGAAACCGGGGTTGTGCATGATTTGAATATTTTGTGTGATGAAGATGGAGCATAGCCAAACTATATGATTTTTGTAGGGATGAACTTTCTTTGGCCATGTTATTTTGAGAAGACATGATTACTTTGTTAGTATGCTTGAAGTTTTATTATTCTTATGTCAATATTAAACTTTTGTCTTGAATCTTTCGGCTGAACATTCATGCTACAATAAAGAAAATTGAATTGATAAATATGTTAGGTAGCATTGCACATCAAAAATTATGTTTTTATCATTTACCTACTCGAGGACGAACATGAATTAAGCTTGGGGATGCTTGATACGTCTCCAACGTATCTATAATTTTTGATTGTTCCACGCTATTATATTATCTGTTTTGGATGTTTAATGGGCTTTAATATGCTCTTTTATATTATTTTTGGGGCTAACCTATTAACCGAAGGCCTAGTGCCAATTCCTGTTTTTTTGCCTATTTCAGTGTTTTGCAGAAAAGGTATACCAAACGGAGTCCAAATGGAACGAAACCTTCGGGGGGATCTTTCTTGGACCGAAATCAAACCGGGAGACTTGGAGTTGTAGTCTGGAACGCCACAAGGTGGCCACGAGGCAAGAGGGCGCGCCCAGAGGGGTAGGTGCGCCTCCACCCTCGTGGACCCCTCGTAGCTCCACCGACGTATTTCTTTCGCCTATATATACTCTTATACCCTAGAAACATCAGGGACAACCACAAAACCACTTTTCCACCGCGGCAACCTTCTGTACCCATGAGATCCCATCTTGGGTCCTTTTCCGGCACTCCGCCGGAGGGGGAATCGGTCACGGAGGGCTTCTACATCAACACCATAGCCTCTCCGATGATGTGTGAGTAGTTTACCACAGACCTTCGGGTCCATAGTTATTAGCTTAGATGGCTTCTTCTCCCTCTTTGATTCTCAATACAAAGTTCTCCTCGATGTTCTTGGAGATCTATTCAATGTAATATTCTTTTGCGGTGTGTTTGCTGAAATCCGATGAATTGTGGATTTATGATCAAGTTTATCTATGAATAAATTTGGATCTTCTCTGAATTCTTATATGCATGATTTGATATCTTTGCAAGTCTCTTCAAATTTTCGGTTTAGTTTGGCCTAGTAGATTGATCTTTCTTGCAATGGGAGAAGTGCTTAGCTTTGGGTTCAATCTTGCGGTGTCCTTCCCCAGTGACAGCAAGGGCAGCAAGGCACGTATTGTATTGTTGCCATCGAGGATAAAAAAATGGGGTTTATATCATATTGCTTGAGTTTATTCCTCTACATCATGTCATCTTGCTTAATGCGTTACTCTGTTCTTATGAACTTAATACTCTAGATGCATGCTGGATAGCGGTCGATGTGTGGAGTAATAGTAGTAGATGCAGAATCATTTCGGTCTACTTCACACGGACGTGATGCCTATATTCATGATCATTGCCTAGATATTCTCATAACTATGCGCTTTTCTATCAATTGCTCGATAGTTATTTGTTCACCCACCGTAATTTATGCTATCTTGAGAGAAGCCACTAGTGAAACCTATGGCCCCCTGGGTCAATTTTTTATCATATAAGTTTCCGATCTACATGTCTAGTTTCCTATTTATTTATCTTTACTTTCCAATCTATACAACAAAAATACCAAAAAAATTATCTTATTATCTTTATCATATCTCACTTTTGTGAGTGGCCGTGAAGGGATTGATAACCCCTTTATCGCGTTGGTTGCAAGGTTCTTGATTGTTTGTGCATGTACTAGTTGACTTGCGTGTTATCTCCTACTGGATTGATACCTTGGTTCTCAAAAACTGAGGGAAATACTTACGCTACTTTGCTGCATCACCCTTTCCTCTTCAAGGGAAAAACCAACGCATGCTCAAGAGGTAGCAAGAAGGATTTTTGGCGCCTTTGTCGGGGAGATCTACACTCAAGTCAAGACATACCAAGTACCCATCACAAACTCTTCTCCCCTTCAGTACATTATATGCCATTCGCCTCTTGTTTTCCTCTCCCCCACTTCTAAAACGATTTTTGAAAGCGTTTGCCTTTTCTTCGCTCCTCTTCCGTTTGCCTCTTTCCGCTTGCCTCTTGTGCGTTCGTCCTTAGTGCGGTTTGTTGCCATCATGTCTGAAACTAGGGAGGTTATCGTTGAAAAAGATAGTAGTAACGATGGGGGAAACTTTGATGCTTTTAATAATCCCATGAAGAACCTATTATTTTACACACTAAAAGGTTCCGAATTGGTAGCGGTAATATTATTGGAAAAGGAGTTATTCAAGATTTCTTTACCTGTGCCGGAGCTTTGCCCACTATGGGAGGGTCTATTCTTCATAGAACTAGTAGTCTTGTGGATGCTATATATTTGCTCGTAGTTGAACTTGAAAGAAAATTTATCCACATGCATACTTGCATACAAAATAACTTTCTAGAATTTTCCAATATTCAGTATTCTTCTATTAAGCGAGTGGCTACCATCTTTTTAGCACATGAGTTCAGATTTATAATAAAAGAGGCCAATGAAATTTTTGCGCATTATAGGGTGGATGTTGGCCGTCCTCCCATAGAAGATATCCTTTTTAATCAAGAAGACATAATGTGTTTACGATCATTAGATCATGTAGCTTATAATGAAAACCTTAGAAAAAAGGTTCCTACCGATGATCTAGTTGATAGGATTTCTGAACTTAATGATAAATTTGCTATTCAGAACAATGGGTTAGTTTTTTCTCTTGAACAAAGGCTCATGACTTTTTGCCAAAAGAATGCTTATAACGATGAATTAGTTGTGCGATATGAGGGGCCAAAGGAGGAACCAATACCTCCCGAGCTTGATCTTGGGGACTTTTGTCCCATTGAATTTAGTCCTTTTGATAACTTTTTCCTGCCACAAAGAAAACTTGCTGCTGAATGTAGGGATCATGAGAGGGGTTTCGCGATTTGTCCTATCATTATAATACCTAGATTTATTCTTGTTTTTATGCCTAGCTAAGGGCATTAAACGATAGCGCTTGTTGGGAGGCAACCCAATTTTATTTTCTTTCTTTGTGCTTCTGTTTAGTAATATATAATTCATATAGCTTATATTTAGATGTGGTTTTATCTTTTAATTAGTGTTTGTGCCAAGTAGAACCTTTGGGAAGATTTGGGTGAAGTCTTTGCGATCTTGCTGTAAAAAACAATAGAAACTTATGCGCTCACGAGATTAGCTGCCATTTTTTTAATGGAGAGTGCTTTAGGTTGATTATTTTTGTAGATTATTAATAGACAAATTACACACGTCCACCAATTTATTTCAGAATTTTTAGAGTTACAGAAGTATTCGAAAGTTACAGATTGCTAGAGACTATTCTTTTTGACAGATTCTGTTTTTCGTGTGTTGTTTGCTTATTTTGATGAGTCTATGAGTAGCATCGGGGGGGTATGAACCATATAGAAGTTGGAATACAGTAGGTTTAACACCAATATAAATAAAGAATGAATTCAACACAGTACCTTAAAATGGTGGTTTATTTTCTTATACTAACGGAGCTCATGAGATATTCTGTCAAGTTTTGTGTTGTGAAGTTTTCAAGTTTTTGGGTAAGGATTTGATGGACTATGGAATAAGGAGTGGCAAGATCCTAAGCTTGGGGATGCCCAAGGCACCCCAAGGTAAAATTCAAGGCCAACCAAAAGCCTAAGCTTAGGGATGTCCCGGGAAGGCATCCCCTCTTTCATCTTCATCTATCGGTAACTTTACTTGAGGCTATATTTTTATTCACCACATGATATGTGTGTTTTGCTTGGAGCGTCATGTATGATATGAATCTTTGCTTTTTAGTTTGCCACAATCATCCTTGCTGTACACACCTTTTGGGAGAGACACACATGAATCGGAATTTATTAGAATACTCTATATGCTTCATTTATATCTTTTGAGCTAGATAATTTTGCTCTAGTGCTTCACTTATATCTTTTTAGAGCACGGTGGTGGTTTTATTTTATAGAAATTATTCATCTGTCATGCTTCACTTATATTATTTTGAGAGTCCTTTAGAACTGCATGGTAATTTGCTTTGGCTATAAAACTAGTCCTAATATGATGGGCATCCAAGATGGGTATAATAAAAACATTCATATAAAGTGCGTTGAATACTGTGAGAAGTTTGATGCTAGATGATTGTTTTGAGATATGAGTATGGTGATATTAGAGTCATGCTAGTAGATTAATTGTGAATTTGAGAAATACTTGTGTTGAGGTTTGCAAGTCCCGTAGCATCCACGTATGGTAACTGTTGTGTAACAAATTTGAAGCATGAGGTATTTCTTTGATAGTCTTCCTTTGTGTGGAGATCGGGATCGCGCGATGGTTAACTCCTACCAACCCTTCCCCTAGGAGCATGCGTGTAGTGCTTGGTTTTGATGACTTGTAGATTTTTGCAATAAGTATGTGAGTTATTTATGACTAATGTTGAGTCCATGGATTATACGCACTCTCACCCTTCCAACATTGCTAGCCTCTCTAATGCCGCGCAACTTTCGCCGGTACCATACACCCACCATATACCTTCCTCAAAATAGATTGAAGTGCTTGGTTTTGATGACTTGTAGATTTTTGCAATAAGTATGTGAGTTATTTATGACTTGCATGTTATCTCCTACTAGATTGATACCTTGGTTCTCAAAAACTGAGGGAAATACTTATGGTACTTCGTTACATCACCCTTTCCTCTTCTAGGGAAACCAACGCATGCTCAATAGGTAGAATAGCCAGGGTTTTGGTTGCTACCCTCCATGCGAAAATTTTAATCCTCTCTGGAACTCCTGCTTTCCAAATGGCGTGCCAGATACTCCGATTGTCCACACTTGCGGGTGAGCTAGATGTTTGGTGGCATGTTCCTTTGTCCATCATGGCAAGTTTGTAGGCACTTTGTACAGTGAAGATCCCGTTGTTTCGTAATGCTAGGCCACACAGTCTTCTACCTATCGTTGTGGAATTTTTATTTTGAGGATTTCAGTGGCGTCAAAAGGGATGAAGATCCGATGATGAGATCCTAAGCTTCTAGAGGTGGGGTTTATGAATTGATTTACCCATCTCCTGCCAATGAGATATGCTACTTTAACTCCTTCATTTCTTGGTATCCATTGGTCCCTCTGAACCTGAATATTCTTCCCGTTTCCAACACGCCAAATGAGGCCTTTATTGAGGAGATCAAGTCCAAATTCAATGCCTCTCCAAGTCCGCGATGTGTCTGATGCAAAACCCGTGTCTAGTAGATCACCATTAGGATAGTATTTGGATTTGAGCACTTTCGCGTAAAGGTTGTCGGGTTTCTGGATCAACCTCCAACCTTGTCTAGCCTGCAATGCTTGGTTAAACAGGTGCATGTCTCTAAAACCAATTCTCCCACCTCTTTTTGGTTTTGTCATCTTGTCCCAAGCCATCCGGTGGACTCTTCGGTGCCCCTCTTCCTCCCCCCACCAGAATTCTCTTATTAGTTTTTCATACTTCTCACCAAATCCGATGGAGATCTTGAAAACTCCCATGGTGAAAGTTGGTAGGGATTGGACGATTGATTTTACATACACTTCTTTCGCCACGTGAGGACATATGTCTTCCTGATCCATTGTTGCATCTCTTCATGAACCTATTCATTATAGGTTGGAACTTCTCATCTTTCATTCTACTATCTGGTGTTGGTAGAACCAAATACTTGCTCTCAAAAGTATATGTCTCCACCTTAAGAAATCTTTTAATTTCATCTTGTGTCGCATGTGGGCATTTCTCTTAAAAAAACATCGAGCATTTGTGTGTGCTTAAGAGTTATCTCGTATCATCCTCGAAGATGTTAATTGTTTGCTTTACCTCCTTCGCTTGTTCGGTCGAGGCTTTAAAGAATAGTAAGCTATCATCTGCGAACATCAAGTTTGAGATACGTGGACTTCCTCGTGCAACCATGATCGACGTGATATTTCCATTTTCGACCTTTTTCTGCGGGATGTGGTTCATCCATTCTGCCACAAACAGAAACAAATAAGGGCTCAGCGGGTCACCTTGTCTTAGGCCACTCGATGGTTCAAACTTTTCCAACAATTCGCCATTGAATTTCATTGCATACCTCACAGATTTGACGCACACCATCACCTACGTTATCCATTTTTTTTACTAAAACCATACTTAATTAGTACCCCTTCCAGGAAAGTCGAATCCACCCTATCGTATGCCTTTGCAAGATCAAGCTTGTATGCACAAAATGTGTTCTGTGGGTGCTTGCTATGTTGGATTTTATGGAAGCACTCAAAGGCTATGAGGGCATTACCGGTGATTATCCACCCCGGGATGAATGCACTCCGTGACTCTAAAATGAGCTCATCCAGGAAAGGATGCAGTCGGTTTACCAAGCACTTCAAAATCACCTTATAAATAACATTGCACAGGCTGATGGGAAGAAAGTCTTTCAAACTTTTCGGATCATTGCCTTTTGGAATTAGAACGATGACAGTATCATTAAGCCCCTCCGGCATTACACCATCCACGAAGAATTTCTTAACGGTCGTCACCACTTCTCCCTTTAAAACTCCCCAATTTCTTTGGTAAAAGTGTGCATGGAAACCATCTGGCCCCGGGGCCTTTAGGGGGCCTATCTGGAAGAGCGCATCGCTTATTTCTTTCTCTGCGAATTCTTTTTTCTAGATTCTCGTTCATCCCATTTGTAACCATTACATCAAACAACCCCAGGAGCACTTGCGGGTCAACCTTCCTGTCTGCCATGAACAGTCCTTCAAAGAAACTCGTTGACAATTTATGAAGGTCCTCTTTTTGTTCTACGCACTAGCCATTTTCATTCATTAATTTGGTGATGGTGTTTTGTTTCCTTCTCTACGTTGCTTGGCGGTGGAACCACTCCATATTTCTATCTCCTTCATGGAGGTATGTTGCTCTGGATCGTTGACGCCAAAGAACCTCCTCCCGGAGTAGCTGTCAGCATCCTGGGAATGGGGGTACCCAGACTTGTGTGCCTGTGGCCTAGGGCGTGGCTCATCCAGCGGCCTGGTATGGCCCAACCTCGTCAGCAACCACCAAGACCCTCGCGAGGGGCCAAACCTCGTGCGACGAACGACACAAGACCTCTCGTGGGGCGGCCTCACTAGGCTAGCTCCTGAGGAGCGGAGATATCAAGGCAAGGGGCACCTCGCGAGGTCCTCGTGACGTGAGCCATGACGACCAAGGCCAGGCGGGCGCCAGCGGGCACAGGATGCTAGTTTCCTCTTTGGTGCTAAAGGGGCAGGCGCAGGCGAGGAGTATCGAGGCATTAGGCAAAGGTTTCCATATCGGTGCAACAAGACCAAGACCAGCAGGACGACATATCGGAGGTCATCGCGGAGCCCACAACAGTGTCACTACCAAAGCCTTTGGCAGGAGAAGACCACCTTTTGTCAGGATAGCTTGTACTACTGTCCCCCTTCAAATTTGGCCGTTGTGGGATCCCTTCCCGCTCAATATTTGGGAAGAGGACCCGGGCCTCTATAAATAGGACTAGACACCACCATATGAGGGGGGGGTCTAGGGCCAACAAGACACACACCAGTAAGCTCATCCGAGCGCAAGAACACCTCTCATCAAGAGGCTGTTCTTCCCTTGTACTAGTTCTTCCCTAGCCTATAAGGCAATCCACCACACCACACTGGATTAGGATATTACACCACAATGGTGGCCCGAACCAGTATAAACCCTTGTGTATCTTGTTCTTTGAGTTGGACTAGCTAGGCTTAGGAATCGGCGAGTAGATGAGCTAGGGAGGAAGGAGAGATCTTCGTGCACATCCCAGTGTTCGAACAACAAGGGTTTTGCCGGAACCCAAGATCTGACATTCGGCGCGCCAGGTAGGGGTGTGTCGGATCTCCACTTCCGCCGTTGGTTCGTTACCACTCAGCAGTCCCGATGGCAGATGATGTCTACTACACAACCTTCTTCTTGTAGACTTTGTTGGGCCTCCAAGTGCAGAGGTTTGTAAGACAGTAGCAAATTTCCCTCAAGTGGATGACCTAAGGTTTATCAATCCGTGGGAGGCGTATGATGAAGATGGTCTCTCTCGAACAACCCTGCAACCAAATAACAAAGAGTCTCTTGTGTCCCCAACACACCCAATACGATGGTACATTGTATAGGTGCACTAGTTCTACGAAGAGATGGTGATACAAGTGCAATATGGATGGTAGATATAGGTTTTTGTAAACTGAAAATATAAAAACAGCAAGGTAGCAAGTGGTAAAAGTGAGCATAAACGATGTTGCAATGATAGGAGATAAGGCCTAGGGTTCATACTTTCACTAGTGCAAGTTCTCTCAACAAGGATAACATAATTGGATCATATTACTAGCCCTCAACATGCAACAAAGAGTCACTCCAAACTCACTAATAGCGGAGACCAAACGAAGAGATTATGGTAGGGTATGAAACCACCTCAAAGTTATTCTTTCTGATCGATCTATTCAAGAGTCTGTAGTAACGTTCAATCTATCATAGAGTTCGTACTAGAATAACACCTTAAGACACAAATCAATCAAAACCCTAATGTCACCTAGATACTCCATTGTCACCTCAAGTATCCATGGGCATGATTATACGATATGCATCACACAATCTCATAAACATCTATTCAACCAACACATAGAACTTCAAAGAGTGCCCCAAAGTTTCTACCGGAGAGTCAAGACGAAAATGTGTGCCAACCCCTATGTCAGGCCCAAGATGCGATTCTATCCCGATCACGTGACTCATACATGATAGGGGCATAACCGCATCTCAGGCGCTTAGCAAGATGGATATCATTACATTGTACCATTACATACATACATGGGGGATACAACAATACATACAAGTCACATGAATGCAACAACATCAATACAAGGCATCCGACTATGGATGCAAACATGAAAAGCACAACGACATCCATCTGCTATCCCAGGCTGCCGACTAGGAACCTAACCCAAGACTGACGAAGAAGAAGAAGAAAGAACTCCAACACAAAGGACATCACTCTCACGTCAAGTCATCGGAAACTTGCACCTGCAACTGGTGTTGTATTATCTATGAGCCACGAGGACTCATCAATCCCATAACCATGGGTACCAATACTAGCAAAGCTTATTAGGTAAGGAGAGGTTAAGTGGTGAGGTTGCAGAAGTGGCTAAGCATAATATGGTGGCTAACTTACGAGTACAAGAATAAGATGAGCATCTACGCGAACGGTCGAAAACTAGTAATGATCGCTAAAGATCCTGAACTACCTACGAGTCAAACATAACCCCACCGTGTTCTCTTCTCAAAGTGAAAAGAGACAGTCATGGTTACTCACGCAGTTTTGTGTTTTAACTCGGATCCTCTGTCAAGTTTTCTACAACCGGACATTAACAAATTCCAATCTGCCACATAACCGCGGGCACGGCTTTCGAAAGATCATAACCCCGCAGGGGTGTCCGTACTTAGCCCATCACAAGCTCTCACGATCAGCAGAGATAATAATAATATTACCACTTATATTAGGGAAGGCCCGATCAGACTCGGAATTCCCGATGCACAAGACATTTCGGCAATGGTAAAACAAGTCCAGCAAGACCTCCCGGCATGCCGACACCCTGATAGTAGCCGCGCGTATCTCGTCACAGGCCACGACCGGATAGGTGAGCCTACAGGAAAATACCAGACCTCGAGTTTCCCCGTGGTGGCCGTGCAGTCCCCCCATTTGGGACTAACACCATCAGCACTGCCCCCCTGCTATGTAGAAAGAATCCTCGGGGATGCGACCCCCTATGCAATTTAATTAATTAATTAAGTTGTTATTATGAGGCAAATTAAAACCAATGTTGGGCCTTGCTGGAGGAGTTTTATTCAAAGATGAACTGTCAAGGGGTCCCCATATACCCAACAGTGTAGGGAATGCAAAATCAAGGAACATAACGCCGGTTTAACGGCTCCTAAGGTGGCATGAGTGGAACAAAACATCGAGCAAAAGGCGAAGCCTTCCACCCATTGCCAAGTATATAGGTGTGTTAAGATATATAAGATATATTGTGATATTCCAACTACAAGTTCCAACATGGAACGATCTTCATCTTCACCTGCAACTAACAACGCTATAAGAGGGGTTGAGCAAGCGGGTAACATAGCTAAACAAGGGTTTGCTGGGAAGGTGTCAAAGGTTAGAGGTTTCATGGAAACAAGGAGAGGGGCTGCCATCAAAAGATAGGTAGCACGACATATAGCAATAGCATCGAGACATCTAGCATAGCAATGATATTAAAGGTATCCAGGGTGATAGTCATCTTGCCTGAGATCACGCAAGGAAGAAGAACGAGTCCATGAAGAAGACGAAGAAGAAGCTGCGAAGACGAACCACGGGTAGACGAACGAATCCTCACGATCGCAACGGAAAAGAACTATCGAGAAGAAAGCACACAACATGGTAAACACACCACTCAAGAACATGACAAGAAGCTCAACCAAGTATGATGCAAGACAAGTTTATATGATGCAAAACATGGCAAGGGATGATGCTTACAAGAACAACACAAAACAACAAGTTTAAATAAGGCCCGAAAGAACAAATAATCATTCCGGTAAGTCCTCATATGCACATCTCTAAATTGGTCCAGATCTGAACAAACCTTAAGTTCAAGTTGTTAAACAACAATTTAACATGCACCATGATGATCTACTCGAAATTCTAGTCAAGTTACATATGAATTTTGTTTAATTCGGAGCTACGGCCTAGAAGATATGAGCAAAACAAGACAAGAATGACAAATAAGCAAGATGCATCCAAAGAACAAGCAAACACACTCCAAACATGTAAATAACATGATATTATGCTTCTACATGCAAAATCACACAAGTTTCATATATGGCACACTCAAAACGGAGCAACGGTTCAACACATACACATGAAACAAGATATAACAACAAGTTGTCCAAGAACAACAACTTAGCAACTTTGGAGCAAGGTATATATATATGCTACAGCACCCAAACATGATAACAAGAGGCATGGATGTGAAATAGACATGATACTTAACAAGCATGAACCTAGAGCACACCTAAAAACTTGTTGTAACACAATTAAACAAGCATGACAAGTTGCAATAAATTTATCCAGACTTAGCCAAAATCTGGGAAGGCAAAAACATCATCACGATGCTGCCTTCGGAGGCACAAAACAACAAGCATATCAACTCTACATATATATAAAGATCATGGACATGTAAGAGACATAGCATACATCAAACAACTCCATTGGAGCAACTCCATAGGAGGCAAGGATCAATAACAACAAGCTTCACCAAATTGATCATGCTGATAACAATCTGACAGGTAAATTTATAGCAACTTGAAAGCAAGATATAAATAAGCTACATCAGGCTATATATGCAAACAATAGCATGTGTGGATAGAGAATAACATGGACAACAAGACATGATCATTTGCCATACTAAAACAAGCATGGATTTGAGTGAGGCCTCAAGCAAACATAGCATTGAGTTTAATAGTTTCAGACTTAGCAGTTTTTAACAAGTCTCAGAAAAACAACATCAGCGAGTAGTTTACTTTACAACCATGTTGCAAACACCACACGGAATATCATGAAAATTGGATTGCACCACAGCAAAGATGGCATGAATGTGCTTCTAAAATATATAGACATGTGGCATGAAAGACAAACACATCAATAGTTATGAGCAAAGCAAATCAGCATCTCATAACAAGTTTCAGCACTTAACAACCACATGCACTTTTGCAACAGAGATTAACATGGCAAGATGGAACCTAACATGAATGCTACAGCAACCATCATGTAGAACACTTCACAATGAACATTTTGACATATCACACACTCCATTTGGATCAACATGCACAAAGTTATCATTACCACAAGCATGCAACAAATTTACACTTAACAACAGTTTTAAACATGTAGCACTCTTGCAACGAGGATTAGGGTATCAAGATGAACTCAAACAAACATGCCACAGTGGAACAAAATGAAGAGCATATCACAACGATCATTTGGACATATTATTCACTCAATTTGGATCACCACACAAAAAGTTACAGCCACTCGAACATGCATATGTGACGTAAAACTTCAGGGACTTAGAGGAATTTTACCCAGTAAAAAAAACAAAAGGGGCCGGGGCAGAGCTGGATCGGGCCGGAGGGCGAAGGAGATGGGCCGGACCAGGAAGGAAGAGGAGGCCGGGCGGCGCACGGGAGCTGGGCCGGCTCGGGCGGCGGCCCACGTGGCCGGCGCTGGAGCAGGGCCTGGGGAGGAGCGGCCCAGGCGACGCTACACAGTCATCGTCCTCCTGCCTGCTCGAGCAGGAGCAGCAGCCATGGCAGGAGCGGCGGCGCCCGTCAGCAGGGAGGCGGGGAGGAGGCCGGCGAGGGGTGTGGAGGCCGGATCCAAGCGCGGAAGGTTGGCGGGACCCCGTTCCCGAACGGACCGAAGCAGAGGCGAGGCTCGGCAAGCTCAGCCTTGAGCTTTGAGCAATGGCGGCAGGAAGCTGCAGAGAGAGAGGGAGGCGGTGAGATGAGTGAGAGGATGGGGAAGAGGGAAGGAGGGAGACGGGTGACAGGGCCCTGGCCTGTTTGCTCCGACGAGGTCTGGCTGTCGGTGGCGACTCCGGTGAGGCGCCGGGGACGACGTCCGGCGATGGGGCAGAGGGCTCAGGAGGAGCGACGAAGAGGCGCGCGGGGAGGCGAGCGCTGCAGCGAGCGAGTGCTCGGGCGCGCGATGATAGCTGTTCGGGCCTGATCCGGCCTGGGACGGGCCAGATCCGGGCCCCGACGGGCCGCGGCGAAGTGGGGATGCAGGGGAAGCGACATGGCGTCCTGCCATTTGTTGAGAGCGCGGTCAGGTGGCGGCTGGGCCAATAGGGGCACGCCAAGTGGCGGGAGGCGGCTGGCCGGCGCCGGATTTTGAGGAGGGGCCGGCTGGGTGGTGGCTGAGGAGTGGGGAGGCACGAAAATTGAGGAGGGGGGTAGGGGAAGGCCAAAAATGGACTAGGGGAGTCCATTTATAGTAGGAGGGCTAGGGTCAGGTGTTTGGGGGTGTATTTGGACCCTCCGATCGCGATCGTGCGGTCCGGACCGGAGGGAGGGTTAGGCAGGCCTAGGTGGGCTGTGTAGGAGGCCTTCGGGCTGAGGGGAGAAGAGAGAGAGTGGCCCACTGGGGTTTTTGGAGATCGAAAACATCCGACATTTTAACCGGCTATACTGCCGCTATAGTTTAATAGTTGGGCTATCAAACGAGATCCGAATGCGATGAAATTTGCCAGGCGCCTGTCTACACTATAATAAGATCACACGCAAAGTTTCATCCCATTCCGAGAACATTTTCCGGGCACTCATAAAATAAATATTCGGAGGCGCCGCGGGCGCGTGTGAGTGTGTCTGGGCTCAGACGGACAATGGAGAGGACGGGCGGACTCGGGCGGATGCAAGTTTTCGAAAACATGATGATGCAATGCATATGACGACAAGGCAAGATGCAACACGCAAGCAGATGACATCGCAACGACAAGGAATAACTGACTGACACGTGGCGCATCGGTCTCGGGGTGTCACAACACTCCCCTACCTACAAGAGATCTCGTCCCAAGATCTTAGGAACGAGACGGAAGAGAAAAAGGACAAAGGTGAAATCAAAGAACCTGAAAGGTTGAGCCAGTTTGAAGGAAAGAATGGAATGGAGATGAACGAGAAAGAGAAGCTCCATTGCAAAAGAGGAACAAGGAACACACTAGAACCAAGTAGGTTGAATGATAAGAAACAAGAATTGAAGGAACAACAATAAATTCGAAAAACCACTCCGGTTAATAAGAGATAGAAAGGAATTTGAACGAAGTAATTCAAGCAGCACTCCGGCTGACAATTTACGGAGCATGGCAAGAAATTGAGAAGGTGAAATAATTCTTGAGAAAAGAAAGAACACAATGCCTTCGGCAGAATTGAAATGATGGAATAAAAAAAAGATCGAAGAAGACGATGACAACTTACACAACAAATGAATTTGAAAGAGGATCTTCAAGAGAAAGGCTTGAATGGAGTTGTTGAGAAAATCAACAATAAAGAATAAGCTTGGTGTGGACTTATGGAAATCATCCCAAACTTGAGGTGAAATTCTGCCGGAACGAGAAGATGGACTAGCTGAGAATGAAGAAATGCAAAACTCCACTTCAAAAGAATTCGGAGAATTATTTTCATCACGGGACACAAAATAATAATGCTTAAGTTGCTCAACAAGAATTGATCAATAAATTTGAAGAATGAATTAAATCATGAAGAGACACCAAGACGAACTCCGATAACAAAAGGATGATGATATAGAAATGACGGACGAAAAGAATAAGATTAAAGCCTTGCGATGATTAGACGGGGTTCCGACGAGATAGCCGAGAAAAACTTTGAACTCCGGGGAAAAAAGATTAAAGCACTTGGAACTAGAATTTATTCATCAAGAACAAATTCCGAAGGAAGGAATTACTCAACTTGATAAAAAGAATAAGAACTATGTTATACTTATCCTCCACCAATTACATTGATGAGAAACAATGGACTTGCATACTACTTATTCGCGTTGAAATGATTAAAGAGGGATATATCGCGAAGTTGCCAAAATCTTCATGAAACACCGGTATGATTGGAATAAAAATAAATGAATTGATATGATACAACGAAAAAGAACTCTTGAGCGAACCACCGTAAGAATTGAAGCCGAGTTAAGAAAAAGGAACGAACCACCGGGAAGAAATTGAAAACGAGTGATGAAAAAGAACAAACCACCGTAAAGAATTGAAAATGAGTGAATACGATGAATTGTCGGGAAGAATAAAGCACTCGAGGGAATTTAGGTTCAATAGAACGAAGAGACCGCGAACTGACTAACGAATACGTGAATGAACACCGGGCGAATGTGAGACGAACGAAGAGGCATCAATGAAGAATATTTTTGGAGGACGAAGTCGAAAACTGAAAACGAAGAAATCTTCTGAAAGGATGGCCTATGGAGGAACACACAGAAAAAATTCAAGAAAATATTCCGGAAGAATGAAAAGAAGAAAGGTTGAAATAATGATGAAAAGAATTGAAAGCGATCTTGGAGAAGGCACATGACTGATGGAATTGCTACCTCTTGAGCTTGCGTTGTATTCCCTCGAAGAGAAAAGGGAGATGTAGCACAGTAGCGTAAGTATTTCCCTCAGTTTTTGAGAACCAGGGTATCAATCCAGTAGGAGACCACGCGCCAGTCCCTCGCACATGCACAAACAAATAAGAACTTTGCAGCCAACGCGATAAGGGGTTGACAATCCCTTTACGGTCACTTACGATAGTGAGATCTGATAGTGGTGATAGTTTATATTTTTGGTATTTTTTAGTTTAATAAAACAGCAAATAAAAGCGGTGATAGAAATTGGCTAGTTGACGGGAAAGTAATATGATAGAGATAAACCCGGGGGCCATAGTTTTCTCTAGTGGCTTCTCTCATGATAGCGATATTCTATGGCGGGTAAACAAATTACTGTCGAGCAATTGATAGAAAAGCGAATAATTATGAGACTATCTAGGCATGATCATTGTATATAGGCATCTTGTCCGAGACAAGTAGACCGACTCCTGCATGCATCTACTACTATTACTCCACACATCGACCGCTATCCAGCATGCATCTAGTGTATTAAGTTCATACGAACAGAGTAACGCCTTAAGCAAGATGATATGATGTAGAGGGATAAACTCAAGAAATATGATGAAAACCTCATCTTTTTATCCTCGATGGCAACAATACAATATGTGACTTGCTGCCCCTACTGTCACTGGGAAAGGACACCGCAAGATTGATCCCAAAGCCAAGCACTTCTCCCATTGCAAGAAGTATAGATCTAGTAGGCCAAACCAAACCAATAATTTGAAGAGACTTGCAAGGATATTATGAGCACACATAAAAAGTTCAGAGAAGAACCAAATATCTTTCATAGATAACCTTGATCATAAACTCACAATTCAACGGATCTCGACAAACACACCGCAAAAAGAGATTACATCGAATAGATCTCCTCGAAGACCGAGGAGAACTTTGTATTGAGATCCAGAGAGAGAGAAGAAGCTATCTAGATACTAGCTATGGACCTGAAGGTCTGTGGTAAACTACTCACAACTCATGGTGAGGGCGATGATGATGATGATGAAGGCCTCCGTGATGGACCCCCCTCAAGGGTGGCCCTTCTGTCTCCTGGCTTGGCCCCAAAGTCTATCCTACGTGATTTTCTCAAAAAGTATCTCTCGCGAAGGTTTCATTCTGTTTGGACTCCGTTTGATATTCCTTTTCTGCAAAACCCTGAAATAGGCAAAAAACAGCAATCTGGACTGGGCCTTTGGGTTAGTAGGTTAGTCCCAAAAATGATATAAAAGTGAATGATAAAGCCCATTAAACATACAAGACTTCATAAATAATAGCCTGGCACAATAAAAAATTATAGATACATTGGAGACGTCTCAGGAATCCATACTTACGTCACACTTGAAAAGAGTTTTGTAATACTCTGGGAAAATAGAAGAGTCAGGTAAAATCCTGGGAAAAGACCTGTGGGTTAGGGCCCACCGAAGAGAAAACATCGTTGAAAGGATTGAAAAGGAGATAATGCACTGGAACAATTGAAAAACGCGAATGAGGTGACAACCTCGAAGTAATTAGAGGACAGATGAATCTCCTGAGATGTCTTGAGAACTCCGGAACAATTAAATGGCGAGGGTTAACGGGTAAGAGGAAAAATATTTGAGCCGAGGGAAAAGAATATGATGAACACCGAAACAAATTGAATTGGAATCACCAGAGAAGAAAAAGGAGATGAAGAACGACAAACTAGACGAGAATTCATCAGTTGAAAGAACTGAGGAAGAATGCAGAGGATCACACGAGTCGAACGAATACTAGATTAAGGACTCCAGTCCAAGAAGGAAAAGGGTGGGCGGGTGGGAAAAAGAAAGTCCACTTCGGACGGGGAAAACACCGTCGGTTGAAAAGAACTGAGGGTTGCAGTTGCAAAGAAGAAGAGGGTCGAATCCACTTGATGAGAGATGCACCAAATGAAGAGCTGACAACGCAACGAATGAAAACTAACCGCGTGATCCTAAAATTTTTTGAAGGGGAAGCGGAGTAATTCAAAACACCTACGTCAAGATTCCTCACCAGAGCGACGAAGGGACTGAGGAGTAAAAAGAATTCCTACTCTCCGATATAACTAGACTCCGAAAAGTTTTCTTCTAGACTCAAGAACGGCTAAGCTACGATCAATCAAGGGGGCTACAATGGTCGGTCGAGGCTCTGATACCAACTTGTCGGGCCCAAGATGCGATTCTATCCCGATCACGTGACTCCTACCATTACATACATAAATGGGGGATACAACAATACATACAAGTCACATGAATACAACAACATCAATACAAGGCATCCGACTACGGATGCTAACATGAAAAGCACAACGACATCCATCTCCTATGTCAGGCTGCCGACCAGGAACCTTACCCAAGACTAAAGAAGAAGAAGAAGAAAGAACTCCAACACAAAGGACGCTCTCGCGTCAAGTCATCGGAAACCTGCACCTGCAACTAGTGTTGTAGTATTTGTGAGCCACGAGGACTCAACAATCCCATAACCATGGGTACCAAGACTAGCAAAGCTTAATAGGTAAGGAGAGGTTAAGTGGTGAGTTTGCAGCAACGGCTAAGCATAATATGGTGGCTAACTTACGAGTACAAGAATAAGATGAGCATCTACGCAAACGGTCACAAATTAGTAATGATCGCTAAAGATCCTAAACTACCTACGAGTCAAACATAACCCCACCATGTTCTCTTCTCAAAGTGAAAAGAGACAGTCACGGTTACTCACGCAGTTGTATATTTTAACTCGGATCCTCTGTCAAGTTTTCTACAACCGGACATTAACAAATTCCAATCTGCCACATAACCGCGGGCACGGCTTACAAAAGATCATAACCCTGCAGGGGTGTCCCAACTTAGCCCATCACAAGCTCTCACGATCAGCAGAGATAATAATGATATTACCCCTTATCTTAGGGAAGGCCCGATCAGACTTGGAATTCCCGGTGTACAAGACATTTCGACAATGGTAAAAAAAGTCCAACAAGACCTCCCGGCGTGCCGACACCCTGATAGTAGACGTACGTATCTCGTGACAGGCCACGACCGGATAGGTGAGCCTACAGGAAAATACCAGACCTAGAGTTTCCCCGTGGTGGCCCTGCAGTCCTCCCGTTTGGGACCAACAACATCAGCACTGGCCCCCCTGCTATGTAGAAAAAATCCTCGGGGACGCGACCCCCTATGCAATTTAATTAATTAATTAAGTTGTTATTATGAGGCAAATTAAAACCAATGTTGGGCCTTGCTGGAGGAGTTTTATTCAAAGACAAACTATCAAGTGGTCCCTATATACCCAACCGTGTAAGGAATGCAAAATCAAGGAACATAACGCCGGTTTATCGGCTCCTAAGGTGGCATGAGTGGAACAAAACACCGAGCAAAAGTCCAAGCCTTCCACCCATTGCCAAGTATATAGGTGTGTTAAGATATATAAGATATATTGTGATATTCCAACAACAAGTTCCAACATGGAACGATCTTCATCTTCACCTGCAACTAACAATGCTATAAGAGGGGCTGAGCAAGCGGGTAACATAGCCAAATGACGGTTTGCTGGGAAGGTGTCAAAGGTTAGAGGTTTCATGGCAACAAGGAGAGGGGCTGACATCAAAAGATAGGTAGCGCGACATATAGCGATAGCATCGAGACATCTAGCATAGCAATGATAGTAAAGGTATCCAGGGTGATGGTCATCTTGCCTGAGATCCCTCAAGGAAGAAGAACAAGTCCATGAAGAAGGCGAAGAAGAAGCTACGAAGACGAACCACGGGTAGACGAACGAATCCTCACAATCGCAACAGAAAAGAATTAGCGAGAAGAAAGCACACAACATGGTAAACACACCACTCAAGAAAATGACAAGAAGCTAAACCAAGTATGATGCAAGACAAGTCTATATGATGCAAAACATGGCAAGGGATGATGCTTACAAGAACAACACAAAACAACAAGTTTAAATGAGGCCGAAAACAACAAATAATCATTCCGGTAAGTCCTCATATGCACATCTCTAAATTGGTCCAGATCTGAACAAACCTTAAGTTCAAGTTGTTAAACAGCAATTTAACATGCACCATGATGATCTACTCGAAATTCTAGTCAAGTTACATATGAAGTTTGTTTAATTCGGAGCTACGGCCTAGAAGATATGAGCAAAACAAGACAAGCATGGCAAATAAACAAGATGCATCCAAACAACAAGCAAATACACTCCAAACATGTAAATAACATGATATTATGCTTCTACATGCAAAATCACACAAGTTTCATATAGGGCACGCTCAAAACGGAGCAACGGTTAAAAATATACAAATGAAACAAGATATAACAACAAGATGTCCAAAAACAGCAACATAGCAACTTTGGAGCAAGGTGTATATATGCTACAGCACCCAAACATGATAACAAGATGCATGGATGTGAAATAGACATGATACTTAACAAGCATGAACTTAGGGCACACCAAAAAACTTGCTGGAACACAATTAAACAAGCATGGCAAGTTGCAATAAATTTATCCAGACTTAGCCAAAATCTAGGAAGGCAAAAACATCATCATGATGCTGCCTTCGGAGGCACAAAACAACAAGCATATCAACTCTACTAAGTATATAATGATCATGGACATGTAAGAGACATATCATACATCAAACAACTCCATTGGAGCAACTCCACAGGAGGCATGGATCAATAACAACAAGCTTCACCAAATTGATCATGCTGATAACAATCTGACAGGTAAATTTATAGCAACTTGAGAGCAAGATATAAATAAGCTACAACAGGCTATATATGCAAACAAGAGCATGTGTGGATAGAGAATAACATGGACAACAAGACATGATCATTTTCCATACTAAAACAAGCATGGATTTGAGTGTGGCATCAAGCAAACATAGCATCAGGTTTAACAGTTCCAGACTTAGCAGTTTTTAACAAGTCTTAGAAAAACAACATCAGCGAGTAGGCTACTTTACAAGCTTGTTGCAAACACCACAAGGCATATCATGAAAAGTCGATTGCACCACAGCAAATATGGCATGAATGTGCTTCTAAAACATATAGACATGTGGCATGAAAGACAAACACATCAATAGCTATGAGCAAGGCAAATCAGCATCTCATAACAAGTTTCAGCACTTAACAACCACATGCACTTTTGCAATAGAGATTAACATGGCATGATGGAACCTAACATGAATTCTACATAAACCATCATGTAGAGCACTTCACAATGAACATTTTGACATATCACACACTCCATTTGGACCAACATGCACAAAGTTATCATCACCACAAGCATTCATCAAATTTACAGTTAACGGCAGTTTTAAACATGTAGCACTCTTGCAACGAGGATTAGGGCATCAAAATGAACTCAAACAAACATGCCACAGTGGAACAAAATTAAGAGCATATCACAACGATCATTTTGACATATTATTCACTCAATTTGGATCACCACACAAAAAGTTACAACCACTCGAACATGCATATATGATGTAAAACTTCAGGGAGTTAGAGGAATTTTACCTAGCAAAAAAAACAAAAGGGGCCGGGGCAGAGCTGGATCGGGCCGGCGGGCGAAGGAGATGGGCCGGCCTAGGAAGGCAGAGGAGGCCGGGCGGCGCACGGGAGCTGGGCCGGCTCGGGCGGCGGCCCACGCGGCCGGCTCTGGAGCTGGGGCTGGCGAGGAGCGGCCCACGCGACGCTACGCAGTCGTCGTCCTCCTGCCTGCTCGAGCAGGAGCAGCAGCCATGGCAGGGGCGGAGGCGCCCGTCAGCAGGGAGGCGGGGAGGAGGCTGGCGAGGGGTGTGGAGGCTGGATCCGAGTGTGGAAGGTCGGCGGGACCCCGTTCCCGAACGGATCGAAGTAGAGGCGAGGCCCGGCGAGCTCAGCCTAGAGCTTTAAGCCATGGCGGCAGGAAGCTGCAGAGAGAGAGAGGGAGGCGGTGAGATGAGTGAGAGGACGAGGAAGAGGGAAGAAGGGAGAGGGGCGATAGGGCCCTGGCCTGTTGGCTCCGGCGAGGTCCGGCTATCGGTGGCGACTCCGGTGAGGCGGCGGGGCAGAGGGCTCGGAAGGAGCGACGAAGAGGCGCGCGGGGAGGCGAGCGCTCGGGCGCGCCGCGGTGGTTGTTCGGGCCCGATCCGGCCCGGGACGGGCCAGATCCGGGCCCCGGCGGGCCGCGGCGAAGAGGGGATGCAGGGGAGGCGACATGGCGGCCTGCCATTGGTTGAGGGCGCGGTCAGGTGGCGGCTGGGCAAATAGGGGCGCGCCAAGTGGCGGGAGGCGGCTGGCCGGCGCCGGATTTTGAGGAGGGGCCGGCTGGTTAGTGGCTGAGGATTGGGGAGGCACGGAAATTGAGGAGGGGGTAGGGGAAGGCCAAAAATGGACTAGGGGAGTCCATTTATAGTAGGAGGGCTAGGGTTAGGTGTTTGGGGTTGTATTTGGACCCTCCGATCGCGATCGTGCGGTCCGGAGCGGAGGGAGGGTTAGGCAGGCCTAGGTGGGCTGTGTAGGAGGCCTTCAGGCTTTGAGGAGAAGAGAGAGAGAGTGGCCCGCGGGGGTTTTCGGAGACCGAAAACATCCAACGTTTTAACCGGCTATACTGCCGCTATAGTTTAACGGTTGGGCTATCAAACAAGCTCTGAATGCGATTAAATTTGGTAGGCGGTCTGTCTACACTATAATAAGACCACACACTAGGTTTCATCCCATTCTTAGAACATTTTCTGGCCACTCATATAATAAATATTCGGAGGCGCCGCGGGCGCGTGTGAGTGTGTCTGGGCTCAGACGGACAACGGAGAGGACGGGCAGACACGGACGGATGCAAGTTTTCGAAAACATGATGATGCAATGCACATGATGACAAGGCAAGATGCAACACGCAAGCAGATGTCATGGCAACGACGACTAATAACTAACTGACACCTGGCGCATCAGTCTTGGGGTGTCACACCCTATGCATAGTTCCCAAGGTCACGGAACCTGCAAGTTGATCACCAAAACATACATCAAGTAGATCACATGATATCCCATTGTCACCACAAACAATCACGTGCAAGACATATATCAAGTGTTCTCAAATCCTAAAAGACTCAATCCGATAAGATAACTTCAAAGGGAAAACTCAATCCACTACAAGAGAGTAGAGGGGGAGAAGCATTATAAGATCCAACTAGAATAGCAAAGCTCGCGATACATCAAGATCGTGCCATCTCAAGAACACGAGAGAGAGAGAGAGAGAGAGAGAGAGAGAGAGAGAGAGATCAAACACGTAGCTACTGATACATACCCTCAGCCCCGAGGGTGGACAACTCCCTCCTCGTCATGGAGAGCCCCGGGTTGATGAAGATAGCCACCGGTGAGGGTTCCCCCCTCTGGCAGGGTGCCGGAACAGGGTCTAGATTGGTTTTCGGTGGCTACAGAGGCTTTCGGCTGCGGAACTCCCGATCTAGGTTAATTTCCGAAGGTTTCTGTATTTATAGGAATTTTTAGCATAGGTCCCACGTCATGGGGGCCTTCTGGGCTCTCCACGAGATAGGAGGGCGCCACCACCGTCCCAGGGCGTGCCCTCCACCCTTGTGGGCAGCCCGTGGCTCTCCTGGCCCAACTCTTTTGCTTTGGGGGCTTCTTAGGGTCCAAAAAAAATCATAAAAAATTGGCTCGTCAATTGGACTCCGTTTGATATTCCTTTTCTGTAAAACCCTAAAACAGGAGAAAAACATAAACTGGCACTGGGCTCTGGGTTAATAGGTTAGTCCCAAAAATCAAATAAAAGTGTACATAAAAGCCCATAAGACATCCTATAAGGATAATATATGTGGGGACCCCGACTTGAGAGTCGAGATCACCGAATGCACGTGTACAGTGATCCCAGAGATCAATGCCCACTGAACACACAGAAGCTGAATAACAAGAGTCTTACATCCATACATACCGTCTTACACAAATTATGACCATTATAGCCAAGTCTTACATAGATAAAGCCTCAAGGGCTGAATAGCAAATAAACTCGAATAGCGGAAGTCTTCGTAGATAAGTAGTACCCATGCCATCTGCCTTAACCCTACAAGCATTCTGACTGGGAAAGCGTCCTAGTTCGCATGTTCATCTCCATAGAATTCTTCTTCAAATTCCTGCTCTTCCATGCCTGGCCAATTAAATAACCAGTGGCAAGACAATGAGTACTTTGAATGTACTCGCAAGCAACCCATGTTTTTGGAACAAGTATGACAAGGTATGAAATAGTACTAAATAGGATATGTTTGCAGAAAGCAAATTTGTGAGTGCAATGACATGAACTATCTGAGGCATGCATCATAGGAAATATAGGTTACAGATATCAACATAGCCAAGTTATGATCTCTTCCATCTTTTCAAGTCCTTTTGACTTAAATCAAACGGAGCTTTC
>LR738709.1:483112877-483262705 GCA_902687465.1 Secale cereale | reverse complement strand
CACACACACACACACACTTGTCTCGGTACACCACTTCGTTATCAAGTGGTTACCCAACTCATCATCTCCCTCGGGCATAAGTGACACCCGATGGGGTTTTTGAAAAGGGTCCTTCGAAAGTACTATGCTTCCACCATTATGCATATACCCATTCCACTTGCATAGCCACTACTATAGCAACATATCTACTCCCACCGGCATAACCCTCATAAGAAGGTAGGGTCATGCACAAATGCAAGTATCAACGAGGAAGTATAGTGGCAAACCAACAAAGTGGTTACCACCTCATCATGATTCCGTTGCAACAACAATATAGTGCTATATGACAGGCATAAAAAGGGTTCCATAGACATGGTCGAAGGGCTGCTTGCCTTGTTTGGCTTGGTCTTCAAAGGCTTCAAGTCCTTCTCCTTCTTCTTCTTCTTCAGCAACCTCGTCAAACACGGTATCTAATCGTCGCAATAAAATAACGGCAAAATAAGACAATAATAAAAGCAGAAAAATCAAAGTGCTCAGAAAAATGTCAACTTTTTTTTATAAAATACTAGAGGGAAAACTAAGATGGAAAAAAAAATCTTAGTTTGGGATTTGGTGACAGAATGGGGTACATGGATTTTCGAACAGAGGTTTTAGTGTTCAAATTTAGATTTAAATTTGAACAGTATAGAAAAGGTTCATGAATATAGGTGAAAGTTATATCATTAAATAGGTTGGAATATTACAAGATTTTAGGAACTGGAATTATTTTATTTGGATTAATATTTAATCCAGAGGATTTTTTATAAAACAGACGGAAAAAGAAAAAGAAAAGTGGCATTGTGCCTGCTGGGCCAGAACAGCTGCAGCGCAGTAGGCCCAGCCAGAGAGGCGGCCCAGCGCACTGGTGCCTGCGCGCCCGCCAGGTTTTAAACCTGACGGGCGGGGCCCAGGCATCAGCGAGAGGAGAGAGAAACGAGGGAGAGGAGAGACTGACAGGTGGGGCCCGCCTGTCATCCCTAACCCTGCGACAGAGGGCCAGCGAGCTCACCGGCGGCGATGCAGGGCACGGCGAGGTCGGGCGAGGGCACGGTTGGACTCAGCGTCGAGTCGCCGTTCGGGTGGAAGTGGCTGCAGTCGCCGGGGTGGCCTGGTTCGTCGGCGGCGAGGTCACGCGGCGGAGGTGCTTAGGGCGTCGGTGGTTCTGGCCGTTTCTGGCTGGAAAAGACGTAGGGGAAAGAGGGGAAATGATCAGTGGGTTCCTGTGATTCCAGATCGAGGGAGAGGAGCGGCGGAGAGGGCATGTACCCTGAGGTCGACGGCTACCCGAGGCGGCGGCGCTCGAGCTCGATCTCGAGCTCGGGCCCGTATGGAGAGGAGTGAGTGGTATAGGGGGATGATTAGGTGTGTGAGAGAGAGCGAGTGGTGAGGAGAGGCAGGCGCGGGGCGTCCCTTGTCAGGACCGGTTTTCCAGTAAAATAATTACCGAGAGAACCGACCTTTTTATCAAACCAGCACAGAAGAATACTCCTTACTGGTAGACAATTCCTTGATACTGAATTCCAGAGTACTGAATGTTATACATGGTTGAGCTGAAGTTGCTCAACAATTTATTACAAGCACGCCGATATAATACATAAGGGCGGATATGACACAATGGTAGGGTGGCATAGCTACTAACTCGTAATAAAAAGAGGTGGTGGATATGTCACAGTGTAGACTTGACTCCAATATCTTACAGTTCATCGAGTGTCGGAGTGAAACCTGATGAATTTATTTGGTGGGTGGCGGAAGCGGTTATAAAACAGTGATCAACTCCAGGATCGCAAGAGACTAACTGGGACTCCACTAGACGTCGGACTCGCTATCGAACTCTTCATCCATGAGATCGCCTTCGTCAACATCTGGCCAAATCAACAAGCCAGGTGAGTACTTTGAATGTACTCGCAAGACAGTTCGGACATAAGATATAACAAATGCAAACATGATGCATATGAGTAATCTAGCAATATGTATCCGAATAATATAGTTTGCGCTGCAGGTAAAAATGGAAGTTGGGCGGTAGTCCTCCCAAAAATCCATAAGAGAAATAAAAGCAAAACCAAACGAGTGTCTGAGCGACGCCTCGTGAAGAAAAATGAATAAAAACATGCCATAGTCGGACGTCTATGCGACATCACATAAAGGGATTATATTCAAAAGTAAATAACAAAATGCCACAGTCGGACGTCTGAGCGACATCACATAAAGGGCTTATAAGGAAAGTAAACAATAAGAATGCCACAGTCGTACGTTTGATCGACATCACATAAAGGGCTTATAACAAAAGTAAATAAGAATGCCACAGTCGGACGTGTGAGCGACATCACATAAAGGGCTTATAACAAAAGTAAATAATAAGAATGCCACAGTCAGACGTCTGAGCGACATCACATAAAGGGCTTATAACAAAAGTAAAATCCCAATAAGGCTGAAACCTACTAGAATTGAATGGAGACTTGTTTCAAGGTGAAAAGGAGGTCTTGGAGAGAAGGACTTTCATTGGGTGCCATGGTAAGAGAAAATTTTGAAAGGGGTAGACAAGTCCATGGTCTTCAAATGATGGTTATTAATGAAGGGAAAAAGAATCAAACAAAACCCTTTTCAAAAACAACTTGTGTTGAGCTAACACAAGTAGAAAACCTTCAAGACTAGAATCAAGTTTAAGAAGGACACAGAAACTTTGGTCAAAAAGTTTTTAGAAAGGGGTTTTAAGAGAAGATAAAATATCCCCCTTCCAAAAAGGCCAAAAAGTTTGGAAGAAAACAAATCCAAAAATTTGGAGTGTTACAACACCTACCCCCTTAGGAAAAATCTCGTCCCCGAGATTTCAGCTGATCCTCAAATAGGTGTGGGTATTCTGTCCAAAGGAAATCCTCCCTTTCCCATGTTGCCTCATCCTCGGTGTGATTGCTCCATTGAACCTTGCGAAATTTAATTGTCTTTTGACGGGTTCTTCTTTCAGACTCTTCCAATATTTTTATTGGGCGTTCCCAGTAGGTGAGGTCTGGTTGCACATCAAGATTTTCATGCGACACATGCTTCTCCTGGTCGCTTACACATTTCCTTAGCTGTGAAATGTGGAACACGTCATGGACGTCTGATAGTTCCTTGGGAAGGTCCAACTGGTAGGCCACTGTGCCTCTCTGTGCAACTATACGGAAGGGTCCGATAAATCGTGGTGCTAGCTTTCCTTTGACTTTGAACCGTTGCAGGCCCCTCATAGGAGATACACGTAGATACACATTTTCACTAGGTTCAAAACTCACTTCGCGATGCTTTTGATCGTAATAACTCTTCTGTCAGCTTTGGGCTGTCTTGAGTCGATCCCGAATTAGTCTAACTTTTTCCTCATCTTCCTTGAGCATGTCTGGGCCGAAGATACGACTGTCCCCTATTTCTGACCAGTTTAATGGGGTACGGCCTTCTCGTCCGTACAAGGCTTCGAAAGGTGCCATGTTCTGACTGGCTTGGTAACTATTGTTGTATGCGAACTCGGCATACGGCAAGCTTGCTTCCCAACTAGTCCCATAGCTGAGGACACATGCCCTTAGCATGTCTTCTTGTATTTGATTTACTGGTTCCGTTTGTCCTCCATTTTGGGGGTGATAGGCCGTACTGAATACTAGTTGCGTCCCCAGGGCTTGCTGTAAATGATCCCAAAATTTGGAGACGAATTGAGTGCCTCTGTCGGATATTATAGTCTTTGGAACTCCATGTAGGCATACTATATGGGCGAGGTAGAGTTTTGCATGCTTCTGGGTGGTGTGGGTTGTCTTGACTGGAATGAAGTGTGCCATCTTAGTCAGTCTATCTGTGATGACCCATATGGCATCATTTCCGTGCTGTGACCGTGGCAGTCCAACAATAAAATCCATCCCAATATCGTCCCATTTCCACTCAGGTATTTTGTTTGGCTGTAACAGTCCTGCGGGTTTTTGGTGCTCGGCTTTAATGCGTTGGCATGAATCACAACATGCACTGTACGTGGCTATATCCCTCTTCATACCGTGCCACCAAAATCTTTCCTGGATGTCCTTGTACATTTTGGTCCCTCCAGGGTGAATTGAGTATGGTGCAGTGTGGCTCTCTGCTAGAATTTGTTGTTTGAGGTCTTCGTTATTAGGTACGCAAAGCATGTCTCCGAACCATAATATTCCCTCACTGTCTATGGTAAATTCTGAGGCCTTGTCCTGACTCACTTTTCTTTTTATACCTTCAATGCTGGGGTGTCCATGTTGAGCCTTCTTAATTTGTTCTATTAGTGTAGGCCATATTTCCATATTTGACACTTCACCTTCAGTGACCATCATTAAGTTGAGCTTGGCGAATTCCTACTGGAACTCAAGTCTCAAATTTTGTAGGCTGTCGTTGTCCGAGCCGGGGTTACGGCTGAGAGCATGTGCTACTATGTTTGCCTTTCCTGGGTGATAGTGGATGCCAATGTCATAATCTTTCACCAGTTCCAACCAGCATCATTGTCGTAAATTGAGTTCTGGTTGGGTGAACATATATTTGATACTCTTATGGTCCGTATATATTTCACAATGATTCCCAAGCAAAAAGTGCCTCCATTCTTTGAGTGCATGAATGACTGCTGCCAATTCCAAGTCGTGAGTAGGATAATTTTCTTCATGTTTCCGTAGTTGTCGGGAAGCGTATGCGACTACCTTGCCTTCTTGCATCAGTACGCATTCGAGGCCCTTCCGGGATGCGTCGCAACATACTTCAAAACTTTTTTGTATGTCTGGTACGACCAATACTGGGCCTGTTGTTAATTTCTTTTTGAGTTCTTGGAAGCTTTTCTCACAAGCTTCAGTCCACACGAATTTCTTGTCCTTCTTGAGTAACTATGTCATTGGTTTGGCTATGGTGGAAAATCCCTCAATAAACCTCCGGTAATATCCAGCCATTCCGAGGAAACTTCGTACATCTGTTACATTGGTCGGTGGCTTCCAACCAAGTACAACCTTGACTTTTTCCGGGTCCACTACAACTCCTTCTTGCGTCAATACGTGGCTGAGAAAACCAACCTGTCTTAAACAAAATTCACATTTGCTGAATTTGGCGTAGAGCTGATGTTTCCTTAGTTCTCCCAGTGCAATACGGAGATGTTCAGCATGTTCTTCTGGTGTCTTTGAATATACCAAGATATCATCAATAAATACCACAACAAATTTGTCCATAAATTTCATAAACACTTTGTTCATGAGGTGGACAAAATATGCGGGGGCGTTGGTCAGTCCAAACGGCATTACTGTAAATTCATATAGTCCGTATCTGGAAGTGAAAGCGGTTTTCGGGATATCTTCTGTCCGCACTTTTAATTGATGATAACCCGACCTTAAATCAATTTTTGAGAAAACCTTGGCTTGCGCGAGCTGGTCAAATAAATAATTTATCCGTGGCATCGGATATTTGTTCTTGATGGTGACCATATTTGTTCTTGATGGTGACCATGTTGAGCGCTCGGTAGTGTATACACAATCTCATAGTCCCATCCTTCTTTTTTGCAAATAATACCGGCGAACCCCAAGGTGAGGAGCTGGCCCATATAAATCCTTTGTCCAGTAATTCCTTTATTTGCTTCTTTAGTTCAACCAGTTCGGACGGTGCCATTTTGTATGGTTTCTTGTAAATGGGGGTGGTTCCAGGTGCTAGCTCAATGAAGAATTCTATTTCTCTGTCTGGTGGCATGCCTGGCAGTTCTTCGGGAAATACGTCTAGAAACTCACATACTACTAGAACTTTGCTTAACTCAGAAGTGTCTACCTTGTTTAATTTTGGTTGTCGCGATACTGGTCTTTCCTGAGCTACGACTCTTATTGTCTTCCCGTGATGATGAGTAAGAATCACAGTTCAGTTGAAACAGTCGATGAATCCTTTGTTGGTGGTTAGCCAGTCCATACCCAGGATAACATCCAGTCCCTTGTTTTCCAACACGATGAGGTTTGCGTGAAACTTAAATCCTTCAATTTCAATGGTTACACCTTGGCAGTAATTTTGAGTGATCTGCTTACTTCCGAGGGAATTAATGGTCATTGATTTTCCCAAGGGAAGCATCGAAAAATCATGTTGCAAAGAAAAGCTCTTCAAAATGAACGAATGAGAAGCTCCAGAATCAAACAAAAGCGTGGCAGGTATTGTGTTGACAGGGAACGTACCGAGTACGATATCCGGGGTATCCTGTGCTTGTTCCTTGGTCACATGGTTCAGGTGGCCTTTCTTGTGGTTATTATTGGGGTTGAAGTTGTTACGCTTGGGCGCTGAATTGTTTCCATTGTTGTTTGGCTTCGGGGTTGAGTTCCTTGGTTTTGGGCACTGTTTGGCATAGTGTCCCTCTTCTCCACAAGTGTAGCAAGTAACACCTGGGCGATACGTGAAGTCCTTGTCCCTTGCATGAAATTTTTTGCTTGGACGCGTGTCATTGGTCATGGATATGTTCGCCCCATTTTTCTGAAAATTTATCTTATTCCTGTTGTTGCGGGGGTGGGTGGTCTGATCCCTTTTTTGCTTGCAAATATCTTCCAGACTGCGACACTCATTTTACAAAGTAATAGCCTTGTCCACAAGTGTCTTGAAATCTGGAAAAGTGTGTACGACTAGCTGGCATTTAAGTGCTGGTGCCAGACCGTCCAGGAATTTTTTCATCTTCTTATTTTTTTAGCCATACGCTCTTCGTTGGCATATCGAGATAATTGAGTAAACTGGCTGTTGTACTCAGTCACTGTCATGCCCCTTTGCTTGAGGTCATCAAACTCTCTTTTCTTGATCTTCATAATGCTTCTGGGGATGTGCGCCCCACGAAAACCTTCTTTAAAATCCTCCCAGGTGATATCATCTTCATTGGGGTGCATATGCAGAAAGTTCTCCTACCATGATGCAGCTGCTCTAGAAAGATAGTGCGGTGCATAAAGTACCTTTTCACGATCTGAGCATTGTGCCACAATCAACTTCCTTTCAATGTGTCGAAGCCAATCATCGGCCTCAAGAGGTCTGTCAGTGTGAGAAAATGTTGGCGGACGTGTCTTCTATAATTCAGATAATTTTGAATGTTGCTGGTATGGCTCACGGTGATTCCCCATATTAATAACGTGGTTCATCATTTCCCGATGCTGCTGCTGGCTTTGCTCGTAAAGACATCATACTTGAGAAAATGATGTTTCGCTGCCCTGCTGACTTGACTGCCCCTGCGTGAAATTGTTACATGTTTGTGTGTCATAATTTTCCTCTGGCGGACTTGGCATGGAACGTGTCCACGGACGAGTCATTTTTCACTCTGGGGTAATATTGCAGAAATCATGAGAAAACTGAGCGGCAAAAATAAACCAAGATTTGCCAAAGCAGCAAAAACACAAACTCCAAGGATTTTTAAATAAAAACTTGATTGCGCACGGAGAAGGACCGCTTAGTACATATCTTACACGCGAGTCGTAATTATACATACGTCACTCAGGATGTGCGTGCACATTCCTGACATGTTATTTATGCTAGTGCACTTCTCCAAGATCCTACATGATGCGCAAGCAGACTACTTCCCATCAACCTATTTTACATATAAAACATATCATACAAGCGAACACAACGCGTCGCGGACAGGCGCACTAGTCGGAGCTGTTGAAGACTTCCCACGGCCTGTCGAGGGTAAGACCCAGTGGCGATGGAGACTCAACCTCCTCCTCACTGGTACGAGGAGTTGGTGCGGGCGCGGCAGGTGGTGCAGCTCTGACTGGAGTAGGAGCAATGACCTGGTCAAACTCCTCAGTGGTAGGTAGGCGGCGAGCGGTGGCTAAGATGGCAGGTGCATAAGATGCTGAGGACGAGACAAAAGTCAGTGGTGGTGAAGTATGGAGCAGCTCCCTCCTGTTGGCAGAACCACTCTGAACTAAATCCATATGAGCAGCCACCAAGTCGTCCACAAGGTTATCAAAGGCTGCCTCAAGAGCCTTGAGGTACCCAACCAATGATTTGATGGCTTCATCACGTTCTCCCCATGCGCAAGCAAACGCATAGTGGCACGTGTAAGGCACGTGGCATGGGAGGTAACGGTAGCGACGAGTCTTCATCGAAGGAAGAGCGTCCCGGAGTCGAGCTATCGCCTCACGGGCAGCCATTTGCATGGCATGCCTCTCCGTAGGCATGGCCCTGCCGACAAATCGGAAGCAGCGTGCTTCAGAACGCCCTCTCTTGAATTGCACCGCGGCCTGGTGCATCGACACGCTGTCGCTGATCTTGTGCCGATAGAGTGTGAACTCGGGACGGGTTAATGGCCCAATCGTGACCTTGGTGATGGCGACAAGGAGCTTGCTAAACCCCTCAGGAATGTTGACGAACACTTGTGAATCGCAGTCGCCGCTGGCCATCTACAAAAGTAGACAAAAATTCCGAATAGTCAAATCATAAATTTATGATGACTAACAGAAAATTGCTACAAATGCAAAAATGCTGAAATAGCATTCAATATGCTAATAACCGATTAGTGATCGCACCTAGTGGCTTCCTACAGCCAGCCTGGCTCTGGTACCAAGGTTGTCAGGACCGGTTTTCCTGTAAAATAATTACCGAGAGAACCGACCTTTTTATCGAACCAGCACAGAAGAATACTTCCTACTGGTAGATAATTCCTTGATACTAAATTACAGAGTACTGAATATTATACATGGTTGAGCTAAGGTTGCTCAACAATTTATTACATGCACGCCGATATAATACATAAGGGCGGATATGACACAATGGTAGGGTGGCATAGCTACTAACTCGTAATAAAAAGAGGTGGTGGATATGTCACAGTGTAGACATGACTCCAATATCTTACAGTTCATCGAGTGTTGGAGTGAGACCCGATGAATTTATTTGGTGGGTGGCAGAAGCGGTTATAAAACAGTGATCAACTCCAGGATCGCAAGAGACTGACTGGGACTCCACTAGACGTCGGACTCGCTATCGAACTCTTCATCCATGAGATCGCCTTCGTCAACATCTGGCCAAATCAACAAGCCAGGTGAGTACTTTGAATGTACTCGCAAGACAGTTCAGACATAAGATATAACAAATGCAAACATGATGCATATGAGTAATCTAGCAATATGTATCCGGATAATATAGTTTGCGCTGCTGGTAAAAATGGAAGTCGGGCGGTAGTCCTCCCAAAAATCCATAAGAGAAATAAAAGAAAAACCAAACGAGTGTCTGAGCGACGCCTCGTGAGGAAAAATGAATAAAAACATGCCACAGTCGGGCGTCTATGCGACATCACATAAAGGGCTTATATTCAAAAGTAAATAACAAAATGCCCAGTCGGACGTCTGAGCGACATCACATAAAGGGCTTATAAGGAAAGTAAACAATAAGAATGCCACAGTCGGACGTCTGAGCGACATCACATAAAGGGCTTATAACAAAAGTAAATGAGAATGCCACAGTCGGACATCTGAGCGACATCACATAAAGGGCTTATAACAAACGTAAATAGCAAGAATGCCACAGTCGGACGTCTGAGAGACTTCACATAAAGGGCTTATAACAAAAATAAATAATAAGAATGCCACAGTCGGACGTCTGAGCGACACCACATAAAGGGCTTATAACAAAAGTAAATAACAAGAATGCCACAGTCGGACGTCTGAGCGACATCTCATAAAGGGCTTATATAATCTTTGACATAACGGTGAAATATTTCAAGAGGTTTATCAGTGCCGAAATAACTGGTTAGTTCATCTACCAAAATGACCCTTGACTAAATCACCACTCTTATTACTATCATGAATTTTCCGAGAAGGACACTGGGGTTGACACGAAGTTTGACACTAGGCCATAAACATCGCTACTCGGAAGATTTTGACTCTGCAGAGCTTGTACTCTTATATCACAGCCAACGGATTCCACTAGCCATGAGGACTAGTTTCGTCTACGGTGTTTTAGCAGAAACACAACTGACCAGTACACACCCATTTCACATCCTACTGCCCGGAATCACCCAAGCCAACATTCACGAAAAACTTTAAGACGAGGAGGCTATAACCTTAAATAGCATGGGATCAAATTTATATCTGCGCGCTCTAAGGGGTGCCCCCTTCTCGGTCCCAACCGGTAACACCCATGCCCCCTGATCGGATGACGGGCTTTAATCCAGGGCCATGGAACCGTCATCCCGGCCCCTCTATTTGGTGTGTACACGGAAAGAGGTTTGCAACTGACTAAACCGTATTCTTTGCAGAAGGCAAGTGATAGTACCAAAAAGGAGACGAACAGGATCATGACTTGATCCACGTTGATACTAGAGATAACAGATGACTGGCATGCTCCAACAATACCAGTTCACAACCCATCATGTCACCACATGATCGGGGTGGTTCAATCATCATCATTCGGGCTCACCCGAAGCTTGCTTGCATGAAATATAATCATCCACGAATGCTTATATGACCATGCTATGAAGAAGAACTACTCAAGCAAACATGCAACACACTTATCATATCAAAGGTTCAAACATGCTTGCCTGGTTCGGAGTAGTCGGAGTCTAACTCGGTGAAGTTCGCGGCTCCGTCACTTCCGTCGGTATCTACGTAATCAAATAAAAGAGTACTAACATAAATACCGCGCGTGCATAAAAGTTGTCCCAAATATTTTTCAAATAAATATGATAAAAAAAACTAGACTAAAAACTAAAGAGGACAGAAAAAGGATCAACTCAAAATTATCTTTTGTTTAAAAGTTATTAAAGTTTCTGTCCATGGACTTGTCTGTAATGAAACAGAAAGTTTCCAGGGGCTAGAATATAAAAATAGAAAACGATTCGATACGCAGTACGCCAGCTCAATAAGGAAAACGTACTTTGCCCGAAGGCGCCTTCCAGAAAAACATTTCGGAAGAGATTGAGAGGCTGACGAGGGGGTCCCACTCGTCAGGTTTGAAAACAGAAACAGAGTCGCGCCGGCGCCACAGAGCTGTTGTGGTCACCGACGCCGATCCACGGCAAGGTAGAGGGAGTGAGTGGTACCTACGGGTTCCTGGTGCTCCTCCGCGTCGGTGGGTGGTGGAGTTGAGCGTCGGCGAGCCCCACGTCGACGGCGACCCTATCTCCGGCGGACGGCGGCTCGGGTGGTCGTGGGCCTCGTCAGAGAGAGTTGTTGGGGTCAAATTGGAGCGGGGGTTAGTCTCCTAGAGGTGTCAGGAGGCTACGGGCAAGTCCAGGGCGGTGGAGGAGATCTCACCAGAGAGAACGCTGCCAGAGCCGGAAGCGGACGGAGGTGGCCGGGGTTGACGAAGAAGGGCCCCTCGAGGCTCTTCTAGTGGTTGGGCGGGGTCTGGTGAGGCAGTGGAGATGTGCTGGGTCGAGAGCGAGCTTGGAGGTGCTATATATAGCTGGCCCGAGGCGGTTGCCGTAAACGGGATAAGTCCGGCGAGCGATTACAGCGGCGCTGTGGCTGGACGGGTGGTTTAGGTGCTTGAGCATCAACTAGGAGGTGTACTGATTCCATTTCGGTGCCTAACTCAGCAACGCAGGGGCGGTTAGTTCCTGTCCCCAACGGAACGGCCGTGCGGCACGTCGGCGGCAGAGAGCGCGCCCTGTGCGTGCCAGGCCACGGCGACGGTGTTGCAGGCGTGCGTTGGCAAGGAGACGTCCACGCGGAGCTTCCAGGCGGCTTGGGCGGTGCCGAACGACGTTTGCCGCAAGGTGCCTCCTGTCGGCCGCCACGTGTGGCTCTGCCGCCGCGGAAGACGCCGGCGCAGGCGGACCAGGGTACCACCGACGCCAGGAACCAGCCAAGTGCGCGTGCGGCGCTCTGGATAAGAGCGAAGTGCAGTGTAGCAATGTTCCAAAGTGCCACTGGTGATATTGACGAACGTTTTCTGACGAAACTGACGAAACTGCACTGTCGCCTGTTATCTTCAGTTAACTTTTCTGAACCTGACAGAAACAGTGCACGCCAGGTGTTTGATGAAATGATTTTGGCATGTGGAAAAACTTTCTGGGGCTGATATTTGGTGGGGTGGTCTCTTGATGCATCTAGAGGCTGCCTGATTTTTCACAGATTTTTAGGAAGAAGGAAAATATGAATTTCACCAAAATTTGCAAATCTGGTCCAAACTTGCAGCAAGTGAAATTTGAAAATTTTGAACTGTGGACCAGTGAAACAAGATGGAACTAGGTTGTGGGCACTAAGGACTAGCCAGGGGAGTTGGTTTGGAATCAAAAGTCAAAATGAAAATGGCGGTTCCTTTGTAAATCACCAAGGTTCATTTTAAAGGACAGAAATTGTTTTTGGTATAAAATAAATAGAAGAAAAATCCCAATAAAGTTGAAACCTACTGGAATTGATGGGAGACTTGTTTCAAGGTGAAAAGGAGGTCTTGGAGAGAAGGACTTTCATTGGCTGCCATGGTAAGCGAAAAGTTTGAAAGGGGTAGACAAGTCCATGGTCTTCAAATGATGGTTATTCATGAAGGGAAAAAGAATCAAACAAAACCATTTTGAAAAACAACTTGTGTTGAGCTAACACAAGTAGAAAACCTTCAAGACCAGAATCAAGTTTAATAAGGTGTCGGGACCCCGATCCTAAGTCACACTGGCCTAGCATGTAACACACCATATCACTTTGCGGCCTCACGCACGGTATCCCCACGGGTGCGACCTTACCTGGCCCGGGACCGTTTGCACATTTCGGCTCACGTATATGATAGTGTCGCTAGCATCCATATTACAGAGAACCCGGGCCGACATGACCAGTTATAAACCAAAGGTGGCACTAAATTACAAAGACGGGCATACATGACCCAGCAACGAACGTGTCGGTCATCAACGTATGAACCCAAGTCGTAGCAAGCTACAAGGACTTAAAGGAACAACGCGTGACATTTCCCCTAAGGGACAGACACAGGAACAAAGAAGGACACATGCCGGTCAGCCTAAGTGTTCCGGAGCAGTAGCAAGCTACCAAGGCTCAGTGGAAGCACTAGGAGACATTTCCCTGTAAGATAGGCTACCAAGGGTAAACAACTAGGTGTCGGATCCCACACATACCAAGCATTTCAATAACATACACACAATATGCTCGATATGTGCAAATACAACATGGCATCACAACAAGACTCTAAGAAACAAAGTATTTATTCATTAGGCTCCGAGGAGCCAGATATTACAAACATGGGTCTCATGACCCAACATTCAGAGCATACAAGCAACAAGCGGAAGCACAACATGTCTGAGTACAGACATCTACAAATGAAAAAGGCTGGAGAGCCTCACTATCTACAACACTCGTCCAAGATCGTAGCTGAGGTAACAAGCTACTTGTCGAAGTCCAAGCGGAACTACTAGAGAGACAGAAGTCTCATCTGCAAAACATAAATTAAGCAAACAAGAGTACAAAGGTACTCAGCAAGACTTACATCAGATCCTATCATACATGCATTTGTATCAAGAAGGCATAGTGGGGTTTAGTTGCAGCAAGCCAGCTTTGACTCAGTGGCTATCCTGTTCTACGATTGCTGGTAAATCTTTGAGGTGGGGCACACGAGTCCACTAATCACCACCAAATACACCACTATGGATTCATCCCCGTCTCCCTACGAGAAGGCCATCCATAGCACTCACACTTGTCTTGAGTATTTTAGGGTATCCACTTTCAGTTGTCTATGTACCACGTAAGCATCCAAGAAGTCCATAACCGTGGACCCGGCTATTCGAATAGATCATGATAAACCCTGCAGGGGTGTACTTCTTCACACACGCTCTCGCCACTTACCGCCATGTACACGACGTGTATCTCGGCAACCTTCAAGCGTAAGCCTAGTGAGGGCGTCGGCCATGACCTGACTAACCACACAAGACTCTAGTCCAGGTTTATCGCCTATTCGGGTTCCATCCGCAAGGGAGTCCGGCCGAGGTTTCCAACACGGCCCCAAACGATGTGTATAAGGTTCCCGAGCCCACCATCCAGGTGCCACTCGGTACACCGGGCCACGTGTGCCTAGTCTGTCCCAAGCCCACCCTGTCGGGTGCCACTTGGTAGAGAAATAACACTACCTACAAACACTAGAAACTAGTTGCGACTCCTGGACAGAGATCAAGTTGATTAATAAGCCAAGAGGGGTCGAGTTACCGGAACCCAATGTGTGGTAGTAGCTAGTCATTGGACGACATACACAGAACTCGGTGCTTAAGCACGGTTCCAGTGAGACAACCCACCATGTACTCCTACATGGCCTCGCACCGCTACCTTTACCAAATCGTGTTCACACACTTAACGCTCAGCATCAGAACATATCACTGCACTCCAATTTATTCCCAATGAATCAGACCTGACACACTCTAAGCAATAGCAAGCAAGGCATGGTAAGAACACAACATGGCTTCAATCAACTCCTACACATGCTAGTGGGTTTCAACTATTTACTGTGGCAATGACAGGTCATGCAGAGAAATGGGTTCAACTACCGCATCATAAAGTAGCAGTTGAATCGTTGTTGTCCTAATGCAATAAAAGGGAGCAGGAGCGAGAGAGTAGGATTGTATCGGAATGAACAAAGGGGTTTGCTTGCCTGGTAAAACAACGTGTAGAACACTGTTCCTCTGATAGGTACTCTGGAACGGTCTCCGGAGCAGAACCTATCGAGAAGGAAAGTGCAAGAAATCAAACACAAGCATATGCAACAATATGATGCATGAACATGGCATGAAGATGTGATGTTATTTGAGCTAATGCAACTAGCATTTTATTTGAAAGAAGTCCATTTGAACCACGGGTTCAAATGCAATTCCAAATTTAACATTTAAAAGTGCCCTTTATGTGTTTTCACCTATACAGCAAGTATAAATTGTTTTAACATGCATGAAAATGGTACAGATGGATAGATTGAATTTTTCTGATAATTTTTCATATATAAATCATTTCATTCTGACCTACGGTTGAATTTCTGTGATTTTTTGAAGTTTAAACAATTTTCTCGATTTTCCTAAACAAAAACAATTCCAAAAAATGTTTATTGCGTCGGCACTGCGTCATGCTTGCGTCAGCAAGTCAGCAGCGCTGACTCGGGTCAAACCTGACGTGTGGGGTCCACACGTCAGTGGCTCAGTAAACTAACTAAGTTAGTTAGCCCTAACTAACTGGGCAGGGCCCACTAGTCAGTGACTATAGTGACTAACCTAACTAAGTTAATTAGCACTAACACTAATCCTAACAACTAATTTGCTGGGCAGGGCCCACATGTCAGTGAGAGAGAGGGGAGGTCAACTAGACAGTGGGGTTCAACCCACGCCGGTCAACGGGTCAAACCCGCCGGCGAGGCCGAACACGGCGGAGGGCTGTGGGTTTTGTCTACAGGGCGCCGTTTGGCGCGCGGAGCACAGCTACGGGATGCGGACGCTCGTCCTCATCCAACCGTGGTGGTGGCGCGGCCGGGGAGTGGCCGGAGTGGCGCCGACGACGAGCTCGGCGGCGGCCGAAGCTCGGGCGTGAGCGGGTTCGGTGCTAGGAAGCACGTGGGGGCCAGCCGGGGGGTTCTACGGGCTCCTGGTGATGTGGCGAAGGCGGTGACGTGCTCGGCAGTGAGCTGCGGTGGCTCTGGCCACGGGGGCAACATGGCTGGCGGCAGCGAGCTTCGGTCAGCAAGGGGGCGGCACCTAGAGGGTGTAAACGATGGCAAGGACAGGGGGAAGACCAAGGGGCTCACAGGGAGGCGGCGGAGTAGATTAGTGGGCTCGGGGACGCGTCGGAGATGGCGATTTCGTCGATGGTGTCCCGAGGCCGTGCGGAGAAGATGAGCTCGAGGACGAGGCCTCAGGGCGTCCGGGGTCCTGCGGTTCGGCGTAGAGGTGCACGACAGCGAGGCGGAGCTCGGGGGTTCATCGGAGAGGCGAGGGGGAGGCGGTGGCTACGGCAATGGCGAACGGCAGCGACGATGCGCTCGGGTCCGAGCGGAGGAGAGAGCAGAGGAGGGGGAAGAGGACGGGGAAGAGTGCAAGGGAGTCCGGGGGGGTGCGTGGCTCGTCTAGAAGCAGCGGAGAAGGAAACAGGCAGGCAGCGAGGGAGGAGGTGGCGCGCTCGCCGTGCGCACGCGTCGGGCACGCGCCTCGCCTACTGGCGCGAGGAAGACGACAGGGGAGGGCCGGTGGGCTGGGCTGGCCAACTGGGCCAGCCAGGCCGCACAGTGCTAGGCCTACACAGGTAAGGTTTTCTTTCCCTTTTTTGTTTTCTTTTCTAATTCTGACATTTGTTTTGATTTTAAAGAAAATCATTTAAATTATTCTGACAATTGTGCGGGGACTAGAAGGAGTATTCCAAAGCCCCACACAAAATCCAGAATTATTGGACATATATAAAATATATAATAAATATATATATCCAATGCAAATATTTATTGCATTAATTCCAAAATCCCAAAATAAATATTTATGAGCTCCTAATAATATTGGTTTGATTTTTATCTCTAACCAATATTTTCAGAGAGCAACATGAACATTTTCTTGGACCTTTTTGGAGCAATTTATATCTGGGTCATTTTCAAAAATATTTCTGAGGCTTTCACATGTCCTCAATTCAATTTCATTTGAATTTTAAACATGATGCAACCATCAAGACTAGCCTAGTGCATACCAGAACTAGGGTTGTGACAACTCGCCCCCACTCAAAAGAATCTCGTCCCGAGATTCAGGAGTCGGCGGAAAGAAGGTGGGGTACTCCAGTCGGAGATGATCTTCTCGCTCCCATGTAGCTTCTCTCTCGGAATGATGAGACCACTGAACCTTGAGAAACTTGATGTTATGACGCCGAGTGACACGCTCTACTTGATCTAGAATGCAAACGGGGTACTCTCGATATGTGAGGTTATCTTGGATATCAAGCGTTTCGTGGTCCACTCCACGGATGGGATCCGAGAAGCAACGCCTGAGTTGAGATACGTGGAACACATCATGTACTCGAGAAAGATGTGGGGGTAGTTCCAACTGGTAGGCAACCTCTCCTCATTTAGCGAGAATGCGAAAAGGGCCAATGTAACGAGGAGCCAATTTGCCCATGATACTGAAACGATGGGTACCCTTCAAAGGTGTAACCCGAAGATAAGCTTTGTTGCCAACTTCATAAGCCACTTCCTTATGATGACGATCATACTGGCTCTTTTGACGAGATTGAGCTGTTTTCAAATTCTCACGAATGATGCGAACTTGCTCTTCTGCTTCCTGGATCATGTCCGGTCCAAAGAATTGTCTTTCACCGGTTTCTGACCAGTTCAAAGGTGTTCGACATCTTCGTTCATAGAGTATCTCAAAAGGAGCTTTCTTGAGACTGGATTGATAGCTATTGTTATAAGCAAACTCGGCGAAAGGATGACATTTCTCCCAATCCATACCAAATGAGATAACGCAAGCTCTGAGCATGTCTTCGAGAATTCGGTTGACCCGTTCCACCTGACCACTTGACTGAGGGTGAAAAACGGTACTGAAGGAAAGATAGGTGCCCATGGCAGTTTGGAAACTCTCCCAAAAATGAGAAGTGAAAAGACTACCACGGTCTGAATTGATCTCTAGTGGAACACCATGAAGTGACACTATTCGAGAAATATACAAGTCAGCGAGCTGACTAGCAGTGATACTCTCTCGAACAGGTAGGAAGTGAGCCACTTTGGACAGACGATCAATGACTATGAAGATAGCATTATTCCCTCTCTTGGTCCTAGGAAAGCCGGTGATGAAGTCCATACCAACTTTATCCCATTTCCACTCAGGAATAGCTAAAGGCTGAAGGGTGTCAGCAGGTCTTTGATGTTCTGCCTTAACGCGACGACAAACGTCACATTTAGCAATGAACTTAGCAATTTCTCTCTTCATTCTGGTCCACCAGAACCTCTGGCGTAGGTCTTGATACATCTTAGTACTACCGTGATGAATCATGAGAGGAGATTCATGAGCCTCCTTAAGGATCAGTTGTCGCAGATGTTGCTTCTTGGGAACCACCAAGCGATTCTCAAAGAACACAACACACCGATCATCCATAGAGAAACATCCACCAATACCCTTGGCAATATTTCTCTTGATCCAGGTAATCCCCGTATCATGCTTCTAGGCTTCTATGATATGATCCATAAGAGTAGGTTTCGCCACCAAGGTTGAAAGGAATCCGTGAGGAGCAATGTGAAGGTTAAGCTTACATAATTCCTCATGGAGAAGTGGTTGGCCCTGCTGCAACATGAGATTGTTGCAATATGATTTACGACTTAAAGCATCAGCCATAACATTGGCCTTGCCTGGGGTGTAAGTAATCCCTAAGTCGTAATCTGAGATCAACTCCAACCAACGTCTTTGCCTAAGGTTCAAATCTGGCTGGGTGAAGATATACTTGAGACTCTGGTGATCAGTGTAGATCTCGCAACGATTACCAAGAAGGTAATGTCGCCATGTCTTAAGTGCATAGACTACAGCTGCAAGCTCCAGATCGTGTGTAGGATAATTTTCCTCATGTGGATGCAACTGTCGAGATGCATAGGCAATCACATGACGATCCTGCATGAGAATGCAACCTAGTCCCTGTCGTGAGGCATCACAGTAGATAACAAAGTCCTTAGTGAAATCCGGTGGCACAAATATGGGAGCAGAAGTCAGGCGTCTTTTTAGTTCCTGAAAACTGTGCTCACACTGTGGGGACCACTCAAACTTTTTATCTTTCTTGAGAAGTTCCGTGAGTGGTTTGGCCACTTTTGAGAAGTTCTCAACAAAGCGGCGACAATAGCTGGCTAGACCAAGGAACCTCCTAACTTGTTTAACTGTTTCAGGTGGAGTCCAATCAAGAACGGCCTGAACTCTCTCGGGATTGACAGCAATGCCCTTACCAGAGATTACGTGACCGAGATAGGTCACTTCTGGCAACCAAAATCCGCACTTGGAGAAATTGGCATAAAGGCGGTGCTCTCTGAGTTTTTCCAACACCAATCTAAGATGTTCGGCATGCTCTTCCTCGTTCTTCGAGTAGATCAGAATATCATCGAGGTAAACCAGGACGAACTTATCTAAGTACTCCATGAAGATCGAGTTCATCAAGCGGGAGAAAGTGGCTGGAGCATTGGTTAGACCGAAAGACATGACGGTGTACTCGTACTGGCCATAACGAGTGACAAAAGCCATCTTAGGAATGTCTCCGTTTCTGATCTTGATTTGATGGTAGCCTAACCTCAAATCCATCTTGGAGAAGATTGAGGATCCAGCGAGCTGATCATACAGGTCGTTGATCCTGGGGAACGGATACTTGTTCTTTATCGTGACCAAATTAACGAGACGATAATCTACAACCATCCGTTATGTGCCATCCTTCTTCTTGACGAAGAGGACGGGGCAAGCCCAAGGAGAAGAACTAGGACGGATGAAACCCTTTTTCAAGGACTCATCAAGTTGTTCCTTAAGCTCAGCTAGTTCTAGGGGTGCCATCTTGTAAGGTCTCCTAGAAATTGGAACAGTTCCTGGGATAAGATCTATGCGAAACTCTACATCCCTGTCAGGTGGAACACCTGGTAGTTCCTCTAGAAAGACATTCGAGAAGTCACGGACTACCGGGATATCTTCAAGGTCTGGAAGGGGGCTGGCATTAAGGGAATAGAGTTGACGCTTTGCAACTCTAGTGGAGACAGTGACTATCTTGCCAGATGGATGTGTAAGCTGAACAGACCTAGTGTAACAATCAATCTTGGCATGATGAGCTGTCATCCAGTCCATACCCAAGATGATGTTAATATCTGAAGACTTGAGGGCTATAAGTGAGGCAAGGAATACAAGTCTGTCAACAAGGATTCCTTTACCATGGCTTATTTTGGTAGTTTGCCATCTAGACCCTGGGGTTTGGATTTCGAGCGGAGTTGGCATATCACAAAATGACATGTCGTGCAAACGGGCATAGCCTTCAGAGATGAAGGAGTGAGATGCTCCGGTATCGAATAGAACCGAAGCTGGATGGCAATTGACAAGGAGTGTACCGAGAACGACATTTGGATCATCATGAGCATCTTTAGCTGAGACGTGATGCACACGTCCATGTTTAGTGGGAGCTGGATTGGCACTGATCGTCTTACATGGTGGCTTACCACGAAGAACGGACTTCTCGGGCTGGGGTGGAACAAGGCTGGCCTGAGAGCAGTCACGTGCATAGTGTCCCGGCTTTCCGCATGTGAAGCAAGTCCCTGAGGTAGGTCGTGGACCCGCATTGACAAGCGGTTTACCAATGGGCTTGGGTGGAGCATAAGACTGAGCTGGATGAGGCACCTCATAAGATGGCCTCGGAGAATATCTGGGTGGAAGAGCGGAGTTTGGAACCCAAATCCGGCGCTTCTGGGAACTAGTACCAGAGCAAGATCCCAAATCACGGGTGTGCTTACGAGACTCATCGTAAGTGAGCTGAGCGGTCTGTGCATTGATGGCCTTGTTCACAAGAGCCTGGAATGTATTGCAATGATGCAAGTGAAGATCACGACGCAGCTTGGGGTTGAGACCTTTCCGGAACCTAGCCTGCTTCTTGGCGTCCGTGGACACTTCTTCTGTAGCATAGCGGGCGAAGTTTTCAAACTCTCTACTGTAAGCATCAACAGCCATCTTAGCCTGGGTAAGACTACAAAACTCTTCTCTCTTGCGATCAATGAGAGCTTGAGGAATGTGATGCTCGCGAAAAGCCTCAGTGAAATCTCTCCAGGTAGGAATCTGGCCAGCTGGAATCATGGCCTCATAGTTCTGCCACCAAAGACTAGCAGGACCTTCTAGGGGATAAGTGGCATAGGTGACCTTGTCACCTTCAGCTACGTTCGCAGAACGCAGCTTGTGAGTGATACTACGGAGCCAGTCATCTGCATCGAGTGGCTCAATGGGATGATGGAAAGTGGGTGGTTTCAGACGAATGAAGTCATGGATGGTCGCTGACTCTTTGCACTGGTGTGTGGTGTTCTCCTCAATACGTGCCAACAAGCGGTTAGACTCTCGCTTGTTTCTCTCAATCTCTAACATTAACCCTGTCAACGAAGGTTGGTCGGGAGTATCCTCCTCATCCCTACCACCTCCGTGGTTCTTTCTACGAGCAACTGAACCTCGGGTAACTGACGACATCCTGAGAAATGAAACCAAGGACGGAATCAGCATCAACCAGGCTGTAGAAGGTAGGACAAGAAATGGTATCTCTCGAACTCCAAGGACAAATCTGGCAGCATAACGGCAGTAAAATGCTCAAAATGATACATCCTGATAACAAAGGGTAGTACCACAACTCAACAACATCACTCGAGGATCTGTGATAGTACTAAACAATCTACACCGGAAGAACTTGAAAACAGAAGTAGGACTCGGATCAACCAATCCTAAGGGACTACGGAGTAGTAACACGTGATCTTGATAGACGGGAGAGAAGCCTAGTTCCTTAACCCCGTAGGAAAGATAAGATGACTCAGATCAGAAGGGCATAAGGTACAAGGAGTAAAAAGAGCCTTGCGTTCCTTCCCACAATCAATTCCCTTACATAACTAAGGAATTTCTAGACTCAACTTCGACCAGTTTGGCTTGGTAATCCTACAGGCAGTCAGGCTCTGATACCAAAGCTGTCGGGACCCCGATCCTAAGTCACACCGGCCTAGCATGTAACACACCATATCACTTTGCGGCCTCACGCACGGTATCCCCATGGGTGCCACCTTACCTGGCCCGGGACAGTTTGCGCATTTCGGCTCACGTATATGATAGTGTCGCTAGCATCCATATGACAGAAAACCCGGGCCGACATGACCAGTTATAAACCAAAGGTGGCACTAAATTACAGAGACAGGCATACATGACCCTGCAACGAACGTGTCGGTCATCAACGTATGAACCCAAGTCGTAGCAATCTACAAGGACTTAAAGTAACAACGCGTGACATTTCCCCTAAGGGACAGACACAGGAACGAAGAAGGACACATGCCGGTCAGCCTAAGTGTTCCGGAGCAGTAGCAAGCTACCTAGGCTCAGTGGAAGCACTAGGAGACATTTCCCTGTAAGATAGGCTACCAAGGGTAAACAACTAGGTGTCGGATCCCACACATACCAAGCATTTCAATAACATACACACAATATGCTCGATATGTGCAAATACAACATGGCATCACAACAAGACTCTAAGAAACAAAATATTTATTCATTAGGCTCCGAGGAGCCAGATATTACAAACATGGGTCTCATGACCCAACATTCAGAGCATACAAGCAACAAGCGGAAGCACAACATGTCTGAGTACAGACATCTACAAATGAAAAAGGCTGGAGAGCCTAACTATCTACTACACTCATCCAAGATCGTAGCTGAGGTAACAAGCTACTTGTCGAAGTCCAAGCAGAACTACTAGAGAGACAGAAGTCTCATCTGCAAAACATAAATTAAGTAAACATGAGTACAAAGGTACTCAGCAAGACTTACATAAGATCCTATCATACATGCATTTGTATCAAGAAGGCATAGTGGGGTTTAGTTGCAGCAAGCCAGCTTTGACTCAGTGGCTATCCTGTTCTACGATTGCTAGTAAATCTTTGAGGTGGCGCACACGAGTCTACTAATCACCACCAAATACACCACTATGGATTCATCCCCGTTTCCCTACGAGAAGGCCATCCATAGCACTCACACTTGCCTTGAGTATTTTAGGGTATCCACTTTTAGTTGTCTATGTACCACGTAAGCATCCAAGAAGTCCATAACCATGGACCCGGCTATTCGAATAGATCATGATAAACCCTGCAGGGGTGTACTTCTTCACACACGCTCTCGCCACTTACCGCCATGTACACGACATGTATCTCGGAAACCTTCAAGCGGAAGCCTGGCGAGGGTGTCGGCCACGACCTGACTAACCACACAAGACTCTAGTCCAGGTTTATCGCCTATTCGGGTTCCATCCGCAAGGGAGTCCGGCCGAGGTTTCCATCACGGCGCCAAACGATGTGTACAGGGTTCCCGAGCCCACCATCCAGGTGCCACTCGGTACACCGGGCCACGTGTGCCTAGTCTGTCCCAAGCCCACCCTACCGGGTGCCACTTGGTAGAGAAATAACACTACCTACAAACACCAGAAACTAGTTGCGACTCCTGGACAGAGATCAAGTTGATTAATAACCCGAGAGGGGTCGAGTTACCGGAACCCAATGTGTGGTAATAGCTAGTCATTGGATGACATACACAGAACTCGGTGCTTAAGCACGGTTCCAGTGAGACAACCCACCATGTACTCCTACATGGCCTCTCACCGCTACCTTTACCAAATCGTGTTCACACACTTAACGCTCAGCATCAGAACATATCACTGCACTCCAATTCATTCCCATTGAATTAGACCTGACACACCCTAAGCAATAGCAAGCAAGGCATGGTAAGAACACAACATGGCTTCAATCAACTCCTACACATGCTAGTAGGTTTCAACTATGTACTGTGGCAATGACAGGTCATGCAGAGGAATGGGTTCAACTACCGCAGCATAAAGTAGAAGTTGAATCGTTGTTGTCCTAATGCAATAAAAGGGAGCAGGAGCGAGAGAGTAGGATTGTATCGGAATGAACAAAGGGGTTTGCTTGCCTGGTAAAACAACGTGTAGAACACTGCTCCTCCGACAGGTACTCTGGAACGGTCTCCGGAGCAGAACCTATCGAGAAGGACGGTGCCAGCAATCAAACACAAGCATATGCAACAATATGATGCATGAACATGGCATGAAGATGTGATGTTATTTGAGCTAATGCAACTAGCATTTTATTTGAAAGAAGTCCATTTGAACCAAGGGTTCAAATGCAATTCCAAATTTAACATTTAAAAGTGCCCTTTATGTGTTTTCACCTATACAGCAAGTATAAGCTGGTTTAACATGCATGAAAATGTTACATATGGATAGATTGAATTTTTCTGATAATTTTTCATATATAAATTATTTCATTCTGAGGTACGGTTGAACTTCTGTGATTTTTTGAAGTTTAAACAATTTTCTCGATTTTCCTAAACAAAAACAATTCCAAAAAATGTTTATTGCGTCATTGGCTCAGTAAACTAGTGGACAGCGCTGACTCGGGTCAAACCTGATGTGTGGGGTCCACACGTCAGTGGCTCAGTAAACTAACTAAGTTAGTTAGCCCTAACTAACTGGGCACGGCCCACTAGTCAGTGACTATAGTGACTAACCTAACTAAGTTAATTAGCACTAACACTAATCCTAACAACTAATTAGCTGGGCAGGGCCCACATGTCAGTGAGAGAGAGGGGAGGTCAACTGGGTAGTGGGGGTCAACCCACGCCGGTCAACGGGTCAAACCCGCCGGCGTTTAGGCTCCGGCGAGGCCGGACTCGGCGGAGGGCTACGGGTTTTGTCTACCAGGCACCGTAAGGCGCGCGGAGCACAACTACAGGATGCGGACGCTCGTCCGCATCCAACCGTGGTGGTGGCGCGGCAGGGGAGTGGCCGGAGTGGCGCCGGCGACGAGCTCGGCGACGGCCGAAGCTCGGGCGTGAGCGGGTTCGGTGCTAGGAAGCACGGGGGGGCCAGCCGAGGTGTTCTACGGGCTCCTGGCGATGTGGCGAAGGCGGTGATGCGCTCGGCAGTGAGTTGCGGTGGCTCTGGCCACGGCGGCGACATGGCCAGCGGCAGCGAGCTTCGGTCAGCAAGGGGGCGACACCTAGAGGGCGTAAACGACGGCAAGGACAGGGGGGAGACCAAGGGGCTCACAGGGAGGCGGCGGAGTAGCTTAGTGGGCTTGGGGACGCGTCAGAGGCGGTGAATTCGTCGATGGTGTCCGGCGGCCGTGCGGAGAAGATGAGCTCGAGGACGAGGCCTCAGGGCGTTCGGGGTCCTGCGGTTCGGCGTAGAGGTGCACGACAGCGAGGCGGAGCTCGGGGGTTCGTCGAGAGGCGAGGGGGAGGCGGTGGCTACGGCAATGGCGAACGGCGGCGACGACGCGCTCGAGTCCGAGCGGAGGAGAGAGCAGAGGAGGGGGAAGAGGACGGGGAAGAGTGCAAGGGAGTCCGGGGGGTGTGTGGCTCGTCCAGAAGCAGCGGAGAAGGAAACGGGGATGCAGCGAGGGAGGAGGTGGCGCGCTCGCCGTGCGCGCGCGTCGGGCACGCGCCTCGCCTACTGGCACAAGGAAGATGACAGGGGAGGGCCGGTGGGCTGGGCTGGCCAACTGGGTCGGCCAGGCCGCACAGTGCTGGGCCAGCATAGGTAAGGTTTTCTTTCCCTTTTTTGTTTTCTTTTCTAATTCTGACATTTGTTTTGATTTTAAAGAAAATCATTTAAATTATTCTAACAATTGTGCATGGACTAGAAGGAGTATTCCAAAGCCCCACACAAAATCCAGAATTATTGGACATATATAAAATATATAATAAATATATATATCCAATGCAAATATTTATTGCATTAATTCCAAAAGCCCAAAATAAATACTTATGAGCTCCTAATAATATTGGTTTGATTTTTATCTCTAACCAATATTTTCAGAGAGCAACATGAACATTTTCTTGGACCTTTTTGGAGCAATTTATATCTGGGTCATTTTCAAAAATATTTCTGAGGCTTTCACATGTCGTCAATTCAATTTCATTTGAATTTTAAACATGATGCAAACATCAAGACTAGCCTAGTGCATACCAGAACTAGGGTTGTGACATAAGGACACACAACTTTGGTCAAAAAGTTTTTAGAAAGGGGTTTTAAGAGAATATCAAATATCCCCCTTCCAAAAAGGCCAAAAAGTTTGGAAGAAAACAAATCCAAAAATTTGGAGTGTAACATCCCTTTATAGGCGAACGGCGGGGTGCCGTGGACCCATGCGCCGGCGAGCTTCTGCTCGTTGCCACAGGGCTCGGGAGGGGCCGGCGCCGTGTCTGGGGCGTTCTTGGATGCGGTACAGAGCCGGGGAAATGAAGAGAGAGAGAGCAGGGGGAGGCCAGCACATCGCGCGTGTGAGGGAGCTCATTGGAGCTCTCGGGTGGCCGTCGCGCGTGCGAACTGGGGCGAGAGGAGGGAGAAGGAGGAGGGGGCCGACCAGCTGCCGTGTCGTGGATGTCGAGGCAGCCTTGGGAGACACCATCCCGACGCCCTAGGTGGTCGGGCGCCTCGGGCAGGTCGCGGCTACAGTGCAGGAGCGCACTGTAGCGCGCTCCAGAGCGCCCATATGACCGGCATGGTCGTGTCCCACGCGCTCTGGGGGCGGCCACCATGTCCATTGGCTCTAGGGGAGAGTAAACAATGTGGGAGGGATGTTGGATGCCAGGGAGAGCTTTTAGAAGGAGAGAGGGCTGAGAGAGAAAGGTGAAAGTTGTTGTCCAGAATGTAAAATGGGGTTTTACCCCCCCCCCCCCTCAATCATTGAGCTGAGGCCAGGGGAGAGTTACGGGAGGTGCAAGGGAACTTGGGGAAGCTGTGGTAAAAAGCCTAGCTCAATGAGACCAAGGAAAGAGGTAAAAATGTTAGTTTTGGAAAATCACCAGAAGGTGTTTGATGTGGTTTTGGGCAAGCAAATGATTTCCATTTGGCATGAGACTTAACAGGATCAAATGGTATATAGAAATAGGGTGTTCCACCAAGTTTGGGCTAATTTGAAGAAACTTGCCAATGTAACTTTGGTAAACCCTAGAAATCAACAGAAATGGATTTTCCAAGTTTAAGCTAAGCAAATCATCCCTCCTTGATGCACCACTTGGTGTAGTGTCATCATTTGGGGTTGTGATCATGCCCACAAAGTTTGAGGTCACAAGTAAAAAGTTGGTAGTTTAAAGTTGTTCAAATTTGAATCTGAACATAATTGGTTTTGGGGTACTCTGATCAAGTTACCCTTCTCCAAAACTTGTGCCATTTGGTCTAGATGCATTATTAGACCATTCTAGCATGTGTACCAAGTTTGAGAGCATTTGGACAAGTTTGGCAATGTAAAGTTGCTCAAACTTCAAAAATGGGCAGAATGGTTTTGAGGGGTTTTGATGATGTTTTCTTGCTTCCCAAGGCATGGTGCTTGGCAAGATCATCAAATATGTCATATCTGACATGATAGATTTTCCCTGAAATTTTTAGAGAATATTTCCTTTGTAAATATTTCAAAAGCTTGAAATATCCAGAAACGATTTCTGAGGGATTTCTCCAATATTTTGAACATGACCAAATGTTGAAACTCTTATATATGGACAATATATGTCCTAGGAGTCTCCCTGAATTTTGGCAAATATTTTTGAAATAGTTAAATAATTTTTCCCTATTAAAGACCATATCTGGCCTTAAGAAAAGCGTTTTAAATAGAATAGGAAAATAACTTTTAAAATTATATTTTTGTGGTTTATGGGAGTCCTATATCTAATAGGTTTCAAATATACTCTTTGAAATATTTTTATCACCCTAAATCAAGCACTTGCAGTGCAAACCTCAATTCAGGGGTTTTTGGAAAACTAATTTTTTAAAATACTTTTTGGCCAAATTATTTTTGTAAGAAAACACTATACTGTTATATACACTTGGTATGATCATTGGGCAAAAGTTTGGGGTAAGGAGATGAAATATAAAAGGGGGAGTAGTTGACTTTAAAGAGCACTTGAAAATCATAGAGAGAAAAACTTAATTCCAAATAAAATTCGAATGATGCCCAAAAAAAATTTGTTGGTCCAAATTTTCATGCTTTATTAATGCAAATGACATGTTACAAAATGCAGGGTGTTACAGACCTACCCCCCTTACAAGAATCTCGTCCCCGAGATTCCTAAACTAGGCTTTGAAAGAGATCGGGATACTCGGATCTAAGATAGTCTTCACGTTCCCATGTTGCTTCTGCTTCCGTGTGGTTGCTCCACTGGACCTTGAAGTACTTGATGGTGCGGCTTCGCGTCCGTCGCTCTGCTTCATCCAGAATGCGAATGGGCCTCTCTCGGTAGGTCAAATCAGGCTAGAGATCAATGGCTTGGTGATCGACATCCTTGTAGAGGTCAGGCTTTTCCGGAACTTGGAGACACTTTCGGAGTTGTGACTTGTGGAATACGTTGTGCACATCGGATAGCTCAGGTGGTAGTTCCAACTGGTAAGCCACTTCTCCTCGTCGGTCCGTGATCTTGAAGGGGCCAATAAATCTTGGTGCAAGTTTCCCCTTAACGTGGAAACGCTTGGTTCCCTTCAAAGGAGTTACTCGTAGGTACACATGATCTCCAACACGGAAACTCATATCTCGGTGACGAGTGTGAGCATAGCTCTTCTGCCTTGATTTGGCGGCCTTCAAACGTTCTCTGACTAGCTAGACTTGCTCTTCTGCTTCGCGGAGAACAACTGGTCCAAAGACTAGCCCTTCTCCAGTCTCTGACCAGTTGAGGGGTGCGTGACACTTGCGTCCGTACAACACCTCAAATGGTGCCATCTGAAGGCTCGACTGATAACTGTTGTTATAGGAGAACTCGGCAAAAGGGAGGCAATCTTCCCACTTGGCTCCATATGCTAAGACACAGGCTCGGAGCATGGCTTCGAGTATTTGATTCACTCGCTCCGTCTGTCCTCCGGTTTGCGGGTGAAAAGTGGTGCTGAAAGACAACTTGGTTCCCAAGGCTTCTTGGAATCTTTTCCAGAACCCTGAAGTAAACTAGGTGCCTCAATCTGACACAATCTTCTTTGGGACACCATGGAGGCTCACGATTCGATCGATATAGAGGTTGGCCAGCTGGTTTCCACTGTAGGTTGTTTTGACGGGAATGAAATGGGCAACTTTGGTCAAATGGTCGACTATGACCCAGATGGAGTCATGTCCTTTATTCGACCTTGGTAATCCACTGATGAAATCCATTCCGACTTTATCCCAATTCCACTCAGGAACCTTGAGTGGTTGGAGCAATCCAGCGGGTCGCTGATATTCAGCCTTGACCCTTTGGCACACATCACCCTTTGCAACATAGGTTGCAATCTCTCTTTTCATCCCGTGCCACCAGAATCTTTCCTTCAAGTCTTGATACATCTTGGTTCCTCCGGGGTGGATGGAATACGGAGTGTCATGGGCTTCTTGCAAAATCAAATTCTCCAGCTCCATCTTGTTTGGTACACAGATGCGGCCTTTGTACCAAACAATCCCGTGCTCGTCCCCGGAGAATCCTGGGGCCTTGCCTAGCTTCATCTTCTTCTTGATGCCTTCAATGCTCGCGTGCCCACCTTGTGATTTCTTGACTTCATCCATCAGGGTTGGTTTGACTTCCAGATGGTCTAGAAATCCATGGGTGACCAATTCCAAACTGAATTGTTCCAATTCTTCAAACAGGGCTGGATGCCTTCTTTGGATTATGGCATTCACGGAGCAAGCCTTTCTGCTTAAGGCATCGGCTACCACGTTAGCCTTCCCGGGGTGATATTGAACACTGAGGTCATAATCCTTGATTAGTTCCAACCATCTTCGTTGCCTCATGTTCAATTCCTTCTGGGTGAAAATATACTTCAGACTTTTGTGGTATGTGTATATCTCACACCGTTTCCCTAGGAGGTAATGTCGCCATGTCTTCAAGGCATGAACTACTGCTGCTAACTCAAGATCGTGAGTAGCATAGTTCTCTTCATGAGGTCGTAGCTGCCTTGAGTGGTAAGATATGACTCGTCCTTCTTGCATCAGAACGCTTCACAATCCGGTTCGAGAGGCATCACAATATATCACGAACTCTTTCTGAATATCCTGTGTTGCCAAAACTGGGGTGGTGGTCAATCCCTTCTTGAGCTCTTGGAAGATTTCTTCGCATTTTGGCGTCCATTCGAACGTCTTATCCTTCTTCAGGAGCCAAGTCATTGGCCGGGCAATGCTAGAGAATCCTTCCACGAATTTGCGGTAATAGCCCGCAAGTCCGAGGAAGCTTCTGACTTCCTTAACGGTCGTTGGGGATTGCCATTGGGTCACAGCTTCGATCTTCGCGGGATCAACTGCCAATCCTTCTTCGGTCAAGATATGACCTAAGAATCCAACTTTATGCCGCCAAAACTCACATTTGCTGAATTTGGCAAATAGTTGGTGCTCTCGAAGCTTGTCTAGGACCATCCTCAAATGTTGCTCGTGCTCTTCCTCCATCTTCGAGAAGACAAGAATGTCATCAATGAAGACAACAACAAACTTGTCCAAATATTCCATGAAGACTTTATTCATGAGATACATGAAGTAAGCTGGGGCATTGGTTAATCCAAAAGACATGACCGTGCAATCGTACTGGCCATATCTTGTTACAAATGCCGTCTTCAGAATATCTTGGGTTCTGATCTTCAGCTGGTAGTACCCAGATCTGAGGTCGATCTTGGAGAACACCTTGGCTCCGCTGAGTTGATCAAAGAGATCTTCAATCTTGGGAAGTGGATACTTGTTCTTGATTGTAAATTCATTGAGGGAATGGTAGTCAATGCATAAGCGGATGGTACCATCCCTTTTTGCCACAAACTGAACAGGTGATCCCCAAGGGGAGGCTCTTGGACGGATAAATCCCTTCCTCAGCTGCTCTTCCAGTTGCTTCTTCAACTCGGTTAATTCTTCCATCCCCATTCTATAAGGCTTCTTATAGATGGGCCCTGCCCCGGGCATGAGCTTGATGATGAACTCAATGTCACGGTCAGGGGTCATTCCCGGTAGCTCATCCGGAAAGACATCGGGGTACTCGCATACTACCGGCACTTGCTCCAGTCCAACATCAGACAAACAGTTGACTTGAGTGGTTTGAGCAGGAGAGGAGTTGGAGGCAAACTTAACTTCGACTCCTTGGTCATTGGTCACGGTGACAGTCCGATTGGCACAGTGTAATAAGCCTTGGTGCTTGCTGAGCCAATTCATGCCTAGGATCACATCCAAGCCTTGTGATCTCAGGATGATAAGGTCTGCTAGGAAATCTACCCCGTTAATGACGATACTGACTCCCTTACAGCCTATCTTGGCTCTCATCTCTGCTCCGGGGGTTTGTACCACCATGGGGTTATTCAGGGGTGTAGGGGTCATGCCACTTTTTAATGCAAATCTTTGAGTGACAAATGAATGCGTGGCTCCAGAATCAAACAAGACAGTTGCAGGTGCTGAGTTGACAAGGAACGTACCCAGCACGACGTCCGGGTCTTCCTGAGCTTCTTCAGCAGTGACGTGATTCACACGCCCCTTCCCATGGTTGGGTGGGTTGCGAGGAGCTTGGTTCCTTGGTGGCATTCCGCGGCCTTGTCCTGGGTTCTGCGCATTGGGGCGCGGGGCATCGGGCTTCTTGTTGGGGCATACCTTAGAGATATGCCCAGACTGGCCACAACCAAAGCAAGTGACTTGGTTTGGGTTGTTGATCTTGTTGCCACCACTGTTATTGGGGTTGAATGCTGGCCTTGGGTTGGCATACTGCTGAGGCTGATAGTTGGTGCGAGGAGCAAGAGCTCTTGGTTCCTGATAGGTTGGCTTGACCGGGGCTGGCTGCCACGGGCAAGGCTTCTGGTTGCTGGAACTTCCCTTACTGATCATCTTGCGCTTGCGAGTGTCTTCCAGAGCACGCCACTTGTCTTCAAGCATGAGTGCTTTGTTCACCAGATCGGGAAAGGTTGGGCAGTCACACACAACAAGCGAGTAGTGCAGAGTCTGATTGAGGCCTTCCATGAAGTGCTCCCTTTTTGCAGCATCTGTGCTGACATCTTCAGGGGCATACCTAGACAGAACACTGAACTTCTGCATGTAATCCTTGTCAGTGCCACTTCCTTGCTTCAGGGCTCGAAACTCACGCTTCTTGATAGCCATGATTCCGGAGGGAATATGGGATGGAATTCTACCTTGAAGTTATCCCAAGTGATGTCTTGCCCAGCATGGATGACCTTGAATCCATCCCACCAAGCGCTAGCAGTCCCCCCGAGGCAGTGGGTAGCATAAGCCACCTTCTCACGGTCTTCAGTGCAACCGACTAGTTCCAGCAAGTCCTCAATGGTGCGGACCCAGTCGTCTGCATCTAGGGGTTTAGCAGTCTCGATGAAGGTCGGCAGTGCATGCTTCTTGAACTCTGCCAACGTGGAACGTCCATTGCCATTCCCCGCCGGCTGGCGGTTTTTGGTGACAGCTTGAGCAATCATCTGGAGGGCTGCGGTGTTGGCTTGGCGTTCCTCTCGAAGGCTTGGAGAAGCTGAGCCATGTCCATGTTCGGGGGAGGTGGTGGTGGAGCTTGGTCGTGGTTTTGGTCTTGGCCGGCCTTTGCTTGGGCGGATGCTCCGGCTTCGGGCTGCTGGGTAGAGGTACTAGTATGAGTTACAACAGGCATCCTGTTGGAGCGGTAAAGGTCTCATGATTTGGAATGAAGAGGGAAAGCAATAAAGATAGGTGCCTAGTAACAGGGTGGGTGTGACACTAATTATTTTAATGCAAGGGCCAAAAGGGCCAAACACATTCATTAAAATTCCAAATGGGTGATGCTGTCGTTTACACATTCCCGAAGGGAAGATACGACGTACATCCAAACACAACAAAAGCAAACACTAGATGGCTTCATATGAACCATACAAGGACTCGACTTCACATAGGGGTTACACGACCTATCCTACCGTAGAGGTCACGAGCTGGCGTATCCGAGTTGCGAATAATGCGTAAGCGGCAGAATGCTCGGTCGCGTATTCTGGTTCTTCTGGGTCTTCCTCCTTGTCTTCATCTGTCTGGGCCCCCCTATCACTTGAGGGTGTGGGCGAGTGGAGGAGTTGGATACGGCGGTGCTTTGTCGGTGGTGCATGGAAAAGCTTGCGATATTCCCTTGCCTTCATACAGCGTCGCTGGGGTGGCTCTTCGTCCTTGGAAGATACATCTCCTGAGGGCCTTCTGCCTCGGTACGCGATAGCGGGTTGCCCGGGAGGCGCACCTTCCTTCTTGATCCTATCCGTCTTCTCTTGTGCTCGACAAAGAAGTGCCTTGGTCTTGTGGAGTTCTTCTCGGAGCTTCATCGATTCTGAGGCCAAATCTAGTGCCAAGATGTCGGCACATAGGCTGAAGTAGGTCTGGAATCGAAGTGGAAGTCCTTCCTTCAGTGGAGGGGCTTGCGCGCTGATTTCATCTTCACCTTCCTTCCGGTAAGGCAAGAAGCGGGTCGTCATCTTGGCTGCCATCTCCGGAAGAAGTTCTCGGAGGCGGGTTAGTGCCTTGAGTGCAGCAGCCTCGACAGCGAGGGGTAGTGTTGCCATCTGGGGTCCCTCGAAGAAGCAACTTGTGGGAGGATCGTTTGCCTTCACAATTACTTCCACATGGTACTCCACCTCAGTGTCGCTAACCCAATGCTCATGGTAGGTGAGGATGGGCGCTCGGTGGAACTAGCACTCCCGGAGGCTATCCTCGAGAAGCAAGGGGAACCCAGTGGTCAGGTGCTCTTCAGGTACAGCGGCCATCTACAAAGGTTGAATAGGAGAGGTTAATAAGTTGATGATACCTCAGGTTTGGTAAGGTTTAGAAAAGAAGAGAGGTTCAAAAGGTTTATGAAAAGGGTCTCATCCTATCTAACGCCCATGCTAACTAAGGCTTCCTACAGTCAAGACGGCTCTGATACCAGCTCTGTGGGGACCCCGACTAGTGAGTCAAGATCACCGAATGCACGTGTACAGTGATCCCAGAGGTCAATGCTCACTGAACACACAAAAGCTGAATAACAAGAGTCTTACATCCATACATACCGTCTTACTCAAATTATGACCATTATGGCCAAGTCTTACATAGATAAAGCCTCATGGGCTGAATAGAAAATAAACTCGAATAGCGGAAGTCTTCGTAGATAAGTCGAACCCATGCCATCTGCCTTAACCTTATAGGCATTCTGACTGGGAAAGCGTCCTAGTTCGCATGTTCGTCTCCATAGAATTCTTCTTCAAATTCCTGCTATTCCATGCCTGGCCAATTAAATAACCAGTGGCAAGCCAATGAGTACTTTGAATGTACTCGCAAGCAACCCATGTTTTTGGAAGGAACAAGTATGACAAGGTATGAAATAGTACTAAATAGGATATTTTGCAGAAAGCAAATTTGTGAGTGCAATGACATGAACTATTTGAGGCATGCATCATAGGAATTATAGGTTACAGATATCAACATAGCCAAGTTATGATCTCTTCCATATTTTCAAATCCTTTTGACTTAAATCAAACGGAGCTTTCACACACACACACACACACACACACACACACACACACACACACACACACACACACACACACACACACACACACACACAGGGTTTCGCAAACATTGGACGTAGCCCAAGAGCGGTTACCCAGCTGTCCTTGATCGTGGACACGGCTATTCGAATAGTTTTACACTCTGCAGAGGTTGCACACTTTACCCACTAGATCCGGGGAACTTCTGTGTCATCCACGACCCGCGGTACCTCAAGTACTCGGGGTAAGCACCCGATCACTATCTTTCCCTAGACGACACTAACATGGAGTCCACTCGATTGGTAGCAACCCCCGTGCCCCACATTTCACATCTTAAGATTTTTGGAGCCTCGCTCCCATTTTCATCACATACCACAAGCACGGGGTACCAACGGTGTGTCTTGTGCCCTGTAAAGACCGTCATGGCCGCCTATCCAAGCACGACCCCGTCCCGAGAGTGACCTCATGTCACTCCCGTCACTAGTAATGCGGGCACCATGCTAGTATCGGCCTAGGTAATCAATAATGCCCTTTCCCATATAAGGGTAGAGTGGTTGCGCATGTAAAGTTGGAATAACGGTCGCAACTTAAACCAATCCGTTTGAAAAACATCACACACACACACTTGTCTCGGTACACCACTTCGTCATCAAGTGGTTACCCAACTCATCATCTCCCTCGGGCATAAGTGACACCCGATGGGGTTTTTGAAAAGGGTCCTTCGAAAGTACTATGCTTCCACCATTATGCATATCCCCATTCCACTTGCATAGCCACTACTATAGCAACCTATCTACTCCCATCGGCATAACCCTCATAAGAAGGTAGGGTCATGCACAAATGCAAGTATCAACGAGGAAGTACAGTGGCAAACCAACAAAGTGGTTACCACCTCATCATGATTCCGTTGCAACAACAATATGGTGCTATATGACATGCATAAAAAGGGTTCCACAGACATGGTCGAAGGGCTGCTTGCCTTGGTTGGCTTGGTCTTCAAAGCCTTCAAGTCATTCTCCTTCTTCTTCTTCAGCAACCTCGTCAAACACGGTATCTAATCAGGACAATAAAATAACGGGAAAATAAGACAATAATAAAAACAGAAAAATCAAAGTGCTCAGAAAAATGTCAACTTATTTTTATAAAATACTAGAAGGAAAACTAAGATGGGAAAAATTCTTAGTTTGGGATTTGGAGTGACGAAATGGGGTGCATGGATTTTTGAACAGAGGTTTTAGTGTTCAAATTTAGATTTAAATTTAAACAGTACAGGAAAGGTTCATGAATATAGGTGAAAGTTATATCATTAAATAGGTTGGAATATTACAAGATTTTAGGAATTGGAATTATTTTATTTGGAGTAATATTTAATCCAGAGGAACTTTTATAAAATAGACAGAAAAAGAAAAAGAAAAGTGGCATTGTGCCTCCTGGGCCAGAACAGCTACAGTGCAGCGGGCCCAGCCAAAGAGGCGGCCCAACGCACTGCTGCCTGCGCGTGCGCCAGGTTTTAAACCTGACGGGCGGGGCCCATTCTTCAGCGAGAGGAGAGAGAGACGAGGGAGAGGAGAGACTGACAGGCGGGGCCCGCCTGTCATCCCTAACCCTACGACAGAGGGCCGGCGAGCTCACCGGCGGCGATGCAGGGCACGGCGAGGTCGGGCGAGGGCACGGCTGGACTCAGCGTCGAGTCGTCGTTCGGGTGGAAGTGGCTGCAGTCGCCGGGGTGGCCTGGTTCGCCGGCGGCGAGGTCACGCGGCGGAGGTGCTTAGGGCGTCGGTGGTTTTGGCCGTTTCCGGCTGCAAAAGACGCGGGGGAAATAGGGGAAATGATCAGTGGGTTGCTGTGGTTCCAGATCGAGGGAGAGGAGCGGCGGAGAGGGCCTGTACCTTGAGGTCGACGGCGACCCGAGGCGGTGGAGCTCGAGCTCGATCTCGAGCTCGGGCCCGTCTGGAGAAGAGTGAGTGGTATAGGGGGGTGATTAGGTGTGTGAGAGAGCGAGTGGTGAGGAGAGGGAGGCGCGGGGCGTCCCTTTTATAGGCGAACGGAGGGGTGCCGTGGAGGCCAGGGCATCGCGCGTGTGAGGGAGCTCATTGGAGCTCTCGGGTGGCCGTCGCGCGTACGAACTGGGGCGAGAGGAGGGAGAAGGAGGAGGGGGCCGACCGGCTGCCGTGTCGTGGACGTCGAGGCGGCCTCTGGAGACACCATCCCGACGCCCTAGGTGGTCGGGCGCCTCTGGCAGGTCGCGGCTACAGTGCTGGAGCGCACTATAGCGCGCTCCAGAGCGCCCATATGGCCGGCATGGCCGTGTCCCACGCGCTCTGGGCGCAGCCACCATGTCCATTGGCTCTAGGGGAGAGTAAACAATGTGGGAGGGACGTTGGATGTCAGGGAGAGCTATTAGAAGGAGCGAGGGCTGAGAGAGAAAGGTGAAAGTTGCTGTCCAGAATGTAAAATGGGGTTTTACCCCCCCCCCCTCAATCATTGATCTGAGGCCAGGGAAGAGTTACTGGAGGTGCAAGGGGACTTGGCGAAGATGTGGTTAAAAGCCTAGCTCAAGGAGAACAAGGAAAGATGTAAAAATGTTAGTTTTGGAAAATCACCAGAAGGTGATTGATGTGGTTTTGGGCAAGCAAATGATTTCCATTTGGCATGAGGCATAACAGGATCAAATGGTATATAGAAATAGGTTCTTCTACCAAGTTTGGGCTCATTTGAAGAAACTTGCCAATGTAACTTTGGTAAACCCTAAAAATCAACAGAAATGGATTTTCCAAGTTTAAGCTAAGCAAATCATCCCTCCTTGATGCACCACTTGGTGTAGTGTCATCATTTGGGGTTGTGTTCATGCCCACAAAGTTTGAGGTCACAAGTAAAAAGATGGTAGTGTAAAGTTGTTCAAATTTGAATCTGAGCAGAATTGGTTTTGGGGTACTCTGATCAAGTTACCCTTCTCCAAAACTTGTGCCATTTGGTCTAGATGCATTATTAGACCATTATAGCATGTGTACCAAGTTTGAGAGCATTTGGACAAGTTTGGCAATGTAAAGTTGCTCAAACTTCAAAAATGGGTAGAATGGTTTTGAGGGGTTTTGATGATGTTTTCTTGCTTCCCAAGTCATGGGGCTTCACAAGATCATCAAATATGTCATATCTGACATGACAGAATTTCCCTGGAATTTTTAGAGAATATTTCCTTTGTAAATATTTCAAAAGCTTGAAATATCCAGAAAGGGTTTCTGAGGAATTTGTCCAATATTTTGAACATGACCAAGTGTTGAAACTCTTATATATGGACAATATATGTCCCAGGAGTCTCCCTGAATTTTGGCAAATAATTTTGAAATAGTTAAATATTTTTTCCCTATTAAAGACCATATTTGGCCTTAATAAAAGCTTTTTAAATAAAATAGGAAAATAACTTTTAAAATTATATTTTTGTGGTTTATGGGAGTCTATATCTACTAGGTTTCAAATATACTCTTTGAAATATTTTTCTCACCCTAAATCAAGCACTTGCAGTGCAAACCTCAATTCAGGGGTTTTTGGAAAACTAATTTTTGAAAATACTTTTGGGCCAAATTATTTCTGTAAGAAAACACTATACTGTTATATACACTTGGTATGATCATTGGGCAGAAGTTTGGGGTAAGGAGATGAAATATAAAAGAGGGAGTAGTTGACTTTAAAGAGCACTTGAAAATCACAGAGAGAAAAACTTAATTCCAAATAAAAACCAAATGATGCCAAAAAAATGTGTTGGTCCAAATTTTCATGCTTTATTAATGCAAATGACATGTTACAAAATGCAGGGTGTGACAATATAATAGCATGGAACAATCAAAAATTATAGATACGTTGGAGACGTATCAACATTCCCAAGCTTAATTCCTGCTCGTCCTCGAGTAGGTAAATGATAAAAACAGAATTTTTGATGTGGAATGCTAACCAACATAGTTTTTCAATGTAATTCTCTTAATTGTAGCATGAATGTTCAGATCTGAAAGATTCAAGATAAAATTCTATATTGACATAAGAAATAATAATACTTCAAGCATACTAACAAAGCAATCATGTCTTCTCAAAATATTATGGCTAAAGGAAGTTATCCCTACAAAATCATATGGTCTGGCTATGCTCCCTCTTCATCACACAAAATATTCACATCATGCACAACCCGGATTTCAGCCAAGCACTTGTTTTCATACTCTATTCTTTCAAACCTTTCAACTTTCACGCAATACATGAGCGTGAGCCATGGACATAGCACTATGGGTGGAATAGAGGTGGTTGTGGAGAAGACAAAAAGAGAGGAAGATAGTCTCACATCAACTAGGCGTATCAACGGGCTATGGAGATGCCCATCAATAGATATCAATGTGAGTGAGTAGGGATTGTCATGTAACGGATGCACTAGAGCTAAATATGAATGAAAGCTCAACAAAAGAAACTAGTGGGTGTGCATCCAACTTGCTTGCTCACGAAGACCTAGGGCATTTGAGGAAGCCCATCGTTGGAATATACAAGGCAAGTTCTATAGCAAAAATTCCCACTAGTATATGAAAGTGACTAAGCATGAGACTCTCTACAATGAAGAACATGGTGCTACTTTGAAGCACAAGTGTGGAAAAGAGATAGTAGCAATTGTCCCTTTTTCTCCTTTTTTTCTTTTTTTAGGCCATTCTTTTTTTCTTTGGCCTTTCTTTTCTTTTTTTTTTTTTTGCAGAGGGGCTTTATAGATTTAGCATTTCCTCCCATTGGACAATGCTCTAATAATGATGATCGTCACACTTTCATTACAACTCGATATTACAACAAAGTATGACTCTACATGAATGCCTCCGGCGGTGTACCGGGATGTGCAATGAAACAAGAGTGACATGTATGAAAAGTTATGCATGGTGGCCTTGCCACAAATATGATGTCAACTACATGATCATGCATGGCAATATGACAATATGATGCATGTCATATGAATGGAACGGTGGAAAGTTGCATGGCAATATATCTCGGAATGGCTATGGAAATGCCATGATAGGTAGGTATGGTGGCTGTTTTGAGGAAAATATATGGTGGGTGTATGGTACCGGTGAAAGTTGCGTGGTACAAGAGAGGCTAGCAATGAGAGTGCGTATAATCCATGGACTCAACATTAGTCATAAGAACTCATATACTTATTGCAAAAATTTACGAGTCGTCAAAACAAAGCAATCAACACATGCTCCTAGGGGGGAGGTTGGTAGGAGTTAACCATCGCGCGCCCCTGACCTCCACACGAAGGTTGACACTTTACAAATACCTCATGCTCTAACTTCATCACATAGCGGTTCACCATATGTGCATGCTACGGGAATCACTAACCTTAACACAAGTATTTCTCAATTTCATAATAACTCCACTAGCATGACTCTAATATCACTATCCTCATATCTCAAAACAATTATCAAGCATCCAACTTCTCTTCATATTCAATGCACTTAGTGTGGAAGTTTTTACTACATTGATATTGGATGTCTATCATGTGAAGACTAGTTTTATAGCCTAAACACATTACCATGCTTTATTAATAGACTCTCAAAAGAATATAAGTGAAGCATGAGAGTTCAACAAACTACTCCGAAAGATATAAGTGAAGATCAGTGAGTAGTTGAATAATTTTGTAACTATGTGAAGACTCTCCAACATTTAAGAACTTCAGATCTTGGGATATTATTCAAACAGCAAGCAAAACAAAATAAACTAAATTGATGCTCCAAGCAAAACACATATCATGTGGTGAATAAAAATATAGCTCCAAGTATAGTTACCGATAGATGAAGACGAAAGAGGGGATGCCTTCCCGGGGCATCCCCAAGCTTAGACTTTTGGTTGTCCTTGAATTTTACCTTGGGGTGCCATGGGCATGCCCAAGCTTAGGCTCTTGCCACTCTTTATTCCATAGTCCATCAAAGCAATACTCAAAACTTGAAAACTTCACAACACAAAACTTAGACAAAAATCTCGTGAGCTCCGTTAATATAAGAAAGCAAACCACTACTCAAAGGTACTGCAATGAAGTCATTCTTTGTTTATATTGGTGTTAAACCTACTGTATTCCAACTTCTCTATGGTTCATACTCCCTCCGTCCCGAAATTCATGTCGCAGCAGTCATTTTGCAATTTAGTCCTCGGCCTTTTCCCGACCGAACCCGAAGTCCCTCTGTGTAGTGGCTCTCTTCCTCATTCCTCTCCGACTGGCCGGCACCGCCGACGCCGTTTCCCTCCGCGCACCTCCTTGCTGCATGCGCCTCGTCTCCCTTTCCTGCAGTTCCTCTCCCTCCCCAGCGCGGGCGCCCTCTCCCTTGCGCGGCTTACCGGCGCTCTCTTCCTCTCGCATGTCCCTCCGCATCGGTGAAAATCCGATTTTCCCCTCTGGCTCTTCGATCTGCGGCGGTCGTGCTCAATCTGCGGCGGAGACTACCAAGACGGCATGACAGAGCTGCTTCTGTCGGTCACCTGCACGGGGCTGCTGCTGTTGGTCGCCAAGTGAGGAGCTCATCTCCTGCAGCCGCGGCTACCTGGCCGCCTTCGTCATGCTCATCTGACATCAGCGCAGGTCTGACTACGACGTGGCTACGGCCACGCAGCAGCGGCGGCGGGATGGTGGCGGTGAGCTCCGACATGTTCCTCCATCCACTCTAGGACTCCACCGCCAAGCACACCAACCTCAAGGTCTGTTCCTTGTCGGTGTTGTAGATTCTTTGCTTGCTTACACAGATGCTTCCATACTGATTGGCCTCGGGACTACAAATTTTTTTGGGTACACATTTGCTTGCATACTGATTCATTGCTTGACATTTGCTTAAGTACTACAGATTCTTTGCTTGAGTAGAATTGATTGAGCTGCTACAAAGTCAGTTTCCTCAGTCTCGATCTGAATATAAAGTTTATCTGAAACTGAAATTGAAACATGTGCAGTCATAAAAATTCACTTTAAAACTCAGTTAAAAATTCAATTTTAGAGCTTGGCTCTTGATCTTTATATAAAGTGTACTGCAAGCTTATTGCAAGAAAGTTTAAAATTCAATCTAAAACTCAGTCTAAAATTCAGTTAAAGTGATCTGAATATAAAAACTCTTGGAGTAAAAATTTAGTGTAAAAGTCGGTTAAAGTTTCAGTTTTAGAGAGTTGGGATTTTATTGCAAGCAAGTTTTGTACTGTCATACAGTAATTTTTAGTTTGTAAAACTGAGAAGTGTATTTTCTATTTTGAAACTTAGTGTAACTATTTTCAATTTTGATGGAAAATCAGTCTAAAAGTCAGTCTAGACTGCATTTAATCAAAAAATGTTGCATCATCATGCACACATGTATCCCCTACTTCATGACCATTCGTTTCACCACAGCACTTGCTTGCTGATCTTCACAGGCATATGATGTGCACCCTTGGTCGTCCGGGCCGACGAACTGCTAATGAAACAACGCCCAATGTCGTGAGTGTGCTCATGTTCTGCAATCAAGCAACTGCCCTCCTCCGTTCTCCTCCAACAGCAGCAAAAGGTTTTTGCTCTCCCTTGTTAGTGAATTTAAACTGGAGAGTGGAGACAACATTTAAGTTCTGAACCTTATTCTTTTCAACCTTGTTGCTCTGTTGGAACTTTACACCGGCCACTCATCTAGCGCCACATGGATGTATTTTCCTTGGTCAATCTTTTTACATGGATGCCTCAGTTTTTTGGGTAAGTTAAACTTTGCAATCGTTTTTTACGGTGAGGAATTGTCAGGACCGGAATTTTGGGGTATTAAATCCCCAAAATTTGGCCCTTGTGCTCATCAGCCCCAGGATTACTGTTAGCTGATGAGGCACCTCTTGATACAGAAAATTCCAAGCAAAGGTACAAATATGTAGTACAAGACCATTCTGGCCTTTAAGTACAACACGGGGTTTCTAGTGGATGATGGCGGAAGCGGTTGTGACACGTCGGCGTCTGTGGGACTCCATTTCCCACGGGAACAGCTAACCAGGTTCACTCCTATCTTCGCGAGGCTGCTAACTCCAATAGTGTAGGCTCCGGGGTATCATTCACGTCGTTCCTTCCCACGCAAGGAATCTGGCCAAGACAATAGCCAGGGACAAGCCAGTGAGTACTTCGAATGTACTCGCAAACATCATGAATATGGGTGAGACATAAACATGCTCGAGGATGATTTATGATCATAATGATAATAATGATATGACAGTCTATAATTGCAAGCAAGGCATCCAAAGTAAAAATGCATATGTAATCAGATAGTAGTAGCAAATTAAATAACGAAATGCCACAGTTGGGCGTCTGAGCGACACCGCAGAAAGGGCTTATGGGAAAATAAAAGACAAGAATGCCACAGTCGGACGTCTGAGCGACATCACATAAAGGGCTTATAAAATGAAAAGAATGCCGCAGTCGGACGTCTGAGCGACATCACATAAAGGGCTTATAAAGAAAAGAAAATAATGAAATGCCACAGTCGGACATTTGAGCGGCATCACATAAAGGGCTTATAAAATAAAAAGAATGCCACAGTCGGACGTCTGAGCGACATCACATAAAGGGCTTATAAAATAAAAAGAATGCCACAGTGGGACGTCTGAGCGACATCACATAAAGGGCTTATAAATAAAAATAAATAACAGTAAATATCCGGGAGGTAGAACCGTCCCAAGGATACTCATCGTTCCAAAGAATACGAATGGTTAATCCATAATAGTAACAGATCACAATCACCACCTGTCGCAGGTCATAAATAAAGTTCTGGCTTAAATGTTTCTCTTCCGAAGACCGACCCTAAGACCGACACTCAACCCATCCCAGACGGTAGTCCTTAACCATGGACACAGCTATTCGAATAGGTTTTATATCTCTGCAGAGGGTGTACTCTTTACCCACGGATAACGGATTTTCTATAGCCCCTCTGGACTAATTCCGCCTACGGTCTTTTAATTTGAACACGCACCTGACTGCACACACCAGCCTAACTTACCGGTGTCTAGAATCACCCACGACACTTGTTAAGCCAAACATTAAGTGGGGAGGATACAACCTCGACTAGCATGTGATCACAACAATTTATAACGTGCGCGAAAACTGGGGAAGCTATCCCCTTCGGCTCCAACCGAAACACCCATGCCCCCGGACCAGGTGGCCTGCCTACCGGATGCAGCCGGTATCTTCCACCGTGGCCTCTCTGTACGGTGTGTGATAGAAAAGGGATCGACAAATTTACTGAACCGCACCCTACCTGTAGCAGGGACACGTGGTAGCACGAAACAAGTATGGGGGTTACTGGAGCAAGACTCGATCTATGGTCGACTCAGGAGGTTTCAGCTTTACTATATGGTTAGTGTCGTATCGCTTGACACCGTTCTCTGACAGGATCACCACCCCTCATGCTTCATCCTGCCTTACTGCACATCGTTCGTCACCACGAGATGTCAGCCACTTAGCTGTGCTCACCGGAACACAACTTTCCTTTGGACTCCATCCGAACTATCATCAGGCATATGATGCATGAGAAGTGGTTACTGCCACCAATATCACAAACATGACAGAAAAGATCTTTCACCACAAGTAGATATGCAAAAGTAAGACTTCCACATGAAATAATGATTTGCTCCATTTTGGCTTATCAATGGGGTTCTTGAGATTATAGCAAACAACACACAAAGTGTATTATCACGGGGTTCAAGATGTTTGCCTTCCAGTAGAGGGGAGGAGAAAAGCATTCCAAGAACTTTGGAAGTTTTCTCCCTCTTCAAAAATCCTAAAAGAATTAAAGGGAATCAATACATAGACTTAGAACAGCCCAAAAAAGTTGTCTGGAAAATTTTCATATAAATACGAAAATAAACTAGACAATATTTGGGAAACAACGGAAAAGGAATCAAGTCATTTGCATTTATAGATTAAAAGATATTGCCAGTCAAAGTGTGGTCAAATTCTGATTTTTAAACTAAAACAGAAAAGAAAACGTTTCGGCTGAGAATACGCATTCGAGCTAGGGAATACGTACTCTGTGTTTTACGCCTTCACTTAAAAGTGTGCGGTGGCGAAGCTGGGTCACTGACAGTGGGTCCAGGGGGCCCACTAGTCAGGTTTGACTAGTCGTTTCCCCCCTTCTCTTCCTCTGCCCGAACAGAGGCGGGACTCCGGCGATCGACACCGGCGAACGGGGGTTCCTTGAGGGATACTGAGTGCGGGAATGGATCCGCTACTCCCTGGCGGTCCTCCTGGTAGTCGACCGGTCGGAGGGGACGGAGGGAGTCGCCGGCGGCGAGCTTCGCGGCGGACGGCGGCCTCGGTGTGTTTGGGGCTTTGCTATATGGTGGCTCCCGAGCTGGTTTGAGGCGATGGGCGGCTCCGCAAGATCGCAGGGAGTCGGACGGTGGTGTTGGCTGGACGGGAGGGGCGGTGGTCGCGACGTATTGAACTGGAGCATGATGGCGGTCGTATTCGCCGGAGATGAAGAAGAAGACTTCCCTTGGGCGAATGGTTGCTACGGGGTTGCTCTGCGGGGTGTCTAGTGATGGTCTGATGCTGCGGAGAGGTTCGGGGCACCCTTAAATAGGCGAGCCATGGCGGTTCAGCGGCGGCAGGGGATAAGATCGCCGGCGACCGCCTTTCTGTAGTAGCAGAGGACGTGGCGACGACGAATGCTTGCGGACGAGCTTGCGGATGAGCTCGCACTGCTCCAGGGGGGCAGCTGGTGAGCGCGCGTGGCTTGGGCGGCGCCGACCATGGCAGAGATCCACTGTGCTCGCCGGCGTGCCGCCAAAATTGCTCTGATGGCGGCGCTGTGGCGTTCCAGGGACGGCTTGGCATGTTCTTGGGTGCGGATAAGGCCGGGCACGACTCTGCGGGTGAGTTGGGGCCAGGGGCGTGACGCGGCGACCCGAGCGCACGCACGTGCAAAACGCGCGCTCTGGGCGTGCCCAGAGCACGCACGCTACGTGCTCGGCGATATGCCAAGGCATGTTAGTGAGCTCCAAACCGCAAGGGGGTCAGCAGTGTGGTGTTATAGGTTAGGGCAAAGCTATGAGACATGCTGGTCTAGACAGGGGATCAAGTTCATAATATGAGCCAGAAACTAAGCCAAACTGGTCATGCCCTCAGGGTGTTTGACAAAATGCCAGTGGCATCTAGCTAACTCTTGGGGTGGCCAAATTTACCAGATGCTTGTCTCCTTGGATGAGTAAGAAGGTGGTGAGGTTAGTTCATCAAAAGCAAAAACTTGTTAGTGCAAGTTTTGCAAGATCCCAGTTCTGGACAGAAAGTGCAGAGCATTGATTCATGAACCAAAACTATCCCACTAGGCCCACTCTTCTGGACTTAAGGGTTTTGCTAGAAGGACTACAAGCATGAGGAAGCTCAAGAGCACTAGAGCAAAATAGACTAGGGTTGCAGTGCAAAACACCAAACTGAACCAGAATGGATAAGAGGTTGGTTCACTCAAATTTTTCAAAGGACCAAGATGGGTTTTTGTATAAAGTTTGTTAACATACTGCTATGAACATCCCATAATTTTGGTGGAAGCATTACAGGAATATTTAAAGGGGTTGTAGTGCAATTTGGTCTACTGGACCAGATTGGCAAACATGTTGTGGGGCTCAAAATATTAAATTAAATAGTTATATTCTTGCATAAAAGTGATCTAATAGCATCACTTGACATCTCTAGTTTTTGGTTGAAATTTTAAATAAAATTTATCAAGTGGTTGCAGTTCAAAAGAGGCCTTAAAACTAAGGGCAACCATTTATATGGATAAGCAAATTAGGGGGACCAATATATAATTAATCCTGTTGATATGAGCAAAGTTTTATAGGGTGCATAAGAGAATCTAATATTAATAGGAAAGTTTTCACTAGGGGTAAAAACTCCAACATAATAGTACAAGAATGGTTCTGAATACCAAAGGCACATGTAGCAAAAGGCAAAATTTTAATTTACTGGCAAAGTTTTATTTAATAAAACATTGCTAAATTTTTGGGGTGTTACAACACTACCCCCCTTAAGAAAAATCTCGTCCTCGAGATTTGTTAAGGGTTGCTATAAGGTCTACTACTGCCTCAAAAGATACTATCAAAATTTCTTACTGCTCTAATTATGCAAATAAAAGCTACTACAGTGCATGAGGAAACAATGGTGCAAACTACAGTGTTAAATACTAGCGTGGCACGGGAAAAGAAAAATCTACTGTCGTGGAAAATGATATATTTCTACTCTGGGACATAGTAAATTTAGAAATGGTCTTTTTCTAAATTTACAAATACGCTGGTTGCACCTGAGAGCACAGTGCTCTCACTAGCTGACAGGTGGGGCCTGGGCCCATTGTCTGCCTCTTCTTCTCTCTCCGGTACCCTCTTCTCCTCTCTCCCGCGTGCTTTCCCGCACTTTCTCCACCGGCGACGGCTAGCTCGTAGGGCATCTAGGCCGTACAGCCGTAGTGCGCGGCGTGCTAGCTGCCGGTGCAGCGTGCACTCACCTCGCGGGCCAGTGTGTTGTCGGCACTGCTCGCGGATTCGCCTCCGAACACCGGCGGTCGAGCGACGAGCGGCGCTGGTGGACTCCGCCCACCGTACACCGATCTCGAACTATAAAATGGCCGAGGTGCTACTCCTTCCTCCTCACATCTGGCCTCTCTTCTTCTCCTTTCTTCCCTCTCCTCCGTTTGTGTTTGCAGGAGCTCGGGTCGAGGCTCTAATGGCGGAGGTGATGCCGGACTGGTGCGTGGTCCTCATGTGCGTGGGGTTGGCGGCATTGCTGGGGCCATCGGTGCTCTTGTGTGCGATGATCCTCGACGATCGTCGTGATGCGGTGGCTCGAGTGCTAGCTCTCCGCGGTGGTGGTGATCACGGGGATGAGAGTGTTAGGTGCTAAAGGTGGTTAGCGGGCGGTAGGCACTTAGTGCTTGAATAAATTTCCACGAGTTTCTTCTCGAGAGACTGTGGTGTGCAAGGAGGTGGTTGATGAAGCAAGTGCAGGCGGACTAGCTACTTAGTGTAGTGTGTGGAGTGGCCGGAGTTGTATCATCGTTGTTGTGGTGCTACGCGATGAAAGAAAAAAATCTATGCTAAGCAGATGGACAAGATGCAACAACACAGGAAAGATTTATTTAACACACGATGCCACACACAGTTCTCATAAGAAGACATGGGTACACCCACATGGCAGTTACGTCTAAAATATAAACGGTAAATGAACAGGGTCCTGGGGAAAGGTCTCTGGTGCTGGGGGACATTCTTCTTCTATCAGTGGTAGTGGGTTGACCAGTCGATGAATGTGCTTCTCCTGTCCTGGCTTCAGCTGTCTGCCGATGGCGATCCGAGGATTTAAATCGGCGTGGCTCTAGAGATAACCCATTATCCGCTGGGTCAAACACTCTTGCGCGATCACGTACTGCGTAAGGTTGGCTAGTACCGGGTCTCTCTCAATACGCCCACCAGGAAAAGATGCTGCTTCTCCGGGTGCTGCGCGGCTTGGAAAGTAATAATATCCCCGCTCGCTGGCATAGGGCACCGCAAATCGAAGGCGAGCAAGCGCTTCGCAGGCGGCAGCCTCTATGGCCATTTGAGGAGTTGGCATGGATTTCCCCATGAAGGAAACCTCTATGGGGTCTTGGTTTGGGTTGGCGGGTGGGATGTGTACCACTGCCCAATATTTCGAGGTGGATGGTGTGGTTCTCGATTTGAGCAGCTCATACTGGGGTGGACGGGTAGCACTCATGGTATTGCAGGTAAAATCCCACAATATCTTCACGAAACTACCCGGGGATGCCTCAGGGGTCCTCAGGTAAATACTAGGGATGGGCATAGTGAAGGAAAAAGGCTATGAGGGGAGAGCACCGGGTGAGGGATGCTTGGCAAGTTCACGGTGTGGCCTATATATAACAGCCTAGCTGGTTTATAGGGTTATGGTGAGGGCATCTATATCGTCGGTTTTGCTTTATGGGGTCGGGGTCAAAGCTACAGGTACTCACGTCTTGAAAAGACGTGTTTACTGTGGGGTTGTCGGTGAGGTGCTCTGGAAGTCATACCTGACAAAAATGGGTATTCGCATACTAGATTCCATAAAGATAAGAGCGCAAAAGTAAACTGTACATACATATAGGCATACAGGTTACATGACCACGGGCGAGGGCAAGATAATGCTTGGTACTACTCGGGTGATTTAATCAACCTCGTTTATATCTAAGCGGCCTTGCTTTGTGGATGCTGAAGCTTCTCTGGGAGCTTCATCGTTGGGATTGGCTGGCGGTGGCTAAGGAGGTGCAGGGTCGGGGCAGTGATGATGTCCCTCGCGAGGATTGTTGGCTACAATCCCGTTGGAGCGTGCGCCAAACAAGCGACGCATCACTTCTGGAGATACCAAGGCATTCTGGTCAATGACCGTGGCAGGCCTTGGGGACTTGATTGGTTGTCCGAACAACACGACTGGGTTGTCGGTGCCGGACTCGGCTCGTCCTCTTGCTGGGGTTCGACGAAGCAGTTCTCCACGAGCTGCGATCAGATCAAGGGTGATTTGATCGAACAATTCCTCGAGTACACTAACATAGCGTACCAGATGCAATAATGCAGGATCCATCTCGTGGTCTCCGCTCGCAACTCGGGGAGGCCTACCATACCCATTACGACTGGGGTAGTAGTAAAATGAGCGACAGTTAACTCTGGGCGACAGGTGCCTGAGTTGAACTATAGCCTCCCGAGCAGCTAGTTGGATAGCTTGCGGCTCAAAGGAAGTTGTCCTTCCGGTGAACCTGTAGGGGCGCTCTGGCGACAGACCCCTACCGTAGATGTGCACAGTGGCCCAGAATTGACGTCTTTCACCGCCCATGGAGTCTTGGTACACAAGATATTCTGGGGGCTCTTCCATCGCAAAAGCACGACGGGTGAGGTTTGCGAGCACGGTCACAAAACCTCCAAGGTTGGTTGTTGTGGTTTCATTGTGGACGATGGGTCCTGGCATTTTAGCTCGGTATGGGGGTAGAGGCTGTGTGGCGTTGGGTTTAGGGGTAGTGTGCCCTATTTATAGGAAAGGACGGAGTCTTCCTTCGCACGCTTGCGGAAGGAACTGTTTAGGAGTTGGTCACTGGTGCGTGATCGGTAAGCTAGGCTCATAGGTTGGGCACCGACTACCAAAGGCGTCGGTCCACTGTGTGGGTATCTTACGCGGGAAGCTTGGCTAGGGTTGAAATATGGTCTGGTGGGGTGGTTAATCTAGGTTTTTGGACCTGGCTAAGATAGGATTAGCCAACGGTCAGCCTGGCTCTGATACCAAGGTTGTCAGGACCGGAATTTCGGGGTATTAAATCCCGAAAATTTGGCCCTTGTGCTCATCAGCCCCAGGATTACTATTAGCTGATGAGGCACCTCTTGATACAGAAAATTCCAAGCAAAGGTACAAATATGTAGTACAAGACCATTCTGGCCTTTAAGTACAACACGGGGTTTCTAGTGGATGATGGCGGAAGTGGTTGTGACACGTCGGCGTCTGTGGGACTCCATTTCCCATGGGAACAGCTGACCAGGCTCACTCCTATCTTCGCGAGGCTGCTAACTCCAATAGTGTAGGCTCCGGGGTGTCATTCACATCGTTCCTTCCCACGCAAGGAATCTGGCCAAGACAATAGCTAGGGACAAGCAAGTGAGTACTTTGAATGTACTCGCAAACATCATGAATATGGGTGAGACATAAACATGCTCGTGGATGATTTATGATCATAATGATAATAATGATATGACAGTCTATAATTGCAAGCAGGGCGTCCAAAGTAAAAATGCATATGTAATCAGATAGTAGTAGCAAATTAAATAACGAAATGCCACAGTCGGGCGTCTGAGTGACACCGCAGAAAGGGCTTATGGGAAAATAAAAGAAAAGAATGCCACAGTCGGACGTCTGAGCGACATCACATAAAGGGCTTATAAAATGAAAAGAATGCCGCAGTCGGACGTCTGAGCGACATCACATAAAGGTCTTATAAAGAAAAGCAAATAACGAAATGCCACAGTCGGACGTTTGAGCGACATCACATAAAGGGCTTATAAAATAAAAAGAATGCCACAGTCGGACGTCTGAGCGACATCACATAAAGGGCTTATAAAATAAAAAGAATGCCACAGTCGGACGTCTGAGCGACATCACACAAAGGGCTTATAAATAAAAATAAATAACTGTAAATATCCGGGAGTTAGAACCGTCCCAAGGATACTCATCGTTCCAAAGAAAATGAATGGTTGGTCCATAATAATAACAGATCACAATCACCACCTGTCATAGGTCATAAATAAAGTTCTGGCTTAAATGTTTATCTTCCGAAGACCGACCCTAAGACCGACACTCAACCCATCCCAGACTGTAGTCCTTAACCATGGACACGGCTATTCGAATAGGTTGTATATCTCTGCAGAGGGTGTACTCTTTACCCACGGATAACGGATTTTCTATAGCCCCTCTGGACTAATTCCACCTACGGTCTTTTAATTTGAAGACGCACCTGACTGCACACACACCAGCCTAACTTACCAGTGTCTGGAATCACCCACGACACTAGTTATGCCAAACTTTAAGTGGGGAGGCTACAACCTCGACTAGCATGGGATCACAACAATTTATAACGCACGCGAAAACTGGGGAAGCTATCCCCTTCGGCTCCAACCGAAACACCCATGCCCCCGGACCAGGTGGCCTGCCTACCGGATGCAGCCGGTGTCTTCCACCGTGGCCTCTCTGTATGGTGTGTGATAGAATAGGGATCGACAAATTTACTGAACCGCACCCTACCTGTAGCAGAGACATGTGGTAGCACGAAACAAGTATGGGGGTTACTGGAGCAAGACTCGATCTATGGTCGACTCAGGAGGTTTCAGCTTTACTATATGGTTAGTGTCGTATCGCTTGACACCGTTCTCTGACAGGATCACCACCCCTCATGCTTCATCCTGCCTTACTGCACATCGTTCGTCACCACGAGATGTCAGCCACTTAGTTGTGCTCACCGGAACACAACTTTCCTTCGGACTCCGTCCGAACTATCATCAGGCATATGAGGCATGAGAAGTGGTTACTGCCACCAATATCACAAACATGACAGAAAAGATCTTTCACCACAAGTAGATATGCAAAAGTAAGAATTCCACATGAAATAATGATTTGCTCCATTTTGGCATCTCAATGGGGTTCTTGAGATTATAGCAAACAACACACAAAGTGTATTATCACGGGGTTCAAGATGTTTGCCTTCCAGTAGATGGGAGGAAAAAGCATTCCAAGAACTTTGGAAGTTTTCTCCCTCTTCAAAAATCCTAAAAGAATTAAAGGGAATCAATACATAGACTTAGAACAGCCCAAAAAAGTGTAATGCCCCGGATGTAATACTTTCCCTTTTGGGTATATAATATATCTCCGGCTTCATCTATTTCCATTTCGGGTTCTTGTCTTTCGGGTTTTCGTCGTTTTGTTGTGTGAGTGTGTGGCATTCATTCATATCATGTAGACATGTGCATTGCATTGCATTTGTGTTGTGGGTTGCATCCGGTTCGTTGTGTTTCTTCCCGTTGTCCGTTTCGCGTTCCGGAGCTCCCTCACGTGTCCGTGACGTCCCGTAGGCCTACTTTGTTGATCGGGCGTTTTACGTTACCGGTGTGCCGCGAGATTGTTGTGTGTGTTGTTGTTTTGTTGTGTGCAACCCGCCTCTCAAATCTCGTCTTGTTTGGACTCCTTTGACTTTTCCATCCGTTGTCCGTGTGGGTCCGAAGTGCCTTCACTTCGTGTCTCAGAAACACCCCTACTGCTTTCTTTTATCTCCGTCTAGGCCCTTTAAACTATCCTCGCGATCGGATCCGTCGGATCGCGATCGGAGGGCTCCTAGCGCCCCTAAATCCCCTCCTAGCCCTAAAAACTGCTACATATAGAACCCCCTAGTCTATTTTGGGCATCCCCTTCTTCTTCCCCCTTCCCCTCTATTTTTTTTCTCTATCTTTCAGATCTCAGATCCCCAAAAGAAAAGTTCCTCTGGTTCCCGAGGGAACCAGATCCTTCGCTCCAGCCGCGCCGTCCTGTCGAAGGAGCCGCCGCCGCAACGTTCGAATCGGGCGAGCGCCTCGTCACGTTCGAGGTCAACGCCAGGCCACGAGGCCCGTACACCGCGCCGGATCCCGATCTGGGGGGGACCAGATCATCGGCCCATCCCTCGTTCGTCGCCAGCCTCCACCGATTCGACGACCGCGTCGATCCGCGCTTCGTCGCCATCTCCATCGGGGCCCGAAGGGCCCAGGTCCCCTTCGCCTCAGCGCCCCGCCGCTCGCCTCCGAGCCCAGGCCAGCCGGGCCAGGCACCCCAGGCCGCTACCGCCGCTCGGGCCGAGATTCTTCCCCGGGCCGCTAGCCTCTGCGGGCCACCGCAGCCGAGGCCAGGCCGCCTCCCGGGCCGCACCAGGCGCCGCTCGACCGCACCGGGCCTCCGCCTCAGCGCCCCGCCCAGCCGGGCCTCGCCAGGTCGCCGCGCGCGCGGGCCTCCCTCCACACCGCCGGGCCGCCTTCGCCACTTCTCGCGCGGGCGCCGCCTCCTCGCCGAGTGGGCCGCCGCCGAAGCCCAGCCGCCCCGCGCCGGATCGGGCCGCCGCCTCTGCCTCCGCCAGCCGGGCCAGATCTGGCCCGTCTCAGTTTCTCATGTTCAGATCTGATCTAGGTTGAACCCTAATCCTCCTAAGTCCCTTTTTATTCCTGTTCTGAAATGTAATCTTTGACCTGCTGTAACTTTGTGCATGTTGCTCCGTTTTGCGCGTGTAGCATGTCCAGATGTTCGTGGAGTTGTGCTCTACGTTTTACCTGTTGTTGTCATGCATGTTAGATGTCATCTTGACACTTGTTTTGCTGTTGCAAGAGTGCATCATGATATAAACTGCTATTATGTGTTATTTTCATGCCACCTTTGCCATGTGATAACTTTTAGCTCGTTTGTCAAAACGATGCATTTGACATGTCCACGTGTTCGTCTTGTCACGAACTACGTGTTGCTTGTGATAGGTTGCATGGTAGATTTCTTGTTGCCTTGTTATCATCGTTGCAAAGTGCCATGTTCATATGTTGTGTTTTCACTTGTTATGAAATGCCATCTTGTTGAGCTCGTTGCAATCGTTGTGTTCACCTCAATGATGCATGCTTGTGTGTTTCGGGATCACCGTCATATGTATTTTGATGAGGTGCTTACCCTTTGCCATGTTTAGTTTCGAGGTGACTTATACATGCTCTTTTGTGTGCTATGATGATATTGCTGTTTTAGGACTTAGTGAATTTTCACTAAGTCTGAAATCTGTAACGTTCCGATGCCATGTTCGTGAGATGTTCTAGGACAAAGCATGTTAGTTTTGGGGTGGATTTTGATTGTTCCTTGTAGTATATATTGTTGTCTTCCATTCATGTCCTCACATGTCCATTTGAGTGGCTGTAGCATGTTTATCTTTTGCTCTAAAGTTTCAATAAAATTCTGCTGCCAGAATTTTATTGCAAAGTTCAATATGTCCAAGATCATTGCTATTGATCCGTGACTCCGTTGTGTTGGAAATATGCCCTAGAGGCAATAATAAAAGAGTTATTATTATATTTCCTTGTTCATGATAATCGTTTATTATCCATGCTATAACTGTATTGATTGGAAACTCATATACACGTGTGGATGAATAGACAGACTTTGTGTCCCTAGTGTGCCTCTACAGGACTAGCTCGTTGATCAAAGATGACCGCGGTTTCCAGGTCATAGACATGAGTTGTCATTTGATAACGGGATCACATCATTAGGAGAATGATGTGATGGACGAGACCCAAACGTAAACATAGCTTTTGATCGTGTCAGTTATCGCTATAGTTTTCTGCATGTCAAGTATAAGTTCCTATGACCATGAGATCATGTAACTCACTGACACCGTAGGAGTGCTTTGTGTGTGCCAAACGTCACAACGTAACTGGGTGACTATAAAGGTACTCTACAGGTATCTCCGAGGGTGTCTGTTGAGTTGACATGGATCGAGACTGGGATTTGTCACTCCGTATGACGGAGAGGTATCTCCGGGCCCACTCGGTAATACGTCATCTCAATGAGCTCAAAGTGACTAAGTAGTTGGTCACGGGATTATGTATTACGGTAATGAGTAAAGAGACTTGCCGGTAACGAGATTGAACTAGGTATAGAGATACCGACGATCGAATCTCGGGCAAGTAACATACCGACGAGACAAAGGGAACTGTATACGGGATTGCCTGAATCCTTGACATCGTGGTTCATCCGATGAGATCATCGAGAAACATGTAGGAACCAATATGGGTATCCAGATCCCGCTATTGGTTATTGACCTGGGAGTGTCTCGGTCATGTCTGCATGGTTTCCGAACCCGCAGGGTCTACACACTTAACGTTCGGTGACGCTAGGGTTGTTAGTGAGAAAAGTGTATGGTTACCGAAAGTTGTTCGGAGTCCCGGATGAGATCCCGGACATGACGAGGGTCTCCGGAATGGTCCGGAGACGAAGATTGATATATAGGATGAAAGGTTTCGGAGTACCGGAAGTGTTCCGGGGAGCATCGGGAAATCGGCGGAGTACCGGAAGGGTTTTCGGGGGTTCCGGAAGTGGTTCTGGGCCTAGTGGGCCACAAAGGGGAACACCACAGCCCTCAGGGGGCTGTGCGCCCCCCCTGGGCCCTCTCCTCATGCGGCTAAGGGGGTGGGACCCCCTAGGGCTGGCCGCACCCCTTGGCCTTGGGGGGCAAGGCACCTAGGGGGGGAAACCCTAGGGCCTGGGCGCCCCCCCTGCCCTGGCCGCCGCCCCCTCCCCTTGCCCTGGCCGCCGGCCCCTAGGGGGAAACCCTAGGGCGCCCTCACCTCTCCACCCCCCCTATATATAGTGGGGCAAAGGGAGGGCAGCCAACACAGTTTGTGCCTCGGTGCTGCCCTCCCTCTCCCGTTACATCTTCCTCTCCCGCGGTGCTTAGGCGAAGCCCTGCTGGAGTTCTTCTCCACCATCACCACCACGCCGTCGTGCTGCCGGTTCTCCATCAACCTCTCCTCCACCCCTTGCTGGATCAAGAAGGAGGAGACGTCCCCGAGCCGTACGTGTGAAGAACGCGGAGGCACCGTTGCTTCGGTGCTAGGTCTTCGGCGATCTGAATCGCGACGAGTACGACTCCATCATCCGCGTTCATAACGCTTCCGCTTAGCGATCTACAAGGGTACGTAGATCACACTCCCCCCTCGTAGTTGCATCTACTAGATTGATCTTGGTGAACGGTAGGAAAATTTTTGTTTCCCATGCAACGTTCCCCAACAGTGGCATCATGAGCTAGGATCTTGCGTAGATGCTTTCTCGAGTAGAACACAAAAGGGTTTGTGGCGTTGATGTTTAAATTGCTGCCCTCCTTAGTCTTTCTTGATTCAACGGTATTATGGGATGAAGCGGCCCGGACCAACTTTACATGTCCACGTACATGAGACCGGTTCCATCGACTGACATGTGACTTTTGTTGCATAAGATGGCTGGCGGGTGTCTGTCTCTCCTATCTTAGTTGAATCGGAATAGAACAAGGCGGTCCTTGTAGAAGGTTAAATAGCAACTTGAATATCACCGTTGTGGTTTTGCGTAGGTAAGAAGCGTTCTTACTAGATACCCATAGCAGCCACGTAAAACATGCAACAACAAATTAGAGGACGTCTAACTTGTTTTTGCAGGGTATGTATGTGATATGATATGGCCAATGACATGATGAAATATATTTGATGTATGAGATGATCATGTTGTAATAGTTAATATCGACTTGCATGTCGATGCATACGGCAACCGGCAGGAGCCATAGGGTTGTCTTTAATTTTTGTATGACCTGCGTGTCAATCATTAAGCGCTTTGTAATGCTTTACTTTATCGCTAAACGGTAGCAATAGTAGTAAGAGCATGGTGGGCGCACGACAACCCCGATGGCAACACGATGATGGAGATCATGATGATGGAGATCATGGTGTGGCGCCGGTGACGATGGAGATCATGCCGGTGCTTTGAAGATGGAGATCAAAAGCACGAGTTGATGGCCATATCATGTCACTTATGATTTGCATGTGATGTTAATCCTTTTATGCATCTTATTTTGCTTAGGACGGCGGTAGCATTATAAGATGATCCTTCACTAAAATTTCAAAATAAAATTGTGTTCCCCCCGAGTGTGCGCCGTTGCGAAGGTTCGTCGTTTCGAAGCACCACGTGATGATCGGGTGTGATAGACTCTACGTTCGCATACAACGGGTGCAAGCCAGTTTTGCACATGCAGAACACTCGGGTTAGACTTGACGAGCCTAGCATGTACAGACATGGCCTCGGAACACGGAGGACCGAAAGGTCAAGCATGAGTCATATAGTAGATATGATCAACATGTTGATGTTCACCATTGACACCACCTCATCTCACGTGATGATCGGACTTGGGTTGGTGAATTTGGATCATGTCACGCTCGAATGACCGGAGGGATGTCAATTTGAGTGGGAGTTATAATTAATTTGATTAGGTAATAACTCACTTATCATGAACAATAGTCTAAAATGTCTTTGCAAATTTTTGTTGTAGATGGCTCGCGCAGTAGCTCCCCTGAATTTTAATGCGTTCCTAGAGAAAGCTAAACTGAAAGATGACGGGAGCAACTTTGTGGACTGGCTCCGCAATCTGAGGATCATCCTCACAGCTGCCCAAAAGGTTTATGTCCTAAATGCACCGCTAGGTGACCCCCCCGCTCCTGGAGCCTCTGCGGACGTTATGAACGTTTGGCAGACGCGTTCGGATGACTATTCGATAGTGCAGTGTGCCATGTTGTACGGCTTGGAAGGAGGACTTCAAAGACGTTTTGAACGTCATGGTGCATATGAGATGTACACGGAGTTGAAGTTCATCTTTGAGAAGAATGCTAAGATCGAGAGGTACGAGACCACCGATAAATTCTTTGCTTGCAAGATGGAGGAGAATTCGTCTGTCAGTGAGCACTTACTGAAGATGTCTGGGTACTATACCCGCATAGCTGATCTGGGACTTGTGTTCCCGGATGAGGCTATCATTGACAGAATTCTCCAGTCACTCCCTCCAAGCTACAAGAGCTTCGTGCAGCAGTATAACATGCAAGGGATGAACAAGACCATCGCCGAGCTGTTTTCGATGCTGAAAGTCGCTGAGGCAGACATCCAGAAGGAGTATCAAGTGTTGATGGTCAATAAGACCACCAGTTTCAAGAAGAATGGCAAGGGCAAGAAGGGTAACTCTAAGAAGGGTGGCAAAGCAGTTGCTAATCCAGTGAAGAAACCCAAGGCTGGGCCCAAGCCAGAGACTGAGTGTTTCTATTGCAAGGGGAATGGCCACTGGCAGCGGAACTGCCCCAAGTATCTGGCGGACAAGAAGGGGGCCAACAACAACAAAGGTATATATGATATACATGTTATTGATGTGTACCTTACCAACTCTCGTTGTAGTGCCTGGGTATTTGATACCGGTTCGGTTGCTCACATTTGCAACTCTAAACAGGAACTGCGGAATAAACGGAGGCTGGCGAAGGACGAAGTGACGATGCGCGTGGGAAATGGTTCCAAGGTTGATGTGATCGCCGTCGGCACGCTCGCTCTTCGATTACCATCGGGATTAGTTATGAACCTGAATAATTGTTATTTAGTGCCTGCGTTAAGCATGAACATTATATCTGGATCTTGTTTATTGCGAGACGGTTACTCATTTAAGTCAGAGAATAATGGTTGTTCTATTTATATGAGTAATATCTTTTATGGTCATGCACACGAAGTTAGGGGTTTATTCTTATTGAATCTCGATAGTGATGATACACATGTTCATAACATTGATGCCAAAAGATGTAGAGTAGATAATGATAATACCACTTTCTTGTGGCACTGCCGTCTCGGTCATATCGGCGTGAAACGCATGAGGAAGCTCCATGCTGATGGACTTTTGGAGTCTCTTGATTTTGAATCACTTGACACGTGCGAGCCGTGCCTCATGGGCAAGATGACAAGGACCCCGTTTTCAGGGACAATGGAACGGGCAAGTGACTTATTGGAAATCATACATACTGATGTGTGCGGTCCGATGAGTGTAACGGCGCGCGGTGGATATCGTTATTTTCTCACCTTCACTGACGACTTAAGTAGATATGGGTATATTTACTTGATGAAGCATAAGTCTGAAACTTTTGAAAGGTTCAAGCAATTTCAGAGTGAAGTTGAAAATCATCGTAACAAGAAGATCAAGTTCCTACGATCTGATCGAGGGGGAGAATATCTGAGTTATGAGTTTGGTGATCACTTAAGAAAATGTGGAATTGTTTCACAGTTGACTCCACCTGGAACACCACAGCGTAATGGTGTGTCCGAACGTCGTAATCGAACCCTATTAGATATGGTACGTTCTATGATGTCTCTTGCCGACTTGCCACTATCGTTTTGGGGATATGCGTTAGAGACAGCTGCATTCACTTTAAATAGGGCTCCATCTAAGTCCGTTGAGACAACACCGTATGAACTGTGGTTTGGTAAGAAACCTAAGTTGTCTTTTCTCAAGGTTTGGGGTTGCGATGCTTATGTCAAAAGGCTTCAGCCAGAAAAGCTCGAACCCAAAGCGGACAAATGTGTCTTCATAGGATACCCAAAAGAAACAGTTGGGTACACCTTCTATCTCAGATCCGAAGGCAAAGTGTTTGTCGCTAAAAACGGGTCATTTCTCGAGAAAGAGTTTCTCTCAAAAGAATTGAGTGGGAGGAAGGTAGAACTTGATGAGGTTATTGAACCTCTGCTTCAACCAGAAAGTAGCGCAGCACAGAAAGATGTTTTTGTGGAGCCTACAGAGGTTGAAGAGGAAGCCAATGATGATGATCAAGAAACTTCTGATCAAGTTACTACCGAACCTCATAGGTCGACAAGGGTACGCACTGCACCTGAGTGGTATGGTAACCCTGTCTTGGAGGTCATGTTGTTAGACAACGGTGAACCTACGAGCTATGGAGAAGCGATGGTGGGCCCAGATTCCGACAAATGGTTAGAGGCCATGAAATCCGAGATGGGATCCATGTATGAAAACAAAGTATGGACTTTGGAAGTATTACCTGAAGGGCGGAAGGCCATTCAGAATAAATGGATTTTTAAGAGGAAGACGGACGCTGACGGTAATGTCACCGTGTATAAAGCTCGACTTGTGGCAAAGGGTTTTTCACAAGTTCAAGGGATTGACTACGATGAGACTTTCTCACCCGTAGCGATGCTTAAATCCGTCCGAATCATGTTAGCAATAGCTGCATATTTCGATTATGAAATTTGGCAGATGGATGTCAAAACAGCGTTCCTTAACGGTTTTCTTAAGGAAGAGTTGTATATGATGCAACCGGAAGGTTTTGTCGATCCAGAGAATGCTAACAAAGTATGCAGGCTCCAGCGTTCCATTTATGGGCTGGTGCAGGCATCTCGGAGTTGGAATCTTCGCTTTGATGAGGTGATCAAAGCGTTTGGGTTTATACAAGTTTACAATGAAGCTTGTATTTACAAGAAAGTGAGTGGGAGCTCTATAGCGTTTCTAATATTATATGTGGATGACATATTGCTGATTGGAAACAATATAGAATTTTTGGATAGCGTGAAGGGGTATTTGAACAAGAGCTTTTCAATGAAGGATCTCGGTGAAGCTGCTTTCATATTGGGCATCAAGATCTATAGAGATAGATCAAGACGCTTGATAGGACTTTCACAAAGCACATACCTTGATAAAGTTTTGAAGAAGTTCAAAATGGATCAATCCAAGAAGGGGTTCTTGCCGGTATTACAAGGTACAAAGTTGAGTAAGACTCAGTGCCCAGTGACTGCGGAAGATAGAGAAAAGATGAGTGTCGTCCCCTATGCTTCAGCCATAGGCTCTATCATGTATGCAATGCTGTGCACAAGACCAGATGTCAGCCTTGCCATAAGTATGGCCGGAAGGTTTCAAAGTAATCCTGGTATGGATCACTGGACAGCGGTCAAGAATATCCTAAAGTACCTGAAAAGGACTAAGGATATGTTTCTCGTTTATGGAGGTGATCAAGAGCTCGTCGTAAAGGGATACGTCGATGCAAGCTTTGACACTGATCCGGATGACTCTAAGTCTCAAACCGGATACGTATATATTCTCAACGGGGGAGCGGTAAGCTGGTGCAGTTCCAAGCAGAGCGTGGTAGCTGATTCTACATGTGAAGCGGAGTATATAGCTGCCTCGGAGGCGGCAAAGGAAGGTGTCTGGATGAAGGAGTTCATGACAGATCTTGGAGTTGTGCCTAGTGCACTGAACCCAATGACTCTGTTCTGTGACAACACTGGTGCCATTGCTCTAGCCAAGGAACCAAGGTTTCACAAGAGGACCAGACACATAAAGCGACGCTTCAATTCCATCCGCGATTCGGTCAAGGAGGAGGACATAAACATTTGCAAAGTACACACGGATTTGAATGTTGCAGATCCGTTGACTAAGCCTCTTCCACGGGCTAAGCACGATCAACACCAAGATTCTATGGGTGTTAGATTCATTACCTTGTAATGCTAGATTATTGACTCTAGTGCAAGTGGGAGACTGTTGGAAATATGCCCTAGAGGCAATAATAAAAGAGTTATTATTATATTTCCTTGTTCATGATAATCGTTTATTATCCATGCTATAACTGTATTGATTGGAAACTCAGATACACGTGTGGATGAATAGACAGATTTTGTGTCCCTAGTGAGCCTCTACAGGACTAGCTCGTTGATCAAAGATGACCGCGGTTTCCAGGTCATAGACATGAGTTGTCATTTGATAACGGGATCACATCATTAGGAGAATGATGTGATGGACGAGACCCAAACGTTAACATAGCTTTTGATCGTGTCAGTTATCGCTATAGTTTTTCTGCATGTCAAGTATAAGTTCCTATGACCATGAGATCGTGTAACTCACTGACACCGTAGGAGTGCTTTGTGTGTACCAAACGTCACAACGTAACTGGGTGACTATAAAGGTGCTCTACAGGTATCTCCGAGGGTGTCTGTTGAGTTGACATGGATCAAGACTGGGATTTGTCACTCCGTGTGACGGAGAGGTATCTCCGGGCCCACTCGGTAATACGTCATCTCAATGAGCTCAAAAGTGACTAAGTAGTTGGTCACGGGATTATGTATTACGGTAACGAGTAAAGAGACTTGCCGGTAACGAGATTGAACTAGGTATAGAGATACCGACGATCGAATCTCGGGCAAGTAACATACCGACGAGACAAAGGGAACTGTATACGGGATTGCCTGAATCCTTGACATCGTGGTTCATCCGATGAGATCATCGAGAAACATGTAGGAACCAATATGGGTATCCAGATCCCGCTATTGGTTATTGACCTGGGAGTGTCTCGGTCATGTCTGCATGGTTTCCGAACCCGCAGGGTCTACACACTTAACGTTCGGTGACGCTAGGGTTGTTAGTGAGAAAAGTGTATGGTTACCGAAAGTTGTTCGGAGTCCCGGATGAGATCCCGGACATGACGAGGGTCTCCGGAATGGTCCGGAGACGAAGATTGATATATAGGATGAAAGGTTTCGGAGTACCGGAAGTGTTCCGGGGAGCATCGGGAAATCGGCGGAGTACCGGAAGGGTTTTCGGGGGGTCCGGAAGTGGTTCTGGGCCTAGTGGGCCACAAAGGGGAACACCACAGCCCTCAGGGGGCTGTGCGCCCCCCCTGGGCCCTCTCCTCATGCGGCTAAGGGGGTGGGACCCCCTAGGGCTGGCCGCACCCCTTGGCCTTGGGGGGCAAGGCACCTAGGGGGGGAAACCCTAGGGCCTGGGCGCCCCCCCTGCCCTGGCCGCCGCCCCCTCCCCTTGCCCTGGCCGCCGGCCCCTAGGGGGAAACCCTAGGGCGCCCTCACCTCTCCACCCCCCCTATATATAGTGGGGCAAAGGGAGGGCAGCCAACACAGTTTGTGCCTCGGTGCTGCCCTCCCTCTCCCGTTACATCTTCCTCTCCCGCGGTGCTTAGGCGAAGCCCTGCTGGAGTTCTTCTCCACCATCACCACCACGCCGTCGTGCTGCCGGTTCTCCATCAACCTCTCCTCCACCCCTTGCTGGATCAAGAAGGAGGAGACGTCCCCGAGCCGTACGTGTGAAGAACGCGGAGGCACCGTTGCTTCGGTTCTAGGTCTTCGGCGATCTGAATCGCGACGAGTACGACTCCATCATCCGCGTTCATAACGCTTCCGCTTAGCGATCTACAAGGGTACGTAGATCACACTCCCCCCTCGTAGTTGCATCTACTAGATTGATCTTGGTGAACGGTAGGAAAATTTTTTGTTTCCCATGCAACGTTCCCCAACACGTTGGGGGTGCACTTTGGACCTAGTTGCTGTACTATATGTCTAGTTTGTGTTCAAGTCCTTTGCCATGCTTTTGGGTGCTGTAGCTTAATTATTTTGAGCTCCAAAGATGCTATGTTGCTGTAATTTTCAGCTTTCGCTCAAATCTTGTTTCGGGCATAACTTTTAGCCCGTAACTCCGATTTCAGCGAATCTTATATCAAACTTGATTGTTTTTCCGTGTAGATTAATAATATCAGATTGTTATCTTGTTTTGAGGTGTTTTGCTTGAGTGATGTTTTACGTGCTCCATGTGCATCCTTAGTGCATCCATCATGCATTCATGTTTTTCGAGTGCGCATTGCATCTTGTTGATTGGTGCTTGGTGTGATTGTTTTGTTTAGAGCCGGAAGCTGAGACCGGTTACGAAGTTGAGCACGAGGTTTCCAACGAGGTTGAGCACGAGGACCCTTCTTACGATCCGAACGACTTCTCTTCAGGCAAGATGACCGAACCCCGATAACATTACTATCTTTGCCTATTGCTAGTAGTCTCGATCTATAGTTTTGCCTCGATGCCCATGTTCTTCTTGTCAGCCTCCTACTTGTAACCAATTGCCATGTTTAACCACCCTACCTATGCAAACCGTTGCTTGGCTAAGTACGCTTCGCTCAGCCCTTCTTATAGCGTTGCTAGTTGCAGGTGAAGTGAAGATGCTTGCTCCATGTTGAAGTTTGGTTGGGTTATATCACACTATATAAATGCTTTAAATGAAATCATCTAAATATTGGCAAGGGTGGAAGGCTAAGCCTTTTGCTTGGTGATTTGTTCCACTCATGCCGTTAGGATCCGTATAAGCCGGTATTATGTTCCTTGATTATGCGTTCCTAACACGGTTGGGGTGTATGGGACCCCCTCGATAAACTGCTAAGTGCTAAGTCTTTTCCAGCAAATCCCAACTTTGGTACTATTTGCCTAATAACAAACTAAACATGCATAGGGAGTAATTAACCCTCTTTCTTAATCAACAACCCCGGGCCAGTGCTCCACATGAGTGTTGGTCCGAAACGAGCGGACAGCGGGGCCACCTCAAGGAAACTCGAGGTCTGGTAAAAACCCGTAGGATGTCTCATCCGGTCGTGTCCTGAGACTTAGATACGCGCGGCTACTATCAGGGTGTTGACACGCCGGGAGGATTTACTGGATTAGCCTTACCTTAGTTCGGTATATCTTGAGCACGGGATTCCGAGGATACTCGGGTCTTCCCACTTTGGAGTTGCGACTCCGCGGATCGTGGGCTTGTAATGGGTCAAGTTGGAACACCCCTGCAGGGTTTGAACTTTCGAAAGCCGTGCCCGCGGTTATGTGGCAGATGGGAGCTTGTTAATTCCGGTTGTAGATAACTTGACACAATGTTACTAATACACTACCAGCGTGTGTTCCGTGACTGTCAATTTCCGAATAGGGATTCGGGAGTTGAACACGGAGGGGTTATGATTGTGAGCTTGTAGCTAGGATCACTTCGTGATCACTTCTCGCCGATGCCTTCTCTTCTCGCTCTCACTTGCGTAAGCTAGATGCTAGTTGCTGCTGCAGACTTGTTCTTTTCTTCAGCCTTTCCCCCACCTAAAGGCTTAAATAGTTCTGTTACCCGGGAACGGGATTGCTGAGTCCTCTGTGGCTCACAGTTACTTCACACACCAGATGCAGGTCCAGCTGTGAGCTATCCAGGTGATGGCACCGAGCTGGATTGGGAGTACGACGAGGAGCGTAGTCGGTACTATGTGCGCTACCCGGACGATCAGTAGTGGAGTCTCTTACTAGGATTCGATCCGCCTGTGGTTTATTTATCTGAGTTTGGTACTTTGACATTTGGCTTTTGCCCTTAGAGGGTTGTAGTGCTCTTAATGTATGATGTTTGAGACTTGTACTGTAATTCTGTGACATGGCGAGTGTAAGCCAACTATTTTCAGTTTACTATCCCTCTTTTACATGAGTTGTGCAAAGATTACCAAACTTGAGATCATTCTAGGATGGATTTATGCCTTTAAGTCGTGCCTCGACACGTAGGAGGTATAACTCCATCCTGGGTATTACAAGTTGGTATTCAGAGCCTTCTCCGACCTAGGAGCCCCCACTGTTTGATCGAACCATTGACGGTTGAGTCTAGGCACACACTGAAAACTTTTTGAGTCCTATATTATATCGGAGAGTAGGATTTCTTTGCTTCTCATCCCCTTTCTCTCTGGTGATGACTCCTGACGTCTACTCTTGTCTCTCCTATCTTCAAAATTTGCACAAAATTTTTTTTAGGAATCCCGCGAGTATTCTGGGATTGTTTCGATGTTCTTGTGACAAGGATATTGTTCCCGATGCCTCCTGTTACCGAGGAGTTGAGCTTCGGGGTATCATTGTAACAAGCATATCGCAGCAGTACTAAATACATAAGACGGCCGACATCGAAAATCTCCCCTATACGGCCAGTGGCAAGATAACCCCGACATCACCCAGTACTGGGGAGGTAGTTCGGGAGTATTGCCATAGCTTGTTATAGTGGATGCTTTTCGAAGGTCCGAGGTACACAGTTTCCGAGAAAGACTGGTTATGTGTTGAAGGATGGATACACCTGGATGTAGGTTAGAGTTGATTGCGCGGTGCTTCCCGTGTATCCCCAACACCTGATTGCATAACTGGAATCTTTCGGAAAACTATAGGTGTGTTTCATCCAGTAGATCGTAGGCATTCTTCCAATGAATGCAGGTTAGTGAGTTCGGGGTTCGACATTGAGTGAATGAGTTATATGACCGAGGTTACTATCAGGAGTTGCATCTTAAAGGGTCCTTGGCTATGCTGATCCGGGGATTGCAAAACCTTTTCGTAACGCGTTCATATGCTTTCAGCACAAAGATGTTAGAACGAAACTCCTCTCTTGTGTTTGTTCCTTTCCGTACCTTGTTGTTTTCTTATTTTATCCTTTTGTTCCCTATGTGGCTTCTTGTGAAGACTGATGTTATCAATTAACTGAGAAATATCATTCGTTCCTCTTGTTCGGATGATTTCATTCGTTCTTATTGTTCGAATGATTATTGTGAAGACTTGTTGCAATTCATTCCATTGATTCAGCTTATTCCTTTTGTCAATCAATTGCTGATTCGTGGTCATCTCTTACAGGATGGCTCCAAAAAGGGTTCCGAACGCCAACCCAGAGGGTGAAGAGGTCCCAGAGCGTCCTCCTTCACCTCCTCCTCCGCCTGAGGCTTGGAGAGCAATTATGCAGACTACTGCTCAGAACACTCAGTTGATGATGCAGATGATGCAGCAAATGCAAGCTATGCAAGCTAATCAAGCTAATCAGGGCGTTCCAATGAACCAAGGCAACTTCTTCCAGCAGCACCATGCTACCCTCAACCAGTTCTTGGCCAACAATCCTAAAGCTTTCAGTTACTGTGTTGACCCTCTTGATGCTGAAGATTGGCTAACCGATATCAAGAAGCATTTTGAGTGCAGTAACGTGAAAGAAGATGACTATGTGAAGTTTGCAGCCTTCCAACTGAAAGATCAAGCAGCTGACTGGTGGCAGCTGTACAAAGACTCAAGGCCGGGTCAAGTGATCTCTTGGGAGAATTTCTGCAAGGATTTCCGCTCGCATCACATTCCTACAAGTGTTATCGAGGGTATGCGTGAGCAATTCCGCAACCTCAAGCAGGGCTCCATGTCAGTCTGTCAGTATAATGTCAAGTTCCAAAACCTCGCTCGCTATGCAAAGCAAGACATTCCTGATGCAAAGAGTAAAATATATCAGTTCCGTGGAGGTCTCAAAGATGAACTTCAGCTTGCTCTCACTTTGTTCGAGCCAGACGAATTCGATAAGTTCTATAACATGGCTTTGAAACAAGAAGCAGCTCAGCTTAAGATGGAGGCTTCTAAGAAGAGAATTCGAGATGCTGTTCACTCTTCCTCATCGTCTCAGTTGGCTGCGAAACAACAGAAATTCTGGCTTCCTCCTCCTCCAGTGATTCGAGCTCCATACAACAACTCCAGCAACTTCAACAACTCCAACAACAAGAACTCTAGTGGTCGTGGTTTCTCCCACCCACCCAACCCGAGCAACCAGTCGAAGAAGCAGTTTCAGTCTCAAGGCTCCAAGTCCAGTGGCTCTCAGTTCCGTCCTCTATCAGAAGTGACTTGCAACAAATGCACTCAGAAAGGTCACTATGCCAACAGATGTCCGAATCCGAAGTGTCTTCCTCCTCCTCCACCTATGAGTTCAGCTATTGTCAAGCATGATCCAAAGTCTGCAAGGGTTAATCTGATGAATGCAGCACAAGCGGAGGCTTCTTCTGATGTCATTTTGGGTAACCTTCCAGTGAACTCTTTTCCAGCTAAAGTGTTATTTGATTCGGGTGCTTCACATTCTTTCATGTCATTCCCATTTGCATCCAAGTATAATGTGGGAACTATGCCCTTGCCAAGGGAGTTGCAAGTGATTTCTCCGGGAAGATGCATGACTTCTAGATTATATGCTCCGGATGTTTCTATTCGCATGGGTGATTATCGATTTTTGGCTTCTCCGGTGGTTCTTGGTCATTCTGACATCGACCTCATCCTCGGAATGGATTGGCTTTCTCAGCATGATGCTCACATTGATTGTGCTCAAAAGGAAGTCAAGTTGACTCATTCTGATGAAGATGTGATTATCTTCGCCTCCAGGGATAATACTATTCGGCTTTTCTCTCTTAATGATAACGGTGAAATTAATGCCATAGAGCAAATTCCAGTGGTGAACGAATATCAAGACGTTTTTCCAGAAGATCTTCCAGGCATGCCTCCACACCGTCAGGTCGAGTTTGTCATTGAACTCGAGCCGGGCACAGAACCTGCTTGCCGGCGTCCTTACAAGCTCTCTCCGGATGAATTGAAGGAATTGAAGAAGCAGCTTGATAAGCAGGAGAGTATGGGTCTCATCAGACCGAGTACATCTCCGTGGGGCTGTGGTGTCTTATTTGTCAAGAAGAAAGATGGCACGGAGCGTCTCTGTGTTGACTACCGGCCATTGAACAAGAAGACGATTAAGAACAAGTGTCCGCTCCCCAACATCAACGAACTCTTTGAGCAGCTCAAAGGAGCTAAAGTATTCTCTAAGCTTGACCTCCGAATGGGCTACCATCAAATTCGCATTCGCGAGGAAGACATTCCCAAGACGGCCTTCAGAACGAGCTACGGTTCATACGAGTATACCGTCATGTCCTTCGGTCTCGCCAATGCTCCTCCTACCTTTTCAAGGATGATGCATTACATCTTCAACCCCTATACTGGAGAGTTTGTGCTCGTGTATCTGGATGATATTCTGGTGTTTTCCAAGAATGAAGAAGATCACGAAAAGCACTTGCGTCTGGTTCTTGATCGACTCCGAGAACATAAATTCTATGCCAAGTTCTCAAAGTGCGAGTTTTGGCTCGATAAGGTTTTGTACCTGGGCCACATCATCTCAGCTGACGGTATTGCGGTTAATCCCGAGAAAGTTGAAGCAATTGTCAACTGGGAAGCTCCTCAGAACGTCAAGCAGCTCCGCAGTTTTCTGGGTCTTGCCAGCTATTGCAGAAGGTTTGTTGAAAACTTCTCCAAGATTGCCAAGCCTCTTTCCAACCTGCTTCAGAAGAATCTCAAATACTTTTGGTCTCCCGAATGTGAAGTGGCATTCAAAACCCTCAAAGAGAAGCTTGTCTCAGCTCCAGTTCTGACTCCTCCGGATGAAACCAAGCCCTATGAAGTGTTCTGTGACGCTTCTCTTCAAGGCCTTGGTGGTGTGCTTATGCAAGATAAGAAATTTGTGGCATATACTTCTCGGCAGCTCAAGCCTAGTGAGAAGAACTATCCCACACATGATCTCGAGCTAGCAGCTGTGGTACATGCTCTGATTACGTGGAGACATCTGTTGTTGGGCAGAAAGGTCGACATCTTCACTGATCACAAGAGTTTGAAGTACATCTTCACACAGCCGCATCTGAACCTCCGCCAGACTTGTTGGGTCGAGATGATCCAAGAGTACAACCCCAGCATTGAATACACTCCAGGCAAGGCGAATGTGATTGCAGATGCTTTGAGCAGAAAGGCATATTGCAACAGCCTTCTTATCAAGCCATACCAGCCTGAGCTTTGTGAAGCATTCAGGAAGCTCAACCTTCAAGTTGTTCCGCAGGGTTTTCTTGCTAATCTCCAGATTGCTCCTACCTTGGAAGATCAAGTCCGTAAGGCCCAGCTTAGTGATACCATGGTGAAGAAGGTGAAACATGGGATTGCAAAGGGCACTCCAAAATATAAGTGCTTCCGTGTTGATGAGAGAGATACCTTGTTCTTCGAGGACAGACTCGTTGTTCCCAGAGGTGATCTCAGGAAGCTCATAATGGAAGAAGCTCATGATTCTCTCCTTTCCATTCATCCTGGCAGTTCCAAGATGTACCAAGACCTCAAGCAGTCTTACTGGTGGACACGCATGAAAAGGGAGATTGCCCAATTCGTGAATGAATGTGATGTATGCAGAAGAGTGAAAGCAGAACATCAACGTCCAGCCGGTCTTCTCCAACCTCTTCCTATCCCCGAGTGGAAGTTCGACCACATTGAAATGGACTTCGTCACTGGCTTTCCTAAATCCAAGCGAGGCAATGATGCTATCTTTGTGGTGATTGACAAGCTTACCAAAGTCACTCACTTTCTTCCAGTCAAAGAATCAATCAATGCAGCTCAACTTGCAGAGCTGTACACTTCCAAAATTGTGTCCCTACATGGCATTCCTCAAGTGATATCCTCAGACCGTGGCAGCTTGTTCACATCAAGGTTCTGGGACTCCTTTCAGTCCGCCATGGGCACGAAGATCAGGTTCAGCACTGCCTTTCACCCTCAGACTAGTGGTCAAGTCGAGCGTGTGAATCAGATCCTAGAAGACATGCTCAGAGCATGTGTCATCTCCTTCGGCATGAAATGGGAAGACTGCCTTCCATTTGCCGAGTTCTCTTACAAAAACAGCTTTCAAGCAAGTGCAGGCAAAGCACCGTTTGAAATTCTCTATGGCAGAAAGTGCCTTACCCCTCTCAACTGGTCTGAAACAGGAGAACGCCAACTTCTTGGCAATGACTTGATCTCAGAAGCCGAAGAAATGTGCAAAGTCATACGTGAGAACCTCAAGGCCGCTCAGTCGCGTCAGAAGAGCTACTATGACGGAAAGCATCGTGATTTGGCTTTCGACATCGGTGATCATGTTTATCTCCGAGTTTCTCCGATGAAAGGAACCCAAAGATTCGGTATCAAAGGGAAACTTGCTCCTAGATACGTCGGGCCTTTCAAGATTCTTGGCAAAAGAGGCGATCTAGCCTATCAGCTCGAGCTCCCTTCCAACTTTGCAAATGTTCATGATGTCTTCCATGTGTCTCAGCTTCGCAAATGCTTCAAGGCACCTGAGCGCATGATTCCGTTTGAGGAGATTGATCTTCAACAAGACCTGTCCTACCGAGAGCATCCAGTTGCAATTCTCGAAGAAACTGAACGCAAGACTCGCAACAAGTCCATCAAGTTTCTGAAAGTCAAGTGGTCACATCACACCGATCGAGAAGCTACCTGGGAACGAGAAGATCATCTTCGTTCCGAGTACCCTTCCTTTTTCCAGTCCTAGATCTCGGGACGAGATCTTTTTGTAGTAGAGGAGAGTTTGTAATGCCCCGGATGTAATACTTTCCCTTTTGGGTATATAATATATCTCCGGCTTCATCTATTTCCATTTTGGGTTCTTGCCTTTCGGGTTTTCGTCGTTTTGTTGTGTGAGTGTGTGGCATTCATTCATATCATGTAGACATGTGCATTGCATTGCATTTGTGTTGTGGGTTGCATCCGGTTCGTTGTGTTTCTTCCCGTTGTCCGTTTCGCGTTCCGGAGCTCCCTCACGTGTCCGTGACGTCCCGTAGGCCTACTTTGTTGTTCGGGCGTTTTACGTTACCGGTGTGCCGCGAGATTGTTGTGTGTGTTGTTGTTTTGTTGTGTGCAACCCGCCTCTCAAATCTCGTCTTGTTTGGACTCCGTTGACTTTTCCATCCGTTGTCCGTGTGGGTCCGAAGTGCCTTCACTTCGTGTCTCAGAAACACCCCTACTGCTTTCTTTTATCTCCGTCTAGGCCCTTTAAACTATCCCCGCGATCGGATCCGTCGGATCGCGATCGGAGGGCTCCTAGCGCCCCTAAATCCCCTCCTAGCCCTAAAAACTGCTACATATAGACCCCCTAGTCTATTTTGGGCATCCCCTTCTTCTTCCCCCTTCCCCTCTATTTTTTTCTCTATCTTTCAGATCTCAGATCCCCAAAAGAAAAGTTCCTCTGGTTCCCGAGGGAACCAGATCCTTCGCTCCAGCCGCGCCGTCCTGTCGAAGGAGCCGCCGCCGCAACGTTCGAATCGGGCGAGCGCCTCGTCACGTTCGAGGTCAACGCCAGGCCACGAGGCCCGTACACCGCGCCGGATCCCGATCTGGGGGGGACCAGATCGTCGGCCCATCCCTCGTTCGTCGCCAGCCTCCACCGATTCGACGACCGCGTCGATCCGCGCTTCGTCGCCATCTCCATCGGGGCCCGAAGGGCCCAGGTCCCCTTCGCCTCAGCGCCCCGCCGCTCGCCTCCGAGCCCAGGCCAGCCGGGCCAGGCACCCCAGGCCGCTACCGCCGCTCGGGCCGGGATTCTTCCCCGGGCCGCCAGCCTCTGCGGGCCACCGCAGCCGAGGCCAGGCCGCCTCCCGGGCCGCACCAGGCGCCGCTCGACCGCACCGGGCCTCCGCCTCAGCGCCCCGCCCAGCCGGGCCTCGCCAGGTCGCCGCGCGCGCGGGCCTCCCTCCACACCGCCGGGCCGCCTTCGCCACTTCCCGCGCGGGCGCCGCCTCCTCGCCGAGTGGGCCGCCGCCGAAGCCCAGCCGCCCCGCGCCGGATCGGGCCGCCGCCTCTGCCTCCGCCAGCCGGGCCAGATCCGGCCCATCTCAGTTTCTCATGTTCAGATCTGATCTAGGTTGAACCCTAATCCTCCTAAGTCCCTTTTTATTCCTGTTCTGAAATGTAATCTTTGACCTGCTGTAACTTTGTGCATGTTGCTCCGTTTTGCGCGTGTAGCATGTCCAGATGTTCGTGGAGTTGTGCTCTACGTTTTACCTGTTGTTGTCATGCATGTTAGATGTCATCTTGACACTTGTTTTGCTGTTGCAAGAGTGCATCATGATATAAACTGCTATTATGTGTTATTTTCATGCCACCTTTGCCATGTGATAACTTTTAGCTCGTTTGTCCAAACGATGCATTTGACATGTCCACGTGTTCGTCTTGTCACGAACTACGTGTTGCTTGTGATAGGTTGCATGGTAGATTTCTTGTTGCCTTGTTATCATCGTTGCAAAGTGCCATGTTCATATGTTGTGTTTTCACTTGTTATGAAATGCCATCTTGTTGAGCTCGTTGCAATCGTTGTGTTCACCTCAATGATGCATGCTTGTGTGTTTCGGGATCACCGTCATATGTATTTTGATGAGGTGCTTACCCTTTGCCATGTTTAGTTTCGAGGTGACTTATACATGCTCTTTTGTGTGCTATGATGATATTGCTGTTTTAGGACTTAGTGAATTTTCACTAAGTCTGAAATCTGTAACGTTCCGATGCCATGTTCGTGAGATGTTCTAGGACAAAGCATGTTAGTTTTGGGGTGGATTTTGATTGTTCCTTGTAGTATATATTGTTGTCTTCCATTCATGTCCTCACATGTCCATTTGAGTGGCTGTAGCATGTTTATCTTTTGCTCTAAAGTTTCAATAAAATTCTACTGCCAGAATTTTATTGCAAAGTTCAATATGTCCAAGATCATTGCTATTGATCCGTGACTCCGTTGGGGGTGCACTTTGGACCTAGTTGCTGTACTATATGTCTAGTTTGTGTTCAAGTCCTTTGCCATGCTTTTGGGTGCTGTAGCTTAATTATTTTGAGCTCCAAAGATGCTATGTTGCTGTAATTTTCAGCTTTCGCTCAAATCTTGTTTCGGGCATAACTTTTAGCCCGTAACTCCGATTTCAGCGAATCTTATATCAAACTTGATTGTTTTTCCGTGTAGATTAATAATATCAGATTGTTATCTTGTTTTGAGGTGTTTTGCTTGAGTGATGTTTTACGTGCTCCATGTGCATCCTTAGTGCATCCATCATGCATTCATGTTTTTCGAGTGCGCATTGCATCTTGTTGATTGGTGCTTGGTGTGATTGTTTTGTTTAGAGCCGGAAGCTGAGACCGGTTACGAAGTTGAGCACGAGGTTTCCAACGAGGTTGAGCACGAGGACCCTTCTTACGATCCGAACGACTTCTCTTCAGGCAAGATGACCGAACCCCGATAACATTACTATCTTTGCCTATTGCTAGTAGTCTCGATCTATAGTTTTGCCTCGATGCCCATGTTCTTCTTGTCAGCCTCCTACTTGTAACCAATTGCCATGTTTAACCACCCTACCTATGCAAACCGTTGCTTGGCTAAGTACGCTTCGCTCAGCCCTTCTTATAGCGTTGCTAGTTGCAGGTGAAGTGAAGATGCTTGCTCCATGTTGAAGTTTGGTTGGGTTATATCACACTATATAAATGCTTTAAATGAAATCATCGAAATATTTGCAAGGGTGGAAGGCTAAGCCTTTTGCTTGGTGATTTGTTCCACTCATGCCGTTAGGATCCGTATAAGCCGGTATTATGTTCCTTGATTATGCGTTCCTAACACGGTTGGGGTGTATGGGACCCCCTCGATAAACCGCTAAGTGCTAAGTCTTTTCCAGCAAATCCCAACTTTGGTACTATTTGCCTAATAACAAACTAAACATGCATAGGGAGTAATTAACCCTCTTTCTTAATCAACAACCCCGGGCCAGTGCTCCACATGAGTGTTGGTCCGAAACGAGCGGACTGCGGGGCCACCTCAAGGAAACTCGAGGTCTGGTAAAAACCCGTAGGATGTCTCATCCGGTCGTGTCCTAAGACTTAGATACGCGTGGCTACTATCAGGGTGTCGACACGCCGGGAGGATTTGCTGGATTAGCCTTACCTTAGTTCGGTATATCTTGAGCACGGGATTCCGAGGATACTCGGGTCTTCCCACTTTGGAGTTGCGACTCCGCGGATCGTGGGCTTGTAATGGGTCAAGTTGGAACACCCCTGCAGGGTTTGAACTTTCGAAAGCCGTGCCCGCGGTTATGTGGCAGATGGGAGCTTGTTAATTCCGGTTGTAGATAACTTGACACAATGTTACTAATACACTACCAGCGTGTGTTCCGTGACTGTCAATTTCCGAATAGGGATTCGGGAGTTGAACACGGAGGGGTTATGATTGTGAGCTTGTAGCTAGGATCACTTCGTGATCACTTCTCGCCGATGCCTTCTCTTCTCGCTCTCACTTGCGTAAGCTAGATGCTAGTTGCTGCTGCAGACTTGTTCTTTTCTTCAGCCTTTCCCCCACCTAAAGGCTTAAATAGTTCTGTTACCTGGGAACGGGATTGCTGAGTCCTCTGTGGCTCACAGTTACTTCACACACCAGATGCAGGTCCAGCTGTGAGCTATCCAGGTGATGGCACCGAGCTGGATTGGGAGTACGACGAGGAGCGTAGTCGGTACTATGTGCGCTACCCGGACGATCAGTAGTGGAGTCTCTTACTAGGATTCGATCCGCCTGTGGTTTATTTATCTGAGTTTGGTACTTTGACATTTGGCTTTTGCCCTTAGAGGGTTGTAGTGCTCTTAATGTATGATGTTTGAGACTTGTACTGTAATTCTGTGACGTGGCGAGTGTAAGCCAACTATTTTCAGTTTACTATCCCTCTTTTACATGAGTTGTGCAAAGATTACCAAACTTGAGATCATTCTAGGATGGATTTATGCCTTTAAGTCGTGCCTCGACACGTAGGAGGTATAACTCCATCCTGGGCTGCAGTGTAACGCCCCGGACACACCCGTCGGTGGTCGTTACTCCTGGCGGGATCTAGACTGGCCTCACATATCAATACTAGTCTTTTCTGCGCACTTTGTCCTCACTCGTGCGCACCCGGGAGCAACTTCCCGGTCGGTCACCCATCCTGAAACTACTCCAAGCTGAGCACGCTTAACTTTGGAGTTCTATCCGAATGGGCTTCCGGAAAAGAAGGAATTCCTTATTGATATGAGTAGTCTATCATCCCTAATAAGCCAGGCCATCACATACACCCTCACTCAGAGGAACCGACGTCCTCGTCGGGCCACAGGAATGTTCCCTCTTGGCACAACCGTCTGTGCTTCCAGGACAGCACATGTGCCATGCCGTGTGCCACGACGGGTCACAAACGTCATGCACAACATGACTGCAAACTGTCCGCAAACATCCGTGTAACCGCGAGGGTCGGCTCTGATACCAACTTGTAACGCCCCGGACACACCCGCCGGTGGTCTTTACTCCTGGCGGGATCTAGACTGGCCTCACATATCAATACTAGTCTTTTCTGCGCACTTTGTCCTCACTCGTGCGCACCCGGGAGCAACTTCCCGGTCGGTCACCCATCCTGAAACTACTCCAAGCTGAGCACGCTTAACTTTGGAGTTCTATCCGAATGGGCTTCCGGAAAAGAAGGAATTCCTTATTGATATGAGTAGTCTATCATCCCTAATAAGCCAGGCCATCACAAAAAGTTGTCTGGAAAATTTTCATATAAATATGAAAATAAACTAGACAATATTTGGGAAACAACAAAAAAGGAATCAAGTCATTTGGATTTATAGATTAAAAGATATTGCTAGTCAAAGTGTGGTCAAATTCTGATTTTTAAACTAAAACATAAAAGAAAACGCTTCGGCTGAGAATACACCTTCGAGCTAGGGAATACATACTCTGTGTTTTACGCCTTCACTTAAAAGCATGCGGTGGCGAAGCTGGGTCACTGACAGTGGGTCCAGGGGGCCCACTAGTTAGGTTTGACTTGTCGTTTTCCCCCTTCTCTTCCTCTGCCCGAACGGAGGCGGGACTCCGACGATCGTCACCGGCGAACGGGGGTTCCTTGAGGGATACTGAGTGCGGGAATGGATCCGCTACTCCCTGGCGGTCCTCCCGGTAGTCGACTGGTCGGAGGGGACGGAGGGAGTCGCCGGCGGCGAGCTTCGCAGCAGACGGTGGCCTCGGTGGGTTTGGGGCTTTGCTATACGGTGGCTCCCGAGATGGTTTGAGGCGATGGGCGGCTCCTCAAGATCGCAGGGAGTTGGACGGTGGTGTTGGCTGGACGGGAGGGGCGATGGTCGCGATGTATTGAACTGGAGCATGACGGCGGTCGTATTCGCCGGAGATGAAGAAGAAGACTTCCCTGGGGCGAAAGGTTGCTACGGGGTTGCTCTGCGGGGTGTCTAGTGATGGTCTGATGTTGCGGAGAGGTTCGGGGCACCCTTAAATAGGCGAGCCAAGGCGGTTCAGCGGCGGCAGGGGATAAGATCGCCGACGACCGCCTTTCTGTAGCAGCAGGGGACGTGGCGACGACGAATGCTTGCGGACGAGCTTGCGGATGAGCTCGCACTACTCCAGGGGGCAGCTGGCGAGCGCGCGTGGCTTGGGCAGCGCCGACTGTGGCAGAGATCCACTATGCTCGCCGCCGTACCGCCAAAAGTGCGCTGACGGCGGCGTTGTGGCGTTCCAGGGACGGCTTGGCGTGTTCTTGGGTGCGGATAAGGCCGGGCGCGGCTCTGTGGGTGAGTTGGGGCCAGGGGCGCGACGCGGCGACCCGAGTGCACGCACGTGCAAAACGCGCGCTCTGGGCGCGCCTAGAGCACGCACGCTACGTGCTCGGCGATATGTCAAGGCGTGTTAGTGAGCTCCAAACCGCAAGGGGGTCAGCAGGGTGGGGTTATAGGTTAGGGCAAAGTTATGAGACATGCTGGTCTAGCCAGGGGAACAAGTTCATAACATGAGCCAGAAACTAAGCCAAACTGGTCATGCCCTCAGGGTGTTTGACAAAATGCCAGTGGCATCTAGCTAACTCTTGGGGTGGCCAAATTTACCAGATGCTTGTCTCCTTGGATGAGTAAGAAGGTGGTGAGGTTAGTTCATCAAAAGCAAAAACTTGTTAGTGCAAGTTTTGCAAGATCCCAGTTCTGGACAGAAAGTGCAGAGCATTGATTCATGAACCAAAACTATCCCAATAGGCCCACTCTTCTAGACTTAAGGGTTTTGCTAGAAGGACTACAAGCATGAGGAAGCTCCAGAGCACTAGAGCAAAATAGACTAGGGTTGCAGTGCAAAACACCAAACTGAACCAGAATGGAAAAGAGGTTGGTTCACTCAAATTTTTCAAAGGACCAAGATGGGTTTTTACATAAAGTTGGATAACATACTGCTATGAACATCCCATAATTTTGGTGGAAGCATTACAGGAATATTTAAAGGGGTTGTAGTGCAATTTGGTCTACTGGACCAGATTGGCAAACATGTTGTGGGGCTCAAAATATTAAATGAAATAGTTATATTCTTGCATAAAAGTGATCTACTAGCATCACTTGACATCTCCAATTTTTGGTTGAAATTTTAAATAAAATTTATCAAGCGGTTGCAGTTCAAAAGGGGCCTTAAAACTAAGGGCAACCATTTATATGGATAAGAAAATTAGGGGGGCCAATATATAATTAATCCTGTTGATATGAGCAAAGTTTTATAGGGTGCATAAGAGAATCGAATATTAATAGGAAAGTTTTCACTAGGGATAAAAACTCCAACATAACAGTACAAGAATGGTTCTGAAAACCAAAGTAACATATAGCAAAAGGAAAAAAATTAATTTACTGGCAAAGTTTTATTTAATAAAACATTGCTAAATTTTTGGGGTGTTACAGGAATCAACCCATCACCCACATGAAGTTAGCTAGATGGGTGATCCTGATCCAAATGAATTAAAGGTGACCTCCTCAAAGTAGTCCAAAGAGAACCTTGCAAGTCCAAGAGAGAACCAGCATACATGGAAAAAATGGCAACATCAATGTCAATCAACAGCATCTAGGCATTTGCACATAAAACAACATCAATATCAAAGAATTTGAAGATGCCTCGAAGCATAGTTTAGCAAAAAGAACACTGGAGGTACAAACACAAGCAGGAAACACCGTGGTGTTTGTCTGAAATTATTTCCTGCACATCAATTGTTTTTCTCAACCTCTGTTGAGATTATGCTTATCCTACATAATTTTAAATTGAATGCAATTATCATTTAGATGCACATTTGAGGGCATGCAGTTGGTTATTTGGTTGTCCCAAACTTGAGATCAATGCAATCACCTACCTTTAGTTCCATTACTATTCCATTTTATAGCAGAAAAAGAGCATATAGTTTTGTTCGTTAAAGATACACACTTCCTTCAGTGTTCACTGTTCAGAATGGTGGTTGCTTAGAACTGTCAGAAATGTTGATGTCTAGGAGGAACTGGAGCAACTCTGCTTGCCAGATGAGATTGGAGCACGAAGCTCCTTAACTCGAAGGCCGAGTGAACAAACGTCCGAGCAATCATGTGCTGCCAAGTACCAAAGACACTGAATAATCTCGAGTGAAGTTGGAAGCCATTGGATCTTTTTGGAACTGCAACTAGCAGGACATCAACTCCAAAATTATCAAGTGCATTCCTAGAAAATTATCTGATGTTTAAAAGAAGAAAATCTTGTCTGATTTTGATCTGCTCCAAAATTAACAGTGAATTTGATTGAATTTCAGAGAGTGTAGAGGAGCAGCAACAACAACAAGAACACGGGCACGGGAGAAGCAGGCGACATGGGAGAATCATGGGAGACAGCAGAGCTCCACCAGCATGAGCTCGAGGAGAAGCAGCAGTGGGAGCTCAGGAAGAAGCAGCAACCGGAGCACAAGGAGAAGCAACAGCGGGAGCTCGAGGACGCGCGGGAGAGCAGTTATGGGCAGCGGTGGCAGAGCAGTTCTGGGCGGAAGCGCAGATCTTGGCGGCGGCGTAGGTATGGGCGGCGGCGGAAGAGCAGTTCTCGGTGGCGACGCAGGTCTGTTGGGCGGCAACGCAAGTCTGAGCGGCGGGAGGGGATCGAGGCGGCGGAGGCGACACCCCTAGGAACCGCGGCTAGAGGGGACCACAACTGGCTGGCGCAGGCCCCTAGCGACGCGCGGGTGACGAGCGGAGGATGAAGATGGGGCGGAGGGGTCTGTTTGAGACAATTTTCAGATGACGAGGTTTTGTTTGCAAATTTACCAATGAACTAGGCGTGCGACATTAATTTCGGGACGGAGGGAGTAATTTCCAATATTACTCATAGATGCATTGAAATAAGCAAACAACACACGAAAAACAGAATCTGCCAAAAACAGAACACTCTGTAGTAATCTGCAGGTTTCGCTTACTTCTGTAACTCCAAAAAATTCAAACTAAATTGGTAAATGTGAGGAATTTGTCTATTAATCATCTGCAATAAGAATCTACTAAATAGCATGCTCCAGTAAAATCTGATGACCATTCTAGCGAGCGCTAACGATTCTGTTTTTCACAGCAAGATCACATAAACTTCACACAAGTCTTCCCAAAGGTTCTACTTGCCACAAACACTAAAAAAACACAAAACCACATCTAAACAGAAGCTATATGCAATATTTATTCGTAAACAGAAGCAAAAACAAAGAAAATAAAATAAAGTTCGGTTGCCTCCCAACAAGCGCTATCGTTTAACGCCCCTAGCTAGGCATGATGATTTCAATGATGCTCGCATAAAAGATAGGAATTTAAACATAACGGGAGCATCATGAAGAATATGACTAGCACATTTAAGTCTAACCCACTTCCTATGCATAGGTATTTTGTAATCAAACAACTTAGGGGAGCAATAATCAACTAGCATTGGAAGGGAAAACAAGCATAGCTTCAAAACTTTAAGCACATAGAGAGGAAACTTGATATTATTGCAATATGTAGAAGCATATGTTCCTCTCTCATAATAATTTTCAGTAGCATCATGAATGAATTCAAAAATATAACCAGCACATAAAGCATTCTTTTCATGATCTACTTGCATAGAAATTTTACTAGTCCCATCATAAGCAAAATTCTTCTCATTCATAGTAGTGGGAGCAAACTCAACAAAATAACTATCATGTGAAGCATAATCCAATTGAAAACTGAAATCATGATGACAAGTTTCATGGTTATCATTATTCTTAATAGCATACAAGTCATCACAATAATCATTACAGATAGGAGGCATGCTTTCATCATAATAAATTTGCTCATCAAAACTTGGGGGACTAAACATATCATCTTCATCAAACATAGCATCCCCAAGCTTGTGGCTTTGCATATCATTAGCATCATGGGTATTCAAAGAATTCATACTAACAACATTGCAATCATGCTCATCATGCACATATCTTATGCCAAGCATTCTATGTAATTCTTCTTCTAGTACTTGAGCACAATTTTCCTTCCCATCATTTTCACGAAAGATATTAAAAAGGTGAAGCATATGAGGTAACCTTAATTCCATTTTTTTGTAGTTTTCTTTTACAAACTAAACTAGTGATAAAACAGGAAACTAAAAGATTTGATTACAAGATCTAAAGATATACCTTCAAGCACTAACATCCCCGGCAACGGCGCCAGAAAAGAGCTTGATGTCTACTACACAACCTTCTTCTTGTAGACGTTGTTAGGCCTCCAAGTGCACAGGTTTGTAGGACAGTAGCAAATTTCCCTCAAGTGGACGACCTAAGGTTTATCAATCCGTGGGAGGCGTAGGATGAAGATGGTCTCTCTCAAACAACCCTGCAACCAAATAACAAAGAGTCTCTTGTGTCCCCAACACACCCAATACAATGGTAAATTGTATAGGTGCACCAGTTCGGCGAAGAGATGGTGATACAAGTGCAATATGGATGGTAGATATAGGTTTTTGTAAACTGAAAATATAAAAAAAGCAAGGTAGCAAGTGGTAAAAGTGAGCATAAACGGTCTTGCAGGGATAGGAGATAAGGCATATTCATACTTTCACTAGTGCAAGTTCTCTCAACAAGGATAACATAATTGGATCATATTACTAGCCCTCAACATGCAACAAAGAGTCACTCCAAAGTCACTAATAGTGGAGAACAAATGAAGAGATTATGCTAGGGTACGAAACCACCTCAAAGTTATTCTTTCTGATCGATCTATTCAAGAGTCCGTAGTAACTTTCAATATATCATAGAGTTCGTACTAGAATAACACCTTAAGACACAAATCAATCAAAACCCTAATTTCACCTAGATACACTATTGTCACCTCAAGTTTCCGTGGGCATGATTATACGATATGCATCACACAATCTCAGAAACATCGATGCAACCAACACATAGAACTTCAAAGAGTGCCCCAAAATTTTCACCGGAGAGTCAAGACGAAAACGAATGCCAACCCCTATGCATAGATTCCCAAGGTCACGGAACCCGCAAGTTGATCACCAAAACATACATCAAGTAGATCACATGATATCCCATTGTCACCACAGATAAGCACGTGCAAGACATACATCAAGTGTTCTGAAATCCTTAAGGACTCAATCCGATAAGATAACTTCAAAGGGAAAACTCAATCCATTACAAGAGAGTAGAGGGGGAGAAGCATTATAAGATCCAACTAGAACAGCAAAGCTCGCGATACATCAAGATCGTGCCATCTCAAGAACACGAGAGAGAGAGAGAGAGAGAGAGGGAGAGAGATCAAACACATAGCTACTGATACATACCCTCAGCCCCGAGGGTGGACTACTCCCTCCTCGTCAAGGAGAGCGCCGGGATGATGAAGATAGCCACCGGTGAGGGTTCCCCCTCCGGCAGGGTGCCGGAACAGGGTCTAGATTGGTTTTCGGTGGATACAGAGGCTTTCGGCGGCGGAACTCCCGATCAAGGTTAATTTCTGAAGGTTTCTGTATATATAGGAATTTTTGGCGTAGGTCCCACCCCAGGGGGGCTTCTGGGCTATCCACGAGATAGGAGGGCGCCACCACCTTCCCAGGGCGCGCCCTCCACCCTCGTGGGTAGCCCGTGGCTCTCCTGGCCCAACTCTTTTGCTTCCGGGGCTTCTTTTGGTCCAGAAAAAATCATAAAAAATCGGCTGGTCAATTGGACTCCGTTTGATATTCCTTTTCTGTAAAACCCTAAAACAGGAGAAAAACAGAAACTGGCACTGGGCTCTGGGTTAATAGATTAGTACCAAAAATCATATAAAAGCCCATAAGACATCCTAGAAGGATAATATAATAGCATGGAACAATCAAAAATTATAAATACGTTGGAGACATATCAACCGACGACCAGGGGGTTCATGCCGACCACTGGGAAGCCTGGCCCGCACGAACGGCGCCGCCCGCCCATGGAGGCCTCAACTCCACACTTTAGGCGGCCCCTGCACCGCCTAACACCACCTGTTGCGGGCGGCGCGGACCTGCAACCTCCACCACAGCGTCGTGGCGTGCACGCTCTGCGGCGCGATCCTCGAACTACGCCACAGCAACGGCACCACACACCCGACGGGAGCAGACGAACAAGAGGGTTGCGCTCATTGTGGCACGAGAACTGTTACGATGCAGGCTGGCCGAGGGCAGCCGTGACATGCTGCTGGAACGCATCGCCGAACTGCTGGACTGCGCCTGTAGGGGCGCGCTGCCGTTCTACTCCTCACTCGCGCCCCAGGTCGCAGGTGAGGCGCACGCGAGGTCCCGACAAGCTTGTGCGCCCCCTTTGGCGATGGAGGGGCCCGACGATACCAACATGGGCGCTGGCGCCATCCGTCCGACCGCTGCAACTTCATCATGAGCGAAGGCCAGCGCCGGTGGCCCCTCACGAGGACGCGTCGGGCTACAACCAGGTAACCACCAAGGCCAGGTGTCGCAGCTAGAAGTTCAAAGCGCGGGGCACTTGAGTGGTGTCCTTGGTAGGGTAGCCGACAAATCCTACGTGCCCCGCATGGTGGACCTGGTGTACGTGTTAAGAGAAGGCCCTAATGCTTTCCTCGGGCCGAGATGGAACGGCGGGAAGCTCGAAGCAGAAGACTACCACGAATCGCCTGGGAGCTCGATCGACCTCATCAGCCATGACGATAGGGCACAACAGGTATTGCAGCAGCAGGCGTGCACTAACAATGGGCTGCAGGTTGCTACTTCTCGAGATTGTGTTGTATTCCCTCGAAGAGGAAAGGGTGATGCATCACAGTAGCGTTAGTATTTCCCTCAGTTTTTTAGAACCAAGGTATCAATCCAGTAGGAGACCACGCGCGAGTCCCTCGCACCTGCACAAACAAATAAGAACTTCGCAGCCAACGCGATAAGGGGTTGTCAATCCCTTTACGGTCACTTACGAAAGTGAGATCTGATAGATATGATAGTTTGATATTTTTGGTATTTTTGGATATAAGAACAGAAAGTAAAAACAACAAAGTAAAGTAGATTGTAGATTGATATGTTGAGAATAGACCCGGGGGCCATAGGTTTCACTAGTGGCTTCTCTCATGATAGCAGAATTCTATGGTGGGTAAACAAATTACTGTCGAGCAATTGATAGAAAAGCGAATAATTATGAGAATATCTAGGCATGATCATTATATATAGGCATCAGGTCCGTGACAAGTAGACCGAAACGATTCTGCATCAACTACTATTACTCCACACATCGATCGCTATCCAGCATGCATCTAGAGTATTAAGTTCATAGGAACAGAGTAATGCTTTAAGCAAGATGACATGATGTAGAGGGATAAACTCAAGCAATATGATATAAACCCCATCTTTTTATCCTTGATGGCAACAATACAATACGTGCCTTGCTACCCCTGCTATCACTGGGAAAGGACACCGCGAGATTGAACCCAAAGCCAAGCACTTCTCCCATTGCAAGAACTATAGATCTAGTAGGCCAAACCAAGCCGATAATTCGAAGAGACTTGCAAGGATATTATAATCATACATCAAATAATTCGGAAAAGAACCAAATATTTCTCATAGATAATCTTGATCATAAACCCACAATTCATCGGATCTCGACAAACACACCGCAAAAAGATTACATCGAATAGATCTCCTCGAAGACCGAGGAGAACTTGGTATTGAGATCCAAAGAGAGTGAATAAGCCATCTAGGTACTAACTATGGACCAGAAGGTCTGTGGTAAACTACTCACAACTCATGGTGAGGCGATGGTGTTGATGTAGAAGCACTCCGTGGAAGATCCCCCCTCCGGCGGAGCTCCGGAACAGGCCCCAAGATGGGATCTCACGGGAACAGAAGGTTGTGGCGGTAGAATTAGGGTTTTCTTTGTTGCTTCGATGTTTTCAGGGTACATGGGTATATATAGGAGGAAGGAGGGCATCGGGGGAGCCACATGGGACCCACGAGGCAGGGGGAGGGGGCGTGCCCCCCACCCTCGTGGGCACCACGTGTTCCCTCTGCCTTGGTTCTCAAGTCTCCCGTGAAGATATCATTCCAAAAATATCTCTCCCAAAGGTTTCATTCCGTTTGGACTCCATTTGATATTCCTTTTCTGCGAAACACTGAAATAGGCAAAAAAAAATAGCTATCTGGACTAGGCCTTTGGGTTAATACGTTAGTCACAATAATAATATAAAAGTGTATAATAAAGCCCATTAAACATCCAAAACATCATATATAATAGCATGGAACAATAAAAAATTATAGATACGTTGGAGACGTATCACAGGTGAACCAGACCACGGCGATGGTCGGAGGCTCGAGGGCGGCGGTTCCGCCCTCGAATGGGGCAGAGCACTGGGGGCTGTGCGTGGAGGGCCTGGAGCCGCAGTCTTCCCCGCGTCGCATGGAGCAAAGCAGCATGCGGAGCTAGGTCCTCTGCTGAGGGAGCGTCAACGAGCCCTACCCCCCCCCCCCGGCAGAGGGCTCGTGGTCGTCGCGGGCACCGCTGGCGTCCCCCTTGCCCCTTGGTCCCATCCTGGTTTCCGGTCACCCCAACGGTGGTCGGGGGCGGCGCAAGGCTGGGCCCTCGTCTGGCGATATGAAGTAAGGCTCACGCCTGTGAATGTCTCCGCCCGTGACACTCTCACGTAATAATGAGTGGGGATTGATACGTCCAAAACGTATCTATAATTTCTTCTTGCTCCATGCTTCTTTTGTGTGATATTGCTATGATATTTATGCACTTCCATACACTTTTGATCATATTTGGACTAACCTATTAACTCAGTGCACCACAGTGCCAGTTCCTGTTTTCTGCTGTTTTTCTATTTCAGGTTTCCCCCATATTAAAAGTGCTCCAAAAATTCCGGGAAAAATACAGGAAAAATCAGCGTACAGGAAGCTTCGCGAAGAACCAAAGCGGGGCCAGAGGGGAGCTACGGGTGGCACAGGTGGCCACCTGGCGCGGCCCCACCCCTGGCGGTGCCAGGGGGCGCCTGGGGCCCCGGCTCCGCCTCTGGTGACTCCCTTCGCATATATATTTCTCCCGTCGCGAAAACCCTGATTCTAGAACCCTTTTCTCCAGAAGCAATTCCGATCTCCACCGCCATCGCCACCAAGTTTCGGGGGACCAGAATTCCTGTGTTGGCATCCTGCCGGGACGGGGAAGTGCCCCCGGATTCATCTCCATCGACGTTGCTTCCTCCCTCCATGATGTGGGAGTAGTTCCTCCTCGGGGCTGAGGTTTCTACCAGTAGCTATGTGGTCAATTCTCTCTCCCATGATGTGATCTTCGTTGTGATCATAGGCTATGTTAATCTAGGGTGATCCCATGATATTTCCCCTTCCTCTATGTATTGGATTGATGTACTCAATTGTCTTTATCTAGTATAATCACCGAGACCAAGGTGACAGCGGTCTATTGGGCATGGATTAGAAGAATATTTTCATGAGTGATTTCCTCTTTTGTGTGTTGATTGAAGATTGAGAGTCTCTTGGTGCTTGTCTTTGACTATCCTTGAGATATGTTGTGGTGATTGTGGTACTCTCTTTGGATGGCCACGGTGACATTGGGAAATCCATAGATTGAGAACTACGAACTTTGAGGTGTGCTTTTGTAGCCCTACATAATTCTCGTCCTCTCTTGACCACAAAGGAATGACCTCCGAGTGCGTCTCCATTGCATGTTTTATGGGAAATATCATGTGATTAGACTATGTTAATGTTATTGGGAGTTGCCACTAGTGAAAGTATGAAGCCTAGGCCTTGTTTCCACCATTGCAATACCAATTGTGCTCACGTTTACCACTTGTTTGCTTGCTGCACTTTTTATTACAGATTTATATTACTTTGCTTTGCCACTCCTATCATCCATATTTTACTATCTCTTCGCCGAACTAGTGCACCTATACAACTCCTAGTTGTATTAGGTGTGTTGGGGACACAAGAGACTTCTTGTATCTTAGTTGCAGGGTTGCTTGAGAGAGACCATCCTCAACCTCTACTTCCCTGAGTTCGATAAACCTTAGGTCATCCACTTGAGGGAAATTGCTGCTGTCCTACAACCCTCTGCGCTTGGAGGCCCAACATAGTCTACAAGAACTAGAAGCGTGTGTAGACATCAAGCTATTTCTGGCACCGTTGCCGGGGAAGTAAGTGTTTGAAGGTATATCTTTAGATCTTGCAATTAAATCTTTTCGTTTCTTGTTTTTAGTTTCACTAGTTATGTTTATGGAAAACCGCACTCTTAGTTCGCTGCTTGGGGAAGGCCGCTTTACCACACCCCTGGTAGAGAAGTCTCCTCCACCTACTGAATGTATCCCGTTCCAAATACCACTTGGGATAATTGAAATAATTAGGAATGATTGTTATGATGGGACAATCAATCCTAGTATTCATTTGTTGAAACTTACAGAACTTTGTGAGTTGTTTAAGATTTTAGGTTTGACAAGAGATGGAGCCATGAGGAAATTATTTGCCTTGTCACTGAAAGGAAAAGCATTGGAATGGTATAGGCTACTAGATGACTCTCACCTGCTAGATTGGGAAGAGATCCAGTCTCTCTTTTACTCCAAGTTTTATCCTCTTCATGAAGTCCATGAGAATAGGAATTATGTTTATAATTTCTATCCTCGTGACGGAGAGAGCATAGCTCAAGCATGGGGGAGACTGAAAACGTTAATGCTAAAATGTCCTAACCATGGGCTCCCCAAAGATATGATTATTACTAATTTCTATGCGAGGCTCTCTTGACAGGATAAAGATTTGCTCGATGCTTCCTCTATGGGTTCTTTCACAAACGAAAAGATTGATGCTAAATGGGAACTCCTTGAAAGAATTCAACACAACACTGAAGATTGGGAGATCGACAAAGGTAAAGAGTCAGGTATAATTTATGAGTATGATTACATTAAGTCCTTTGTTGAAACTACAAGTTTTAATAAGTTTAGTGCTAAGTTTGGGCTTGATTCTCAACTCCTTGTTGATTTCCTCAAATCTTTTGCTTCACATCTTAATATGCCTAAGGAGGATTGGATCAAGCATCATGAACCTTTTAAAGAGATTTGCAAAGAAAATGAAATTGTTCATGATGATTGCAACATGCATGATCCAATTCCTAAAAATGAAGTTTTATATAAGCATGTTAATTTTTGTGGAGTGGATAGACCTTGTGAAAGGCCTGTGATTGAAGAAGAGAAGTATTGTAAGCAATATAAGCATGAAAGAACAATCACTTGGGTCAAAGATTTAAATGAAATTGCTAGAGAATTGTGTGACCTTTATCCTTTTACTTGTGAACTTTGCTGTATAGAGGGTCACTTTAATTTTCAATGCATGCACTTTCAAAACATAACTGCTAACCAGTTGTGTGATAACATGATCACCCCTGATCTTTATGATGAGCTTATGTTATTTTTGATGTGTGAAGAGTTATCAGGAAAGACTTCTTGGCTAGATGTTAATGCCATAGGAATAAAAAACACTTTGCAAAATTGCCATCTCTATTGTGTTGTTAATTGCCATAAAAATGATTACATAAGTAAGATTAGAAAGGAGAGAACTTTACCAAAGTATAAAAATGTCTCTTATATTTCTGCTAATAAAAAGGAGAGTTTCTCCCAAGTTTCCCCTATTGTTTCTAATGATAAACCAGGATATGTGGAGAAGCTTCATCTCCAACCACTCCCTCCTAAGGTGAAGAAGAAGAAAAAGAAGAGGATGAGGAAGAGGAGCAAGAAGGAAGAAGAATGGGTATCAACCTGGCCTGAGCATATTCCTCCCATCAACTTTTATCCTAACGGTTGTAAGTTTAAAGAAGAAGGTGAAGTTTATTGCGTTAATTATCATCTTGATGATACGTCCGTAGGTACTATTGAAGATGATTTTGATTATGATATGCATGTTACTTATTGTGATTGGGAAAATGATGATAATGCTACTTATGATCTTGAAAATCTTTTTGGTACCAACTCTGAAAGTGATGATATGGAAAGCTCTAAGCTTGGGGATGATAGGATTGCAAATCCTTTACCCACTAGTGATGTGATAATTGATAATTCTTTTGCTAGTAAGAATAAAGACAACATGTTTACAAATATAGTTGCTAGCAATGATAATGCTCTTCTCTACTACGATGATGTTATAACTCCAATCTATAGTGATTATAAAGGTACCTATGACATAAGGAGAAATTATCCTTATGAAACTTGTCATAATCATGGACGGAATTACTACCTTGTTGAACACCATCTTCCTAATACACAATTAATCTATAGTGTTCAAGTTGTTTATGATAGTCCTACTCCCACTATTACCAATGAGAAAGATTATGCTTATGTGGAGAGTAAGAGTACCTTTTTGCATGTGGATCATGGTAACAATGCTTTATGTGATGCTTATATTGTTGATTTTATTCGTGATCCCACTGAAAATTATTATGAGAAGGGAACATATGCTTATAGATATTTCAATAATATCAAGTTCCCTCTCTTTATGTTGAAGGTTTTGAAGCTGCACTTGTTTTGTCTTCCTATGCTTATTGCTTTGTGCTTCAATGAATTATTCTATTGCAATATTCCTATGCATAGGAAGCATGTTAGGCTTAAATGTGTTTGGTATTTTCTTCTTGATGCTCTCTTTTGTTTTTCAACTCTTATTCCTACGAGAGCATCATTAAAGTCTTAAGCCTATCTTTATGGCTATAAAGAAAGAGCTCTAGGGAGACAACCCTTGTTATCTTTGCTTTCAGTTTGTTCTTTCAGTTTTTAGTGGTCTTGATGTTTGTTACTACTGTAGCAACAACATTGTATCTTTATTTTTCAGCTTTGTGCCAATTTTAGCCTCTGAGTGCAAGAAAGTTCAAAAGTTGTGACATGCTGTCCAGAAAACAGATTCTGTCCTTGGAAGAAAAATTCGAATAAAATCACCAGATCATCTTTTTGATCTGAATTTTTTTGATAGCATGCTCTATACAATTGGCTTTCGAGCATCCGTTCTGAGTTTTTTGATTTGAGTTGCAGAAGTACCCCAAAAAATTTATTTACTACCTGCTGGTCTGTTTTTCACAGATTCTGCCCTGTTTTGCCTTTTCTTCGTTTTGCAGACCTTAAGCTTGCTTTTTCTTTGCAAAAACTTTTTGGCGATCTTGAGAAACAGTAGACCTTCAAGAATATCTTTGTTTCCAGTAGAGAAAAATTATTATATTGTGGGTACTAACCTCTCTAATCAGATTATGATGAGTTATGTATGAAGGGAGTTTTCAAGTGTGCGAGGGAAGATGATAAAAGAAGATCCAGGAGTGTCAAACGCTCAAGCTTGGGGATGCCCCCATGCACCCCCAAGAAATATCCAAGGAGACTCAAGCATCTAAGCTTGGGGATGCCCCCGTGCATCCCCTTCTCCACCAACAATTATCAGTTCGTCCTTCGTTCCACTATATTTTTATCACTTCATGCGTTATGTGCTATGCTTGGAGCGTCTTGCTCTTTTCTTTTTAGTTTATTTAGTTTTACTTGCTATTCTTAACAAGTTGGATCCTAGCCTTCATTGTTTGGGAGAGAAACACGCTCCACTCCACTGTAGAACACAACATAGGCTTGCATGCTTATCTTTGCTGTGTGTGTTCTTTGTCTTTCCATAGCTGCTGTCATGTTTAGCTCTTAGTTTTCATGCTTTTCTTTTTAAAGAGCTTTTGTTTTGTTGGTTGATGAACTCTCTTGAGTTTTCATGTTTATCTTGTTAAGAGAGTTTGCCTGTTGCACTGAGTTGTGTGTCTTAACTTAAAGTAGGTAATTGAGGTTGCTATTTAATTTTAGTAGTAACTTGCAATAGTTTTGAGGTATTGCCATGAGTAATGTCTGAACTTTTGGTGTCAAGAGCTTTAGCCTATTAGTGATAGATGTCGTATTTTGGGCAATCCGTGTTTATTTTCGAAAACCTACAAAATAGTTGAGAACTTTAGCTACTAGATGGATCACTAATCTTTGGAGGGATCGAATATTAGAGTACACTCACGTACCATGAGTCGAGGATGCGCAAGGATAACCAAACCCCCATACACTCCACCTCGGGGTACTTGTCTCTTTGTGAACCTCCTAATTAGATTGACAGTTACCGATAATAAGTGCATGAGTTCTTCGGACTAATGTGAGTATTCGAAAGTTGACACTTCCACCTAGCCATATTTTTCTAGCCTCTTCGGTACCGTGCATTGCCCTTTCTCACCTCGAGAGTTGGCGCATACTTCGCCGATGCATCCAAATCCTTGGCACGATACGCTCTGTCATCATAAGCCTCATTATATCCTTCCTCGAAACAGCCACCATACCTACCTATCAAGGCATTTCCATAGCCTTTCCGAGATACATTGCCATGCAACATCCATCTTCTCATGACTTGATCTTCATGTCATACATGCTTTTTGCTTGATCGATGAGCCGCATGCTAGTTGGGCCTTGCCCTAATCATTGCTACATGACGCGCTAGTATCATTGCATATCCTGCTACACTGGCAGAGGTATACATTTGCATACATCATGATAGTTTCATTTTCTTTATGTTGAGTACTTTTGTAAAGTGTGAAAGATCTTCTATACTTCTTGCATACATCATGATAGTTTCATTTTATTTATGTTGAGGAAAAGATCCCAAAGAGGACAAAAATCAAAAGATCCCAAAGAGGACAAAATCAAAAGATCCCAAAGAGGACAAATGAGAGTTAAATAGAAAGAGCCATTGAGGCCACAAAAAATAAAAAAATAGAAAAAAAGAGAAAAAGAAATAAAAAGAGAGAAGGGGGCACACTACTATTCCTTTTGAGAGATCCACACTCGTACTCCATCTTATACCTTGTACTCCATAGAGATTATCATTCATGCATATAGCTATGTGGGGACCTTCACACTATAGAACTTGGCTTGTATATTCCAATGATGAGCCTCCTCAAAAGAGCTCTAGGTCTTCTTGAGCAAGCAAGTTGGATGCACCCCCACTAGTTCCATTGGAGAGCTTACCTTAGCTCATATGTGCATACGTTGCATGGCAATCCCTACTCCTCACATCATATCTATCATTTGGCTTTCTCTCGCCTATGATTGTCCTCATTGATGTGAGCCTTTCACACCTTTTTTGTCTTCCCCCTTCATCATTTTTCTCTCTTTGCCATCCTAAGTGTCGACTTTCTTGCTTACGCTCATCCATTGCATGAGTGCTCAAAATATCGAAAGGGAGTGGATCATTTTGACTTGTACCTGACTGGAGGTCTGGGATGAGTCAAGATAAGATTCCAAAGAAGACCAAGTGTGAAACTTTAGTAGATTAAGTTATCAACAATACAGAAACTATGTTTTACTCTCTCGTATATCCCTATCCCCTTTCTTGCACGCAAACACCATTTGGAGACATTCGAGTCACAGACAGCGAGAGCTCTTGCACCTTTATGTTCTTATGTTGCTTGTTACAATGCTAATATAGACTCTTGCTTGTTATGACTTGAATTGAATTACATACCTTGATTTCTTTACTTAAAAAGTTCTTATATGGTTGATAGCATGTCACCACAGAAAATTATGCTTGTTATCATTTACCTACTCGAGGACGAGCAGGAATTAAGCTTGGGGATGTTGATACGTCCAAAACGTATCTATAATTTCTGCTTGCTCCATGCTTCTTTTGTGTGATATTGCAATGATATTTATGCACTTCCATACACTTTTGATCATATTTGGACTAACCTATTAACTCAGTGCACCACAGTGCCAGTTCCTGTTTTCTGCTGTTTTTCTATTTCAGGTTTCCCCCATATTAAAAGTGCTCCAAAAATTCGGGGAAAAATACAGGAAAAATCAGCGTACAGGAAGCTTCGCGAAGAACCAAAGCGGGGCCAGAGGGGAGCCAGGGTGGTCCAGGCGGCCACCTGGCGCGGCCCCACCCCTGGCCGCGCCAGGGGGGCGCCTGGGGCCCAGGCTCCGCCTCTGGTGACACCCCTTCGCATATATATTTCTCCCGTCGCGAAAACCCTAATTCCAGAACCCTTTTCTCCAGAAGCAATTCCGATCTCCGCCACCATCGCCACCAAGTTTTGGGGGACCAGAATTCCTGTGCCGGCATCCTTCCGGGACGGGGAAGTGCCCCCGGATTCATCTCCATCGACGTTGCTTCCTCCCTCCATGATGCGGGAGTAGTTCCTCCTCGGGGCTGAGGCTTCAACCAATAGCTATGTGGTCAATTCTCTCTCCCATGATGTGATCTTCGTTGTGATCATAGGCTATGTTAATCCAGGGTGATCCCATGATATTTCCCCTTCCTCTATGTATTGGATTGATGTACTCACTTGTCTTTTTCTAGTATAATCCCCGAGACCAAGGTGACAGCGGTCTATTGGACATGGATTAGAAGAATATTTTCATGAGTGATTTCCTCTTTTGTGTGTTGATTGAAAATTTAGAGTCTCTTGGTGCTTGTCGTTGACTATCCTTGAGATATGTTGTGGTGATTGTAGTACTCTCTTTGGATGGCCGCGGTGACATTGGGAAATCCATAGATTGAGAACTACGAACTTTGAGGTGTGCTTTTGTAGCCCTACATAATTCTCGTCCTCTCTTGACCACAAAGGAATGACCTCCGAGTGCGTCTCCATTGCATGTTTTATGGGAAATATCATGTGATTAGACTATGTTAATGTTGTTGGGAGTTGCCACTAGTGAAAGTATGAAGCCTAGGCCTTGTTTCCACCATTGCAATACCAATTGTGCTCACGTTTACCACTTGTTTGCTTGCTGCACTTCTTATTACAGATTTATATTACTTTGCTTTGCCACTCCTATCATCCATATTTTACCATCTCTTCGCCGAACTAGTGCACCTATACAACTCCTAGTTGTATTAGGTGTGTTGGGGACACAAGAGACTTCTTGTATCTTAGTTGCAGGGTTGCTTGAGAGAGACCATCCTCATCCTCTACTTCCCTAAGTTCGATAAACCTTAGGTCATCCACTTGAGGGAAATCGCTGCTGTCCTACAAACCTCTGTGATTGGAGGCCCAACATAGTCTACAAGAAATAGAAGCGTGTGTAGACATCAGGGATGTACACGCCTCGGAGTCTCCGCAGTGCCACCCTCGGGCCTCGGGGGCTCCCTCCCACGTCCTAGTGGCAGCACTTAGCTCTGCGCTCGTGAGAAGACTATACTAGGTGCCTGACGCGGCTGTTCATTTGCTTTATAGAGTTGGCTTGCCCCTTCTTTCTTTTATTGGACTTTCAAGGTTCTGCCGTTTCTCGAATGGCTTGGTTTAGTCTTCTTTCTCTTTGGTTCTTACCTCGATTTTTTGCCTTGCATCAGAGGGAGCGGCAGTTGCCCGATGCTCTCTCTAGCGCACTTCCCTTAGCCTTCGCAAGGCATCCATGTTTGGGCTCATGATTGATGCACCCTTCTCCTTATGTCCGTACACCATGGGTACCGCGATAGGGTGCATTAGGCCACGTTCAACCTGCGCCAGGGACCTCGTTTGGTGAAGGATAATAGCCTCCTAACGAGTTTTTGCATCCTCCCGAACGGCCTCGCGTCACGAAATGAGGGCTATTACGAGTATGTCAAGATAAGTCTCCTCACCCTATGGGCGCATAATACACAGAACCCGCAACGCTGGCTGGGTACACTAAACATGGCGCCAAGCATCATAAAAACCACAGTTCATTACATGCCCTACCAGGGGCCCATACTCATTTGTTTAGAAAATGCAGGAAGAAAGGGAGAGCGAGAACAGGCGATGACGGCTCCTTAGATGCGGCTCCTCGCGAGGACCTGCTCCCCGAGCTCAGCCGGAGCCCTCCTCACACTTCACCGGGGCGTGACGACAGGACGACCCAGCGCCGCCCTCAAGGCGGGCGCGACGGCGTGGCGGCTAGTCATAGCCATCGCTGCTAGAGCTGCCGCTGAAGGAGGAGCCACCGTAGGTGGATGAGCTGCGGCCATCGCCAAGGCCGAGCACCTCGCCGTCATTGTTGTCCTTGGGGCAGCACCCGGCAAGGCGACCGTCTTCTCCGAACAACCTCACAAAGAGGGTCGAGTCGTCATCATACCTGAAGTGAAGGGTGTACTGTTGGGGAACGTAGCAGAATTCAAAAAATTTCCTACGCTTCACCAAAATCAATCTAAGGACTCATCTAGCAATGAGCATAAAAGAGTGCATCTACATACCCTTTGTAGATCGCGAGCGAAAGCGTTCAAGAGAACGTGGATGATGGAGTCGTACTCGTCGTGATCCCTATCACCGATGATCCCAGCACCGAATGGACGGCACCTCCGCATTCAACACATGTACGATACAGCGACGTCTCCTCCTTCTTGATCCAGCAAGGGGGGAGGAGAGGTTGATGGAGATCCAGCAGCACGACGGCGTGGTGGTGGATGCGACGGGAAAAGCTGCAGGGCTTCGCCAAGGACCTGCGGGAGGAGGGAGAGGTGTAACGGGAGGGAGAGGCGCCAGGGGCTGAGGTGCGGCTGCCCTCTCTCCCCCACTATATATAGGGGCCAAGGGGGGGCACAGGCCCTAGGAGATGGGATCTCCTAGGGGGGTGGCGACCAGGGGGGGGACTTGCCCCCCCAAGGCAAGGGTGGCGCCCGCCACCCCTAGGGTTCCCAACCCTAGGCACAGGGGGTTGGCCCAAGGGGGTGTGTCAGCCCACTATGGGCTGGTCCCCCTCCCCCTATGGCCCATGGGGCCATCCGGGATGGGTGGACCCACCCGGTGGACCCCCGGGACCCTTCCGGTGGTCCCGGTACACTACCGGTGACCCCCAGAACTCTCCCGATGGATGAAACTGGACTTCCTATATATAATTTTTTTACCTTTGGACCATTCCGGAACTCCTCGTGACGTCCGGGATCTCATACGGGACTCCGAACAATATTCGGGTTACCGTGTGCATATATCTTTACAACCCTAGCGTCACCGAACCTTAAGTGTGTAGACCCTACGGGTTCGGGAGACACGTACACATCACCGAGATGACTCTCCAGCCAATAACCATCAGCGGGATCTGGATACCCATGTTGGTTCCTACGTGTTCCTCGATGATCTCATCGGATGAACCACGATGTCAAGGATTCACTTAATCCTGTATGCAATTCCCTTTGTCTATCGGTATAGTACTTGCCCGAGATTCGATCGTCGGTATACCGATACCTTGTTCAATCTCGTCATGGCAAGTCTCTTTACTCATTCCGTAATACATCATCCCGTGACTAACTCCTTAGTCACATTGAGCTCATTATGATGATGTCTTACCGAGTGGACCCAGAGATACCTCTTTGTCATACGGAGTGACAAATCCCAGTATCGGTTCGTGCCAACTCAACAGACACTTTCAAAGATACCCGTTGCGTACCTTTATAGCCACCCAGTTACGTTGTGACGTTTGGCACACCCAAAGCATTCCTACGGTATCCAGGAGTTGCACAACCTCATGGTCTAAGGAATAGATTCTTAACATTGGAAAAGCTTTAGCATTACGAACTACACGATCTTGTGCTAGGCTTAGGATTGGGTCTTGTCCAGCACATCATTCTCCTAATGATGTGATCCCGTTATCAATGACATCCAATGTCCATGGCCAGGAAACCGTGACCATCTATTGATCAACGAGCTAGTAACTAGAGGCTTACCAGGGACACGTAGTGGTCTATGTATTCACACATGTATCATTGTTTCTTTACAATACAATTCAAGCATGAATAACAGACAGTTATCATGAACAAGGAAATATAATAATAACCATTTTATTATTGCCTCTAGGGCATATTTCCAACATGTACCGCCTGCCCAGGCCGCGCGCGAGGGCAAATGTATGCCAACCGCGGGCCAGGGTCATGGCGCCCGCGACGGAGATTTCCACCGCAACCCACGAAGCCCTGCTGCAGCAGCCGTCTGCTTGAAGCCAAAGACCACCAGAGCTTGCGGCTGGGTGTTCGCCGGCTAGGGAGCGCGGGAGCTGGAGCCGAGTACCGGCTGGGCTCTCCGACCACATGAAGAACTCCAGCGTCACCTCCGCCGAAAGAAAGCACGACCGGGGAGGCCAGGCGACCCCGGCGCGCCTCTCCTCATTCACATGACTACAACGGCCTCGACGATCCCCACCACAGGAGGAACCACCGCCGCGATTGCCGAGGGTGGCACCGGGCGATGAGGGAGTCCACCCGCGCCCGCGAGGAGCCGTGGAAGGGGTCGTGACGCACTTGCGGTGGCGGCCTCGTCCCCTCTTAGGTGGTGGTGAGGCGGGGCCCTCCTGACGAGTCTTCCCCTTCTCCACGGACGAGAACTTCCTCATCGGCGTCATGGGTGGCTCTGCCAGGCGAGGAGCTAGGAGGAAGAGGAAGAAGCAGGAGGAATGAAGGGAGAAGATGGGCAACAAGAGCTCACCTAGTCGCCTTATTTATAGCCAGAAGAGGGCCAACCATCGGCCTCCATAATCACAGGTAATGATAGTCTTTTGTGCATACATGGACTTGTCGAGTCGCACAGTTGCTGAGGCTACATGGGGAAGTGTAGACGCCCACGTCCAGTCAATCGCCACATGTCAATCGAGGTCGCAGGCTCTTGGGGCCCGCGGCGCTCCGCACTTGACCCTTGGCTTCGCCGCGAAGCCAAGCCCGAGCGCGCCTTGTGTCGGTGTCAAAACCGGCGTATCTCGGGTAGGGGGTCCCGAACTATGTGTCTGAGGATTGATGGTAACAGGAGGCAGGGGACACGATGTTTACCCAGTTTCAGGCCCTCTCGATCAAGGTAAAACCCTACTTCCTGCTATATTAATATCGATGAATATGAGTACAAGAGTTGATCTACCCCGAGATCGTAATGGCTAAACCCTAAAGTCTAGCCTGTGAGGATTTGAGATTCTCCGTTAGCCTCTACGGACTAAACCCTCCGGTTTATATACACACCTGAGGGGCCTAGGGTTCGTACATACCATCTTGCAAAGGAAGGAAAGATTACACCCGAACCTAAAACTTGCCATTACATGAATACAAGAGTCCTATCCGGATACGAGAGATGATCTTTGACTATGATCTTCATGTCCCACCAGTCCTGCCCACCAAGAGTTATATGGCCTCCTGAGGACCCCTCTATCCAGGACTCCCTCAGTAGCCCCTGAACCTAACTTCAATGACGATGAGTTCCGCTTCCGTATTGTCTTCGGTGTTGCAAGGCGGGTTCCTTCTTCCGAATATATCTTCTGCACAAAGGAGTATTGTGTTCGGCTCTGCAAGGTTAGTACAACCCTTAGCCTCGAAGGCAAGGCTCTTAAAGGAAAATGAATTGTGTGTCTCTACTGACAACTTTTGGGTGAAGCATCGCGTCCAACCCACTAATATATCAAACTGTTTTATTTGGTCCTAGTTTCACGTTTCGAGGTAAATCCTCATTGACACGTCCCATCAGAATAGAGATCGTGCCCGCTTTTAGTGGGACACTTATCAATATGACATGAGCACCCACGCTGCGCGCACGACCGCTTTGGGAACCGGCGAGGTTTATGGCTAAAGTGGGGGGACGCTGTGCATTCACAATGTTATAAAAGGATATCTATCCCTTTCATCAGCCCAGCACCTTCCTCAAGCTCGTTCTATCCAATCTCCCTAGCCGCAGTATTCTCATCTCCTGCGCCCACCGCTCCTCGTTCCTCAACCACAACTCCCTTCCCAGCAATGGTTGGATCCGGTGCCAGGGGCAAGTGGGAAGCTTCCACGGTCACTAAAAAGACCGTGGAGGATCTACGGAGCGCAGGCTATCTCGCCGCTAACATCACGCACTGAGTCCCAGCCAAGGGCGAGGTGATTCCCATCCCTGAGGCGGGTGAGAGGGTAGTATTAATACGTCTCCATCGTATGTATAATTTTTTATTGTTCCTTGCCAATATTCTACAACTTTTACATACTTGTGGCAACTTTTTATAATATTTTTGGGACTAACATATTGATCCAGTGCTCAGTGCCAGTTCCTGTTTGTTGCATGTTTTTTGTTTCGCAGAATATCCATATCAAACGGAGTCCAAACGGGATAAAAAGGATGGAGATTTTTTGTGGAATATATGTGAATTTTGGGAAGTGGAATCAATGTGAGACGATGCCCGAGTGGCCCACGAGGGTGAGGGGCATGCCCTGGGCCCTCTAGGCACCCCGTAAGGCGGTTGGTGCCCTCCTTTCGCCGCAAGAAAGCTAATATCAGGATAAAAATCATGTCCAAAATTCAGCCCAATCGGAGTTACGGGTCTCCGAGAATATAAGAAACGGTGAAAGGCCAGAATCTGAGAACGCAGAAACAGAGAGAGACAGAGAGACAGATCCAATATCGAAGGGGCTCTCGCCCCTCCCATGCCATGGAGGCCATGGACCAGAGGGGAAACCCTTCTCCCATCCAGGGAGAAGGTCAAGGAAGAAGAAGGAGGGGCTCTCTCTCCCCCTCTCTCCCGGTGGCACCGGAACGCCGCCGGGGCCATCATCGTGTGACGGTGATCTACACCAACACCTCCGTCATCTTCACCAACATCTCCATCACCTTCCCCCATCTATCTATAGAGGTCCACTCTCCCGCAACCCCATGTACCCTCTACTTGAACATGGTGCTTTATGCTTCATATTATTATCCAATGATGTGTTGCCATCCTATGATGTCTGAGTAGATTATCGTTGTCCTATCGGTGATTGGTGAATTGCTATGATTGGTTTAAATTCCTTCTGGTTTTGTTGCTGTCCTTTGGTGCCCATCATATGAGCGTGCGTGTGGATCACACCATAGGGTTAGTTGTATGTTGATAGGACTACGTATTGGAGGGCAAGAGTGACAGAAGCTTCAACCTAGCGTAGAAATTGATGCATACGGGATTGAAGGGGGCCAATATATCTTAATGCTATGGTTGGGTTTTACCTTAATGAACGTTAGTAGTTGCAGATGCTTGCTAATAGTTCCAATCATAAGTGCATAGAATTCCATGTCAGGGATGACATGCTAGCAGTGGCCTCTCCCACATAAAACTTGCTATCAGTCTAGTAACGTAGTCAATTGCTTAGGGACAATTTCGCAACTCCTACCACCACTTTTCCACACTCGCTATTACTAACTTTATTGCTTCTTTACCTAAACAGCCCCTAGTTTTATTTACGTGCTCTTTATATTCTTGCAAACCTATCCCAATACACCTACAAAGTACTTCTAGTTTCATACTTGTTCTAGGTGAAGTGAACGTCAAGCGTGCATAGAGTTGTATCGGTGGTCGATAGAAATTGAGGGAATATTTGTTCTACCTTTAGATCCTCGTTGGGTTCAACACTCTTACTTATCGAAAGAGGCTACAACCGATCCCCTACACTTGTGGGTTATCAAGACCTTTTTCTGGCGCCGTTGCCGGAGAGTTATAGCGTGGGGTGAATATTCTCGTGTGTGCTTGTTTGCTTTATCACTAAGTAGATTTTATTTTATGTTCTAAGTTGTTTTCTATCTTTAGTTATGGGTAGGAAAAGCAAAATACAAAAAAAAAAATAGTGGTACCTACTGAACCAATGGTTGAAGAACCACTCAAAGTCTATCGCACTCTTGAAGCTTTTTACTTGGATCATCTTCGATCCCTATGTGCTCGGGCTGAAACCCCAACTAGCTTAGTTGAGGGCAAATCTTTAGATGAGCATGCTTGTTATGTGCGACACCGCATATCTAAAAAAGGGAAACTTTTACTGGATCAAATTCATCGTTTGCAGTGCTATACTTGGAATTTATGTGAAATACATGATTGTACTTGTTCTTCTAAAGACCCTAAGAAACACCATCCTTACCAATGTAAGTTTAGTGATGATGGGATCGTATCTTCATATACTAAGGGTGTTTATGATTACTATGATGTTCAACAAATTGAAGAATTTGTTGCTTTTAGGGGTACATGTGAAATTGCTTCCTTTCTTGAAGAATGTGATACTACTCTCTACAAATCTGACAATTTTGCCATACTTAAATATTGCTATGATAATTATGCTTCTAATCCTTATATTAAACCATATATTGAGGACTCCTCCGCTGTCCAAGAAGAGACTAATATTTTACAGGAGTCTATGGAAGAAGAAATTGATGACATTGTGAGCTCATTAGATGAAAAAGACGAGGAGGAGAGCGAAGAACAAAAGGAGGAAGAGCGGATTGATCAACCGTGCCCACCTTCTAATGAGAGTAACTCATTATCTCATACATTGTTTAATTTCCCCTCGTGCTTACTGAAGGATGAATGCTATGATGATTGTTATGATCCCGTTGATTCTTTTGAAATATCCCTTTTTGATGATGCTTGCTATGCTTGTGGCCAAGATGCCAATTTGAATTATGCCTATGGAGATGAACTTGCTATAGTTCCTTATGTTAAACATGAGATAGTTTCTATTGCACCCACACATGATAGTCCTATTATCTTTTTGAATTCTCCAAACTACACTATACCAAAGAAGTTTGCACTTATTAAGGATTATATTGATGGGTTGCCTTTTTCCATTGCACATGATGTTTTTGATGAATATAATATGCATTTGCATGCTGCTCCTACTTGCAATTATTATGACAGAGGAACTACATCTCCGCCTCTCTAAGTTTCCAAAACGATAAAATTGCAAGAAACTGCTTATACTATGCATTGGCCTTTACTTGATGTGCATGAATTGTTCTTGTATGACATGCCTATGCATAGGAAGAGAGTTAGACTTTGTTTTTGCATGACACATATCACTTTGTGCTCACTACTAAATTCCAAATCATTGCTAATTAAAATTGGCTTTGATATACCTTGGGATCCGGGTGGATCCATAACTTGAGCACTATATGCCTAGCTTAATGGCTTTAAAGAAAGCACTGCTAGGGAGACAACCCGGAAGTTTTAGAGAGTCATTTATTTCTGTTGTGTGCTTTTATAAAGTTTAAAATCAAAAAAAATAAAGAGGGGAACCTAAAACAATTTCAAAAAGAAAAGTGAAAGTAAGAAGGACGAGCACCGTTGAAACGGGGGAGCTCCTTGAACTTTGTTCATGCCCATGGAAACTTTGCAAATTTTGAATTATAGGAAGTTTTCAACAAAAATAATTATCCCCTTGTACAATTCCATTGTATTATGGAAATAATGTGCCAAGAGTTTCCTTTAGGATGATTAAACTGCTTGTTGGTTTGTGCGGTGCAAAAACAGAAACTTTGGCTGTAGTGCACGATTTTACATTTTTTACTGGAACGTCGAAAGGATCTGAAACGTTCTGCAAAGTCTTGCTATACAAATTGTTGATTTTCCCTAATTTTTCCATAACTTATAGAGTTACAGAAGTATGGTTAATGTTCAGATTACTACAGACTGTCCTATTTTCACAGATTGATGTTATAGCTTAATTATTTGCATATGTTTGAATTCTTGTTGAAGCCTCCTTGACTTGGGGCCATAGAATTGTGATAGCATACAGTGGGTAATGTTTGTTCATAATTATACAATAATGTTAGAGCAGTACATGATGGGATTTCATTGATCATATGCACTAACCCCGCCACTAAAAGTTCGGTTAAGTTTTGTGTGGATGAAGTGTTCGAAGATCGAGGAGGTCTCGATGTAAGAAGAAGGAGGAGAGGCAAGAGCTCAAGCTTGGGGATGCCCAAGGCACCCCAAGTAAATATTCAAGGAGACTCAAGCGTCTAAGCTTGGGGATTCCTCGGAAGACATCCCACCTTTCTTCAACAAGTATCGGTATGTTTTCGGATTCGTTTCATTCACATGATATGCATAAACTCTTGGAGCGTCGTGTGCTTTTTCTTTTTTTTTTTAATAAATGCACCATGCTGGTATGGGATAGTACTTGGTTGATTTATAGAATGCTCCTTGCACTTCACTTATATCTTTTGAGTATGGCTTTATAGAATGCTTCTTGTGCTTCACTTATATCATTTGAAGTTTGGATTGCATGTTTCTCCTCACATAGAAAATCGCCATTTGTAGAATGCTCTTTTGCTTCACTTATATTTTTTAGAGCGTGGGCATATCTTTTGTAGAAAGAATTAAAACTCTCTTGATTCACTTATATCTATTTAGAGAGTTGACAGGAATTGGTCATTCAAATGGTTAGTCATAAAATCCTACATAAACTTGTAGATCGCTGAATATGATATGTTTGATTCCTTGCAATAGTTTCGCGATTTAAATATGGTGATATTACAGTCATGCTAGTGGGTAGTTGTGAATTGTAGAAATACTTGTGTTGAGGTTTGTGATTCCCGAAGCATGCACGTAAGGTCAACCGTTATGTGATGAAGTTGGAGCATGATTTATTTTTTGATTATCATCCTTAGTGTGGAGGTCGGGATCGCGCGATGGTTAACTCCTACCAGCCCTACCCCTAGGAGCATGCGTGTAGTACTTTGTTTTTATGGCTAATAAATTTTTGCAATAATTATGTGAGTTCTTTATGACTAATGTTGAGTCCATGGATTATACGCACTCTCACCCTTCCTTGCTAGCCACTCTAGTACCGCGCAATTTTCGCCGGAGCATCAAACCACCTTATATCCTTCCTCAAAACAGCCACCATACCTACCTATTATGGCATTTCCATAGCCATTCCGAGATATATTGCCATGTAACTCCACCATTCCGTTTATTATGACACACACCATCATTGTCATATTGCCTTGAATGATCGTAAGATAGCTAGCATGATGTTTCCATGTCTTGTCCTTTTTTGATGTCATTGCTATGGTAGATCATTGCACATTCCGATACACCGCCGGAGGCCTTCATATGGAGTTATATTTTTGTTCTTGTATCGAGTTGTAAGTAAATTAATGTGTGATGATCATCATTATTAGAACATTGTCCCATGTGAGGTTATTAAAATAAAAGAGGCCAATGAAGCCCAAATAAAAAAAAGAGGCCAAACAAGCCCACCAAAAAAAGAGGCCAAAGAACCCAAAATAAAGAAAACAAAAGAGAAAAAAGGAAAAAATGAGAGAAAAAGAGAGAAGGGACAATGTTGCTATCCTTTTACCACACTTGTGATTCATCATAGCACCATGTTCTTCATGATAGACAATCTCCTATGTTGTCACTTTCATATACTAGTGAGAATTTTCATTATAGAAGTTGGCTTGTATATTCCAACGACGGGCTTCCTCAAATGCCCTAGGTCTTCATGAGTAAGCAAGTTGATGCACACCCACTAGTTTTCTTTTTGTGCTTTCATACACTTATAGCTCTAGTGCATTTGTTACATGGCAATCCCTACTCACTCACATTGATATCGATTGATGGACATCTCCATAGTACATTGATTTGCCTAGTTGATGTGAGACTTTCTCCCTCCTTTTGTCTATCACCACCTTCTATTCCACCCATAGTGCTATGTCCATGGCTCACGCTCATGTATTGCGTGAAAGTTGAAAAAGTTTGAGAATACTAAAGTATGAAATAAGTGCTTGGCTAAAACCGGGGTTGTGCATGATTTAAATACTTTGTGTGGTGAAGATGGAGCATAGCCAGATCATATGATTTTGTAGGGATAACTTTCTTTGGCCATGTTATTTTGAAAAGACATGGTTGCTTTATTAGTATGCTTGAAGTATTATTGTCTTTATGTCAAATGATAGACTGTTGCTTTGAATCACTCGTGTCTTAATATTCATGCCATGATTAGATTACATGATCAAGATTATGCTAGGTAGCATTCCACATCAAAAATTATCTTTTTTATCATTTACCTACTCGAGGACGAGCATGAATTAAGCTTGGGGATGCTGATACGTCTCCGTCGTATCTATAATTTTTTATTGTTCCGTTCCAATATTCTAAAAAAATTACATACTTGTGGCAACTTTCTATACTATTTTTGGACTAACATATTTATTGAGTGCCCATTGTCAGTTCCTGCTTGTTGCATGTTTTCTGTTTCGCAGAATATCCATATCAAACAGAGTCCAAACGGGATAAAAACGGACGGAGATTTTTTTTTGGAATATATGTCAATTTTGGGAAGTGGAATCAACGTGAGACGATGCCCGAGTGGCCCACGCGGGTGAGGGGTGCGCCCTAATACGTCTCCGTCATATCTATAATTTTTTATTGTTCCATGCCAATATTCTACAACTTTCATATACTTTTGGCAACTTTTTATACTATTTTTTGGGACTAACATATTGATCTAGTGCCTAGTGTCAGTTCCTGTTTGTTGCATGTCTTTTGTTTCGCAGGATATCCATATCAAACGGAGTCCAAATGGAATAAAAAGGGATGGAATTTTTTTTGGAATATATGTGAATTTTGGGAAGTGGAACCAACACAATACGATGCCCGAGTGGCCCACGAGGCAGGGGGCGCGCCCTGGGCCCTCGTGGCCACACCGTAAGGCGGTTGATCCCTTCTTTCGCCGCAAGAAAGCTAATATCCGTATAAAAATCGTGTCAAAAGATGAGCCCACTCGGAGTTACGGATCTCCGGGAATTTAAGAAATGGTGGAAGGCCAGAATCTGGGAACGCGTAAACAAAGAGAGACAGAGAGACAGATCCAATCTCGGAGGGGCTCTCGCCCCTCCGCCGCCATGGAGGCCATGGACCAGAGGGGAAACCCTTCTCCCACCTAGGGAGAAGGTCAAGGAAGAAGAAGAAGGAGGGGGGCTCTCTCCCCCTCACTTCCGGTGGCACCGGAGTGCCACCGGGGCCATCATCGTGTGACGGCGATCTACACCAACACCTGCGTCATCTTCACCAACATCTCCATCACCTTCCCCCATCTATCTATAGAGGTCCACTCTCCTGCAACCCGATGTACCCTCTACTTGAACATGGTGCTTTATGCTGCATATTATTATCCAATGATGTGTTGCCATCCTATGATGTCTGAGTAGATTATCGTTGTCCTATCGGTGATTGGTAAATTGCTATGATTGATTTATTTTGCTTGTGGTTATGTTGCTGTCCTTTGGTGCCCATCATATGAGCGCGCGCGTGGATCACACCATATGGTTAGTTGTATGTTGATAGGACTACGTATTGGAGGGCAAGAGTGACAAAAGCTTCAACCTAGCGTAGAAATTGATGCATACGGGATTGAAGGGGGACCAATATATCTTAATGCTATGGTTGGGTTTTACCTTAATGAACGTTAGTAGTTGTGGATGCTTGCTAATAGTTCCAATCATAAGTGCATAGAATTCTAAGTAAGGGATGACATGCTAGCAGTGGCCTCTCCCACATAAAACATGCTATCGGTCTAGCAACGTAGTCAATTGCTTAGGGGCAATTTCGCAACTCCTACCACCACTTTTACACACTCGCTATCATTAACTTTATTGTGTCTTTAACTTAACAGCCTCTAGTTATATTTATGTGCTCTTTATATTCTTGCAAACCTATTCCAAAAACCACAAAGTACTTCTAGTTTCATACTTGTTCTAGGTAAAGTAAACGTTAAGCGTGCGTAGAGTTGTATCGGTGGTCGATAGAACTTGAGGGAATATTTGGTCTGCCTTTAGCTCCTCGTTGGGTTCGACACTCTTACTTATCGAAAGAGGCTACAACGGATACCCTACACTTGTCGGTTATCAAGACCTTTTTCTGGCACCGTTGTCGGGGATCAATAGCGTGGGGTGAATATTCTCATGTGTGCTTGTTTGCTTTATCACTAAGTAGATTTTATTTGCTGTTCTAAATTGTTCTCTATCTTTAGTTATGGATACGGAACACAAAATACCAAAAAACTTAGGTGTACTTGCTACTTATGGAGATGGGGAACCTCCTAAAACCCTCGATGATCATCATGTGAAAGATATTATGTACTACTTTGCTAATCCTGAGAAAACCCCATTCAACTATGTAATGGGAGTAACGTTGGATCAACGTGACTACTTTAGGGATTATCGCTTGACACAAAAATGGAAACTGTTATGGGATAAAATTCATTTGTTGCATTGGTATGCTTGGCAACTATGCTTGAGATATGATTATACTTGTTGCTCTAGGATGAAGGATCCACACCTTCCCTTTTCATGCAAATTTAATGATAATGAAACCTTAGCTTCTTATGCTAATGGTATATATGATTATTATGATGTGGAACAAATAGAAGAATTCGTTGCTTTTAAGGGTGCTAATGAAATTGAATCTCTGTTTAAAAAGAATGATGCTTTTGATGATGATGTTTCTAGGCCAGAAAATCTTGCTATATTGAAATATTGCTATTTGAATTATGAATATAACACCAATATTGATGCGTTTATTGAGAATATCTCCGCTGTCCAAGAAGAGACTAATATTTTATAGGAGTCTATGGAAGAAGAAATCAATGACATTGTGAACTCATTCGATGAAAAAGATGACGAGGAGAGCGAAGAACAAAAGGAGGAAGAGCAGATTAGCTACCCGTGCCCGCCTTCTAATGAGAGTAACTCTTCAACTCATACATTGTTTAATTTCCCTTTGTGCTTACCGAAGGATGATTGCTACGATGATTGCTATGATCCCTAGGATTCTTTTGAAATATCCTTTTTTGATGATGCTTGTTATGCTTGTGGCCAAGATGCCAATATGAATTATGCTTATGGAGATGAACTTGCTATAGTTCCTTATGTTAAACATGAGATAGTTGCTATTGCACCCACACATGATAGTCCTATTATCTTTTTGAATTCTCCAAACTACACTATATCAGAGAAGTTTGCACTTATTAAGTATTATATTGATGGGTTGCCTTTTTCCATTACACATGATAATTTTGATGAGTATAATATGCATGTGCTTGCTGCTCCTACTTGCAATTATTATGAGATAGGAACTACATCTCCGCCTCTCTATGTTTCCAACACGATAAAACTGCAAGAAATTGCTTATACTATGCATTGGCCTTTACTTGATGTGCATGAATTGTTCTTGTATGACATGCCTATGCATAGGAAGAGAGTTAGACTTCATTTTTGCATGACACATATCACTTTGTGCTCAGTACTAAATGCCAAATCATTGCTAATCAAAATTGGCTTTGATATACCTTGGGATCCGGGTGGATCCATTACTTGAGCACTATATGCCTAGCTTAATGGCTTTAAAGAAAGCGCTGCCAGGGAGACAACCTGGAAGTTTTAGAGAGTCATTTATTTCTGTTGTGTGCTTTTATAAAGTTTAAAAACGAAAAAATAAAGAAGGGAACCTAATTTTTTTAAGAAAAGTGAAAGTGAGATAGACGAGCATTGTGAAAATGGGGGACATCCTTGAACTTTGTTCATGCCCATGGAAAGTTTGTGAATCTTAATTACAGAAACTTTTCAACAAAAATAACTATCCCCTTGTACAATCCCATTGTATTATAAAAATAATGTGCCAAGGTTCGCCTTTAGGATGTTTACAATGCTTGTTGGTTTGTGCGGTGCAGGACAGAAACTTTGGCTGTAGTGCGCGATTTTACTTTTTTTGCTGGAACGTCAAATGGTTCTGAAACTTTTTGAACTGTATTTCTATACAAATTGTTGATTTTTCCTAATTTTTGCAGAATTTTTCAAGTATCAGAAGTATGGTGAATGTTCAGATTATTACGGACTGTTCTGTTTTAGACAGATTCTGTTTTTTATGCATAGTTTGCTTGTATTGATGAAACTATCAATTTCTATCAGTGGATTAATCCATGGAAAAGTTATATTACAGTAGCTACAATTAAAAAACAAAATATGAATTGGTTTGCAACAGTACTTAGAGTAGTGATTTGCTTTATTATACTAACGGATCTTACGGAGTTTTCTGTTGAAGTTTTATGTGGATGAAGTGTTCGAAGATCGAGGAGGTCTCGATGTGAGGAGAAGAAGGAGAGGCAAGAGCTCAAGCTTGGGGATTCCCAAGGCATCCCAAGTAAATATTCAAGGAGACTCAAGCATCTAAGCTTGGGGATGCCCCGGAAGTCATCCCCTCTTTCTTCAACAAGTATCGGTATGTTTTCGGATTCGTTTCATTCATGTGAGATGTGCAGATCTTGGAGCGTCTTTTGCATTTAGTTTTTTCCTTTTCTTTTATGAACCATGCTGGTATGAGATAGTCCTTGGTTGATTTATAGAATGCTCTTTGCAGTTCACTTATATCTTTTGAGTATTGCTTTATAGAATGCTTCATGTGCTTCACTTATATCATTTGAAGTTTGGATTGCCTGTTTCTCTTCACATAGATAACCGCCATTTGTAGAATGCTCTTTTGCTTCACTTATAATTGTTAGGGAGTGGGAATAACTTTTGTAGAAATATTTAAACTCTCTTGCTTCACTTATATCTATTGAGAGAGTTGACAGGAATTGGTCATTCATATGGTTAGTCATAAAATCCTACATAAACTTTTAGATCGCTAAATATGATATGTTTGATTCCTTGCAATAGTTTTGCGATATAGAGATGCTAATATGTGGGAGGAACTAGTGAATGATTATGGTTTAGTAAAAATATTGGTGTTAAGGTTTGTAATTCCCGAAGCATGCATGTATGGTCTCCTAACTATGTAACCAAATTGGCGCGCATTGTATTTTGATTGTTTATCTTCGGGTGAAGGTCGGGGGCGCGTGATGGTTAACTCCTACCAACCTCCCCCCTAGGAGCATGCGTCTTAGTATTTTTGCTTCGGGGCTAATAGATTTTTCGCAATAAGTATGTGAGTTCTCTATGACTAATGTTGAGTCCATGGATTATACGCACTCTCACCCTTCCACCTTGCTAGCCACTCTAGTACCGCGCAATTTTCGCCGGTGCATCAAACCACTTTATATCCTTCCTCAAAACAGCCACCGTACCTACCTATTATGGCATTTCCATAGCCATTCCGAGATATATTGCCATGTAACTCCACCGTTCCGTTTATTATGACACGCACCATCATTGTCATATTGCCTTGCATGATCGTAAGATAGCTAGCATGATGTTTCCATGGCTTGTCCGTTTTTTGATGTCATTGCAACGCTAGATCATTGCACAGCCCGGTACACCGCCGGAGGCATTCATATAGAGTCATATTTTTGTTCTAGTATCGAGTTGTGAGTAAATAGAAGTGTGACGATCATCATTATTAGAGCATTGTCCCTTGAAAAAAAAGGAAAAAAAAGGCCAAAGGAAAAGAAAAAAAGAAAGGCAAAAAAAAGGGGGGAGAAAGGCCAAAAAAAGAGGGAAGGCCCAAAAACAAAACAAAAAAAGAAACAGAAAAAAGGGGACAATGCTACTATCTTTTTCCACACTTGTGCTTCATCATAGCACCATGTTCTTCATGATAGAGAGTCTCCTATGTTGTCACTTTCATATACAAGTGGGAATTTTTCGTAATAGAACTTGGCTTGTATATTCCAACGATGGGCTTCCTCAAATTCCCTAGGTGTTCATGAGCAAGCAAGTTGATGCACACCCACTAGTTTTCTTCTTTTGAGCTTTCATACACTTATAGCTCTAGTGCATCCATTACATGGCGATCCCTACTCACTCACATTGATATCTATTGATGGACATCTCCATAGCCCATTGATACACCTAGTCGATGTGAGACTTTCTCCCTACTTTTATCTACTACCACCTTCTTGTAACATCCCAAAATTCTAAATTTTGGAATGTTATAATAAATAGATAGCTTTGATTGCTTGCTTGATGTGCTGTGTGAAATTGAGTGAAATTTGAAACTTTTGAAAGTTAAATGAGAGGGAATAAAATGACTTTCCCAAAACTTTCACTTTGCAATTTGGATCTCCGGGAATTCAAATTCTTTTCAACACAAAACCCTGGAGTGAAGATAATATGACTTCTTCCATTTATTAAATGAAAAAGGGCTTTGAAAGGATTTTGAATTTCATCCTAGAAATATTTTTCCAATTCAGAAACTCTAAGCAACTCAATGATTTTCCCGAGAGAAGATAAAATGACTTCTTCAAATTAGAGGAAATATGAGTTGGAAGTTTTTTTGAATTTTCTGCAACTCAATTTCAAATATTGAGTTATTTGGTTTTATTCAAATTATTTTTCACCAAAAATAAATTATATGTAAAATAGGGTAACATGATTCCCTACAGCAGAAAATTGGAGAGAAATAAATTTGAATTCATTTTGGTATTTTTAAAATGATTTTTATTGGATTTTATTGCAACAGTAGCACCTTTTGATTTATTAGAATTTGTGGGCATTTTATTTTACTGTAGAAAAATGTTCACCTTGTAGAGAATCTTTTTCTGCAAATTTTGATATATACTATGCCTATAGTATATTATATATTATTTGTTTTATTTTGTTTTTGGTGTCTGTGTTTAAAAAAAATCTTCACCCGACTGGGCCGGCCCAGTAACCGGGCCAGGCCAAGCCCAGCTGCGCCGCCGCCTCCGTCCTCGCGTGCGGGCGCCGGACTCCGCCGCCGCCTCGGCGTCCGTGCACGCACCGGACTCCGCCGCCGCCCTTTTCTTGCCCCCTCCTCCACGGCATCTCCTCCCCCTCCCCATAAATACGCCGCCCCGCCGCCCCTCTCTCTCTCCTCTCGCTTCGTCCGCCGCCGCCTTTCAAGCCGCCGCCGCAGTGGTCAACCGCCGCCGCCACCACTGCAGGCTGCTGCCGCGCCGCTCACGCCTCGCCCCTCGCCCTCCCGCAGCACCGCGTCGCCCACCGCTGTTTCGCACCGCCGCCGTCGGCGCCACTGTCGGCGAAGCTCCGCCGGCCGACGACCCGCGCCCGAACCGCCCCGATCCACGAACCGGTAAGGGAAAAACCGCCCCGGTCCAGTTTAGATCTCGGTTTTCTTCGGGGTTTTTTTAAAACCGTCTTTTTTTCTTGTAGTTAGGTTAGTTAACGAACGTTCGTTCATTTGGCAGTAGTAGTGGACGAATTCGTCAGTTTAGTCTTAGCAGTGAACGGTTTTCTTTTAAAGTATGTTCAGTAGTCAGGGACCTAGTTGTAGTATCTTCTTTCTATAGTTTACTCCTTATACTTCAAACGGCCATAACTTTTTGCTCGTTGGTCCAAATCCAACGAAACCAACGCCCACATCTTCGTTACGATCCCCTCTTTCCAGTAAAACAGCTTAAACATGTTTTTGAAAGTTTTAAAATTTGAACTCAACTAGATTTGAATTTGAGCTTCGTTTGATCATAACTTGAGTTTCGTAACTCCGTTTGAGTTGATTGTTTTTGCAAATCGAAGCTCTTGACCTAACCTTTCTGATAAGGCCAAATTCACATAATTTTCGTGCTGTTAGAAATTGGTTTTTGTATCAAGAGTCATTCGTTTGTTTTTTAAGTTTTTGAAGTGTTTTATTTGTTCTTTCCGATCTCCTGAGTGAATGCTTATGTGTGGTTACTATTGTTTGCTTACGATAGATTGATCGGAGTGTGACGAGTAGACCTATCACGAGTTCTGAGTGTGAATCTTCTACATCGTTAGTACAAGGCAAGTTCACTCTTTGATCATTCTTCCAATATCCAGTTTTTATTGCATTAGTTATATCCTCAAACACTTGCATGACTAGGATCTGTTTTAATATGTGGGTTTTGGGAAGTAGATGAGGTAGTACCTATTACCTGTTTTATTATCAAACCCTTGGGAGTTATGTCTACGTTTGCTTGTTATGCCATGCTATGCTAGTAGACGTGGATTGGGTGAGAGTATCCATGACAGACGTGAGATTGTTAAATTAATGGTTTATTGAAGGTGGCAACTTAAACACACATCTGGGTGGATTGAGGCACCTGGGTATTCCAGCGATTGCCTGTTTTTCTTTATGGACCGCCACCCAGGCTCAAAGGGATCATGAGATATTTCATACTAGAAACTTTCGTGTGCAGCCACAAGCTACTATGGGCTCTAGCATAGTTGACTAAGTCGTGCGAACTCTTACAGTGGTCGACTAGCAGATGTAGGGGATGTATGTTGGTACGGTCTACCGGATCGTCAGGTGCTAGCGCTTTTGAAAGACTATGTCTCGGTCATCCGTTTCTCAAACATCATGTAGTGTGAGAATCCCAACGGAGGAGATGGAGTCTTGTGGGGAAAAGTGCACAAACCTCTGCAGGGTGTATAAACTAATCATGATTAGCCATGTCCCCGGTTATGGACAATCTTGAGTATCTGGTACTTGAACTATTGGTTGATCTCATCACTCTAAAATTAAGTTGTTGGGTTAATGATTACTTTAATTGGGATTGAGTTGGAGGTACCTTCTCAATGATGTTTCAACTACCATGATAGTTAAAATAAAATTTATTCCTTTGTTGTAGGGAAAAAATTGGCTTTACACAAAAAATTTAACCTTACAGCCTCCACCAGCAAAATATGCATGTAGTTGTAGGCATTGTTCATCATTATCATTACAGTGTGAAATTGCCAGTACATTCAATGTACTAACCTACATGGCTGCAACGTCTCATGTTGAAGGAATTATTCGAAACGTAAGTGTTACATTAGGGTTGTGCTGTCTACACTCAATTTTGCCGTTGGTGTTGATGGGAAACCACAACTTTGTTGTTTCCGCTATGATTGATTGAGGTAATAGTATTTACGTTACTTTATACATGTGATTTACCACTGTTATAAATCCTCGAGTACTGTGTGTGTCAGCATACCGATCCAGGGATGACACTTAAGCACAGAGACTTGATCCATTCGGGTCGGGTCGCTACACTTCTATTCCACCCATAGTGCTATGTCCATGGCTCACGCTCATGTATTGCGTGAAGAGTTGAAAAAGTTCGAAAAAGTAAAGTATGAAAACAATTGATTGGCTCACACCGGGATGGGCATGAGGGGTACCTTGTGTTAAGTAAAGGGAAGCATAAAAGACTATATGATTTTGTAGGGATAACGTTCTTTAGCATTGATATTTTGAAAGACTTGATTGTTTGTTAGCATGCTCGAGTATTAAATTCTTATATGTCAAATGATAGACTATTGCTTTGAATCACTCGTGTCTTAATATTCATGCCATGATTAGATGACATGATCAAGATTATGCTAGGTAGCATTCCACATCAAAAATTATCTTTTTTATCATTTACCTACTCGGGGACGAGTAGGAATTAAGCTTGGGGATGCTGATACGTCTCCGTCGTATCTATAATTTTTGATTGTTCCATGCCAATATTCTACAACTCTCATATACTTTTGGCAACTTTTTATACTATTTTTTTGGGACTAACATATTGATCCAGTGCCCAGTGTCAGTTCCTGTTTGTTGCATGTTTTTTGTTTCGCAGAATATCTATATCAAACGGAGTCCAAACGGAATAAAAACGGACGGAGATTTCTTTTGGAATATATGTGAATTTTGGGAAGCGGAACCAACACAATACGATGCCCGAGTGGGCCACGAGGCAGGGGGTGATACGTCTCCAACGTATCTATAATTTTTTATTGTTCCATGCTATTATTTATGAAGTCTTGGATGTTTAATGGGCTTTATTATTCACTTTATATCATTTTTGGGACTAACCTACTAACCCAAAGGCCCAATCCAGATTGCTGTTTTTTTCCTAGTTCAGGGTTTTGCATAAAAGAATATCAAACGGAGTCCAAACGGAATGAAACCTTCGCGAGAGATATTTTAGGAGAAAATCACGCCAGAGGAACTTAAGAACCACGTCAGGGGAGCATCGAGTGGCCCTCGAGGGTGGGGGCGCGCCCCCCTTCCCAGGGCACGCCCCCTGCCTCGAGGCCCACTCGAGCGTCCCCCGGTGCCCTCCTTCTTCCTATAAAAGTCCACGTACCCCAGAAACTCCGTACACAGAGGGAAAAACCCTAATTCCACCGCCGTAGCTTCTGTTCCCGTGGAGATCCCATCTTGGAGCCTATTCCGGAGCTCCACCGGAGGGGGCTTCATCACGGAGGCCTTCATCATCATCATCATCGACCTCGCCGTGAGTTGTGAGTAGTTTACCACAGACCTTCGGGTCCATAGCTAGTATCTAGATGGCTTCTTCTCTCTCTCAAGATCTCAATACAAAGTTCTCCTCGGTCTTCGAGGAGATCTATTCGATGTAATCTCTTTTTGCGGTGTGTTTGTCGAGATCCGATGAATTGTGAGTTTATAATCAAGGTTATCTATGAAAGATATTTGATTCTTCTCTGAACTTTTTATGTGTGCTCATAATATCCTTTCAAGTCTCTTCGAATTATTGGTTTGGTTTGTCCTACTAGATCTATAGTTCTTGCAATGAGAGAAATGCTTGGCTTTGGGTTCAATCATGCGGTGTCCTTTCCTAGTGACAGTAGGGGCAGCAAGGAACGTATTGTACTGTTGCAATCGAGGATAAAAAGATGGGGTTTATATCATATTGCTTGAGTTTATCCCTCTACATCATGTCATCTTGCTTAAGGCGTTACTCTGTTCATATGAACTCAATACACTAGATGCATGCTAGATAGCGGTCGATGTGTGGAGTAATAGTAGTAGATGCAGGCAGGAGTCGGTCTACTTGTCTCGGACGTGATGCCTATATACAATGACCATGCCTAGATAGTCTCATAATTATTTGCTTTTATATCAATTGCTCGACCGTAATTTGTTTACCCACCGTAGAATATCGCTATCATGAGAGAAGCCACTAGAGAAAACTATGGCCCCGGGTCTATTCTCAACATATCAATCTACATCTACTTTACTTTTACCAATTTTATTTGATGTTTTATTAAACTAAAATACCAAAAATATCAACTATCATCTCTATCAGATCTCACTCTCGTAAGTGACCGTAAAGGGATTGACAACCCCTTATCGCGTTGGTCGTGAAGTTCGTATTTGTTTGTGTAGGTGCGAGGGACTCGCGCGTGGTCTCCTACTGGATTGATACCTTGGTTCTCAAAAACTGAGGGAAATACTTACGCTACTGTGCTGCATCTCACTTTCCTCTTCGAGGGAATACAAGGCAAGCTCAAGAGGTAGCAAGAAGAATTTCTGGCGCCGTTGGCGGGGAGGTTACGCAAAAGTCATATACCAAGTACCTATCACAAACCATTATCCTTTGCATTACATTTATTTTCCTCTCGTTTTCCTCTCCCCCACTTCACCCTTGTCGTTTTATTCGCCTTTCTTCTGTCGTGTGATTATCGTTCGCTTGCTTCTTGTTTGCTTGTGTGTGTTAGATTGCTTGCTTGTCACTATGGCTCAGCACAATACCAAATTGTGTGACTTCTCCAATACCAACAACAATGACTTTATTAGCACTCCGATTGCTCCTATTACCGATGCTAAATCTTGTGAGATCAATGTTGCTTTGTTGAATCTTGTCATGAAAGATCAATTCTCCGGCCTTCCTGGTGAAGATGCTGCTACCCATCTAAACAACTTTGTTGATTTGTGTGATATGCAAAAGAAAAGGGATACAGATAACGATATTGTTAAATTGAAGTTATTTCCATTTTCACTTAGAGATCGTGCTAAAACTTGGTTTTCCTCTTTGCCTAGAAATAGTATTGATTCGTGGAATAAGTGCAAAGATGCTTTTATCTCTAAGTATTTCCCTCCTGCTAAGATCATCTCTCATAGAAACGATATTATGAATTTTAAGCAACTAGATCATGAGCATGTTGCACAAGCTTGGGAGAGAATGAAATTGATGATACGTAATTTCCCTACACATGGTTTGAATCTATGGATGATTATTCAGAACTTTTATGCTGGCTTGAATTTTGCTTCTAGAAATCTTTTAGATTCGGTCGCCGGAGGCACTTTCATAGAAACCACCTTAGGAGAAGCTACCAAACTCCTAGATAATATTATGGTTAATTATTCTCAATTGCACACCGAAAGATCTACTAGTAAAAAAGTGCGTGCTATCGAAGAAATTAGTGTTTTGAGTGGAAAGATGGATGAACTTATGAAACTGTTTGCTGCTAAGAGTGCTTCTTCTGATCCTAATGATATGCCTTTGTCCACTTTGATTGAGAATAACAATGAATCTTTGGATGTGAATTTTGTTGGTAGGAATAATTTTGGTAACAATGCTTATAGAGGTAATTTTAATCCTAGGCCTTTCCCTAGTAATTCCTCTAATAATTATGGTAATTCCTACAACAACTCTTATGGAAAGATGCCTTCTGAATTTGAAACTAGTGTTACAGAGTTTATGATCTCGCAAAAGAATTTCAATGCTTTGCTTGAAGAGAAATTGCTTAAGGTTGATGAATTGGCTAGAAGTGTGGATAGAATTACTCTTGATGTTGATTCTTTGAAACTTAGATCTATCCCACCTAAGCATGGTATCAATGAGCCTCTCAAAGCCATGAGAATTTCCATTGATGAATGCAAAGAAAGAACCGCTAGAATGCGTGCTAAAAGGGAAAATTATATCAAATCGTGTTCTTCTAGTTATTGATGTGTCTCCTATTAGATCCTTGTTTTCTAGTATTAATTTTGATGAGAATAGGATTGGAGATGATTCCGCTTTAAGGTGTCCCAATGATTCGGAGTTTTAGATCTTGATGCTAAAATTTCTAAAAGTGGGAGTGAAGAGATTAAAACTTTGCATAGTGATGAACCCACTACTTTGGATTTCAAGGGATTCAATTATGATAACTGCTCTTTGATTGATTGTATTTCCTTGTTGCAATCCGTGCTAAATTCTCCGCATGTTTATAGCCAAAATAAAGCTTTCACCAAACACATAGTTGATGCTTTGATGCAATCTTATGAAGAAAAACTTGAGTTGGAAGTTTCTATACCTAGAAAGCTTTATGATGAGTGGGAACCTACTATCAAAATAAAAATAAAATATCATGAATGCTATGCTTTGTGTGATTTGGGTGCTAGTGTCTCCACTATCCCAAAAACTTTGTGTGATTTTCTAGGGTTCAATGAGCTTGATGATTGTTCTTTAAATTTGCATCTTGCGGATTCCACTATTAAGAAACCTATGGGAAGAATTAATGATGTTCTTATTGTTACCAATAGGAATTATGTGCCCGTAGATTTCATTGTTCTTGATATAGATTGCAATCCTTCATGTCCTATTATTCTTGGTAGACCTTTCCTTAGAACCATTGGTGCAATTATTGATATGAAGGAAGGAAATTTTAGATTCCAACTTCCGTTAAGGAAAGGCATGGAACACTTTCCTAGAAAGAAAATCAAATTACCATATGAATCTATCATGAGAGCCACTTATGGATTGCCTTCCAAGGATGGCAATACCTAGATCTATCTTGTATCGTGCCTAGCTATGGGCGTAAAACGATAGCGCTTGTTGGGAGGCAACCCAATTTTATGTTTTTTGTTTTTGTTGATGTTAGGGAATAAATATTGCATCTAGCCTCTTATTAGATTTGGTTTCATGTTTTGTTTAGTGTTTGTGCCAAGTAGAACCTTTGGTAAGACTTGTGTGAAGTTTATATGATCTTGCTGTGAAAAACTGAATCGTTGGCGCTCGCTAAAGTAGTCGTAGGATTTTTACTGGAGTGTGACTTTTAGCTGATTAGTTTTTCATATGATTGGTAGACAAATTTCGCAAATTTACAAATTTAGTTTGAATTTTTTGGAGTTCCAGAAGTAGGCGAACCCTGCAGATTACTACAGACTGTTCTGTCTTTGACAAATTCTGTTTTCCGTGTGTTGTTTGCTTATTCCGATGCATCTATGAGTAGTATTGGAGGATATGAACCATAGAGAAGTTGGATTACAGTAGGTTTAACACCAATATAAACAAATAATGAATTCATTGATGTACCTTTGAGTAGTGGTTTGCTTTCTTATACTAATGGAGCTCACGAGAATTTTTGTCTAAGTTTTGTGTTGTGAAGTTTTCAAGTTTTGAGTATTGCTTTGATGGACTATGGAACAAGGAGTAGCAAAGGCCTAATATTGGGGATGCCCATGGCACCCCAAGTAAATTCAATATAATCAAAAGCCTACGCTTGGGGATGCCCCGTGAAGGCATCCCCTCTTTCGTCTTCATCCATCGGTAACTATACTTGGAGCTATATTTTTATTCGCAACATGTTATGTGTTTTGCTTGGAGCGTCTTGTATAATTTGAGTCTTTGCTTGTTAGTTTGCCGCAATCATCCTTGCTGGACACACCTATTTGATAGAGTTAAATATGTCCTAGAAATTGTTAGAACACTCTATGTGCTTCACTTATATCTTTTGAGTTGAATAGTTTTTGCTCTAGTGCTTCACTTATATCTTTTAGAGCACGGTGGTGGTAATATTTTGTAGAAATTGTTGAAATCTCATGCTTCACTTATATCTATTTGAGAGTCTATTAAAAGAGCATGGTAATGTGTTTAGGCTAAAGAAACTAGTCTTCACATGATAGACGTCCAATGTCAATGTACTAAAAAAATCACACCAAGTGCATTGAATAGAATGAGATGTTGGATGCTTGATAATTGTTTTGAGATATGAGGATAGTGATATTAGAGTCATGCTAGTGGAGTTATTATGAAATTGATAAATACTTGTGTTAAGGTTAGTTATTCCCGTATCATGCACGTATGGTGAACCGCTATGTGATGAAGTTAGAGCATGAGGAATTTGTAGAGTGCCAACCTTTGTGTGGAGGTCGGGGGCGCGCGATGGTTAACTCCTACCAACCTCCCCCCTAGGAGCATGCGTTGATTGCTTTGTTTTGATGACTCGTAATTTTTTGCAATAAGTATATGAGTTCTTATGACTAATGTTGAGTCCATTGATTATACGCACTCTCACCCTTCCACCATTGCTAGCCTCTCTTGTACCGCGCAACTTTCGCCAGTGCCATAAACCCACTATATATCCTTCCTCAAAACAGCCACCATATTGTTCCTCAAAACAGCCACCATACCTACCTATCATGGCATTTCCATAGCCATTCCGAGATATATTGCCATGCAACTTTCCACCGTTCCATTTGTATGACACGCATCATATTGTCATATTGCCATGCATGATCATCTAGTTGACATCGTAGTTGTGGCAAAGCCACCATGCATAATTTTTCATATATGTCACTCTTGATTCATTGCATATCCCGGTACACCGCCGGAGGCATTCATGTAGAGTCATACTTGTTGTAGTATCGAGTTGTAATATCGAGATGTAATAAAAAGTGTGATGATCATCATTATTAGAGCATTGTCCCATGTGAGGAAAGGCCAATAAAAAAAGAGATGGCCCAAAAAAATATTGAGAGGGGCTAATAAAAAAAAGAGAAAGCCCCTCCAAAAAAATGAGAGAAAAGAGAGAAGGGATAATTGCTACTATCTTTCTCCACACTTGTGCTTCAAGGTAGCACCATGTTCTTCATTGTAGAGAGTCTCATGTTTAGTCACTTTCATATACTAGTGGGAATTTTCATTATAGAACTTGGCTTTCATATTCCAGCGATGGGCTTCCTCAAATGCCCTAGGTCTTCGTGAGCAAGCAAGTTGGATGCACACCCACTAGTTTCTTTTATTGAGCTTTCATTCATGTTTAGCTCTAGTGCATCTGTTGCATGGCAATCCCTACTCACTCACATTGATATATATTGATGGGCATCTCCATAGCCTGTTGATACGCCTAGTCGATGTGAGACTATCTCCCTCCTTTTTGTCTTCTCCACAACAACCTCTATTCCACCCATAGTGCTATATCCATGGCTCACGCTCATGTATTGCGTGAAAGTTGAAAGGTTTGAACAGATAGAGTATGAAAACAAGTGCTTGGCTGAAATCGGGGTTGTGCATGATATGAATATTTTGTGTGATGAAGAGGGAGCATAGCCAGACTATATGATTTTGTAGGGATAACTTTCTTTAGCCATAGTATTTTGAGAAGACATGATTGCTTTGTTAGTATTGCTTGAAGTATTGTTATTTCTTATGTCAATATAGACTTTTATCTTGAATCTTTGAGATCTGAACATTCATGCCACAATTAAGAGAATTGCATTGAAAAACTATATTGGTTAGCATTCCACATCAAAAGTTCGTTCTTTATCATTTACCTACTCGAGGACGAGCAGGAATTAAGCTTGGGTATGCTTGATACGTCTCCAACGTATCTATAATTTTTTATTGTTCCATGCTATTATTTATGAAGTCTTGGATGTTTAATGGGCTTTATTATTCACTTTTATATCATTTTTAGGACTAACCTACTAACCCAAAGGCCCAGTCCAGATTGATGTTTTTTGCCTATTTCAGGGTTTTGCAGAAAAAGAATATCAAACGGAGTCCAAACGGAATGAAACCTTCGCGAGAGATATTTTTGGAGAAAATCACGCCAGAGGAACTTGAGAACCACGTCAGGGGAGCATCGAGTGGCCCTCGAGGGTGGGGGCGCGCCCCTGCCTCGAGGCCCACTCGAGCGTCCCCCGGTGCCCTCCTTCTTCCTATATAAGTCCACGTACCCCAGAAACTTCGTACACAGAGAGAAAACCCTAATTCCACCGCCGTAGCTTCTGTTCCCATGGAGATCCCATCTTGGAGCCTGTTCTGGAGCTCCACTGGAGGGGGATCCATCACGGAGGCCTTCATCATCATCATCATCGCCCTCACCATGAGTTATGAGTAGTTTACCATAGACCTTCGGGTCCATAGCTAGTATCTAGATGACTTCTTCTCTCTCTCCGGATCTCAATACATAGTTCTCCTCGGTCTTCAAGGAGATATATTCGTTGTAATCTCTTTTTATGTTGTGTTTGTTGAGATCCGATGAATTGTGAGTTTATTATCAGGGTTATCTATGAAAGATATTTGGTTCTTCTCTGAACTTTTTACGTGTGCTCACAATATCCTTGCAAGTCTCTTTGAATTATTGGTTTGGTTTGGCCTACTAGATCTATAGTTCTTGCAATGGGAGAAGTGCTTGGATTTGGGTTCAATCTTGCGGTGTCCTTTCCCAGTGACAGTAGGGGCAGCAAGGCACGTATTGTATTGTTGCCATCGAGGATAAAAAGATGGGGTTTATATCATATTGCTTGAGTTTATCCCTCTACATCAAGTCATCTTGCTTAAGGCGTTACTCTGTTCATATGAACTCAATACACTAGATGCATGCTGGATAGCGGTCGATGTGTGGAGTAAAAGTAGTAGATGCAGGCAGGAGTCGGTCTACTTGTCTCGGATGTGATGCCTATATACAATGATCATGCCTAGATAGTCTCATAGTTATTCGCTTTTCTATCAATTGCTCGACAGTAATTTGTTTACCCGCCGTAGAATATCGCTATCATGAGAGAAGCCACTAGAGACAACTATGCCCCCCGGGTCTATTGTCAACATATCAATCTACATCTACTTTACTTTTACCACTTTTATTTGTTGTTTTATTAAACTAAAAATACCAAAAATATCAACTATCATCTCTATCAGATCTCACTCTCATAAGTGACTGTAAAGGGATTGACAACCCCTTATCACGTTGGTTGTGAAGTTCTTATTTGTTTGTGCAGGTCCGAGGGACTCGCGCGTGGTCTCCTACTGGATTGATACCTTGGTTCTTAAAAACTGAGGGAAATACTTACGCTACTGTGCTGCATCTCCCTTTCCTCTTCAAGGGAATACAACGCAAGCTCAAGAGGTAGCAGGGAGGCGCGCCTTGGGCCCTCGTGGCCACACCATAAGGCGGTTGATGTCTCTCGCCGCAAGAAATCTAGTATCCGGATAAAAATCGTGTCAAAAGATGAGCCCAATCGGAGTTACAGATCTCCCGGAATTTAAGAAACGGTGGAAGGCCAGAATCTGGGAACGCGGAAATAGAGAGAGACAGAGAGACTGATCCAATCTCGGAGGGGCTCTCGCCCCTCCACCGCCATGGAGGCCATGGACCAGAGGGTAAACCATTCTCCCACCTAGGGAGAAGGTCGAGGAAGAATGAGAAGGAGGGGGGCTCTCTCCCTCTCACTTCCGGTGGCACCGGAGTGCCACCGGGGCCATCATCGTGTGACGGCGATCTACACCAACACCTCCATCATCTTCACCAACATCTCCATCACCTTCCCCCATCTATCTACAGCGGTCCACTCTCCCGCAACCCGCTGTACCCTCTACTTGAACATGGTGCTTTATGCTTCATATTATTATCCAATGATGTGTTGCCATCCTATGATGTCTGAGTAGATTATCATTGTCCTTTCGGTGATTGGTGAATTTCTATGAGTGATTTAATTTGCTTGTGGTTATGTTATGTTGTTGTCCTTTGGTGCCCATCATATGAGCGCGCGTGGATCACACCATAGGGTTAGTTGTATGTTGATAGGACTACGTATTGGAGGGCAAGAGTGACAGAAGCTTCAACCTAGCGTAGAAATTGATGCATACGGGATTGACGGGGGGACCAATATATCTTAATGCTATGGTTGGGTTTTACCTTAATGAACGTTAGTGTTGGAAATATGCCCTAGAGGCAATAATAAAATGGTTATTACTATATTTCCATGTTCATGATAATTGTCTATTGTTCATGCTTTAAATGTATTATCCGGAGACAGTGATACATGTGTGAATACATAGACCACAACGTGTCCCTAGTAAGCCTCTAGTTGACTAGCTCGTTGATCAATAGATGGTTACGGTTTCCTGAACATGGACATTGGATGTCATAGATAACGGGATCACATCATTAGGAGAATGATGTCATGGGCAAGACCCGATCCTAAGCCTAGCACTAGATCATGTAGTTCGTTTGCTAAAGCTTTTCCAATGTCAAGTAACTTTTCCTTAGACCATGAGATTGTGCAACTCCCGGATACTGTAGGAATGCTTTGGGTGTACCAGACGTCACAACGTAACTGGGTGGCTATAAAGGTGCACTACGGGTATCTCCGAAAGTGTCTGTTGGGTTGGCACGAATCGAGACTGGGATTTGTCACTCCATGTGACGGAGAGGTACCTATGGGCCCACTCGGTAGGACATCATCATAATGATCTCAATGTGATCAAAGAGTTTTTCACGGGATGATGTGTTACGGGAACGAGTAAAGAGACTTGCCGGTAATGAGATTGACATGGTATCGGTATAGTGACGATCGAATCTCGGGCAAGTATCGTACCGATAGACAAAGTGAATTGCGTACGGGATTGATTGAATCCTCAACATCGTGGTTCATCCGATGAGATCATCGAGGAGCATATGGGATCCAACATGGGTATCCAGATCCCGTTGTTGGTTATTGACTGGAGAGTCGTCTCGGTCATGTCTGTGTGTCTCCCGAACCCATAGGGTCTACACACTTAAGGTTTGGTGACGCTAGGGTTATAGAGATATTAGTATGCGGTAACCCAAAAGTTGTTCGGAGTCCCGGATGAGATCCCGGACGTCACGAGGAGTTCAGGAATGGTCCGGAGATAAAGATTTGTATATAGGAAGTCCAGTTTCGGCCACCGGGAAAGTTTCGGGGGTCACCGGTATTGTACCGGGACCACCGGAAGGGTCCTGGCGGTCCACCGGGTGGGGCCACCTATCCCGGAGGGCCCCATGGGCTGAAGTGGGAAGGGAACCAGCCCCTTGTGGGCTGGTGCGCTATCCATGGGCCTCCCCTGCGCCTAGGGTTGGAAACCGTGGGGGTGGGGGGCGCCCCAACAAGCTTGGGGGCAAGTCCCCCCTTGGCCCCCTCCCCCTTGAGATGGGATCTCTAGGGGCCGGCGCCCACCCTAGGGCCCCTATATAAAGAGGGGGGAGGGAGGGCTGCGAACCCTAGCCCCTGGCGCCTCCCTCTCCCCCCGTAACACCTCTCTCTCTCTCGCTGAGCTTAGCGAAGCCCTGCCGAGATCCCCGCTGCTTCCACCACCACGCCGTCGTGCTGCTGGATCTCCATCAACCTCTCCTACCCCTTGCTGGATCAAGAACAACGAGGCATCTTTCCCAACCATACGTGTGTTGAACGCGGAGGTGCCGTCTGTTCGGTGCTCTGTCATCGGTGATTTGGATCACGACGAGTACGACTCCATCAACCCCGTTCTCTTGAACGCTTCCGCTCGCGATCTACAAGGGTATGTAGAGGCACTCCCCTCTCCCTCGTTGCTAGATGACTCCATAGATTGATCTTGGTGATGCGTAGAAAATTTTAAAATTCTGCTACATTCCCCAACAGTGGTATCAAAGCTAGGTCTATGCATAGTTACTATGCACGAGTAGAACACAAGTTGTTGTGGGCGTAGATCATGTCAATTTACTTGCCGCTACTAGTCTTATCTTGATTCGGCGGCATCGTGGGATGAAGCGGCCCGGACCGACCTTACACGTACGCTTACGTGAGACAGGTTCCACCGACTGACATGCACTAGTTGCATAAGGTAGCTAGCGGGTGTCTGTCTCTCCCACTTTAGTCGGATCGGATTCGATGAAAAGGGTCCTTATGAAGGGTAAATAGAAATTGGCATATCACGTTGTGGTTTTGGCGTAGGTAAGAAATGTTCTTGCTAGAAACATATAGCAGCTACGTAAACACTTGCAACAACAATTAGAGAACGTCTACCTTGTTCTTGCAGCATGTGCCGTGTGATGTGATATGGCCAAAAGGATGTGATGAATGATATATATGTGATGTATGAGATTGATCATATTCTTGTAATAGGAATCACAACTTGCATGTCGATGAGTATGACAACCGGCAGGAGCCATAGGAGTTGTCTTATTTTATTGTATGACCTGCGTGTCACTGAAAACGCCATGTAATTACTTTACTTTATTGCTAACCGTTAGCCATAGTAGTAGAAGTAATGTTTGGCGAGACGACTTCATGAAGACACGATGATGGAGATCATGGTGTCATGCCGGTGACGATGATGATCATGGAGCCCCGAAGATGAAGATCAAAAGGAGCAAAATGATATTGGCCATATCATGTCACTATTTGATTGCATGTGATGTTTATCATGTTTTACATCTTATTTGCTTAGAACGACGGTAGTAAATAAGATGATCTCTCACTAAAATTTCAAGAATTGTGTTCCCCCTAACTGTGCACCGTTCCTAAGGTTCGTTGTTCCGAAGCACCACGTGATGATCGGGTGTGATAGGCTCTAACGTTCGCATACAACGGGTGTAAGCCAGATTTACACACGCAATACACTTAGGGTTCACTTGACGAGCCTAGCATGTACAGACATGGCCTCGGAACACGGAAGACCGAAAGGTCGAACATGAGTCATATAGAAGATACGATCAACATAAAGATGTTCACCGTTGATGACTAGTCCGTCTCACATGATGATCGGACACGGCCTAGTCGATTCGGATCATGTATCACTTAGATGACTAGAGAGATGTCTATCTGAGTGGGAGTTTTGTTTAGATGAACTTAATTGTCATGAACATAGTCTAAAATCTTTACAATATGTCTTGTAGATCCAATGGCCTACGCGAATGTTGCCCTTAACTTCAACGCGTTCCTAGAGAAAACCAAGCTGAAAGAAGATGTTAGCAACTATACAGATTGGGTCCATAACTTGAGGATCATCCTCATAGCTGCCAAGAAAGCATATGTCCTTGAAGCACCGCTAGGTGATGCACTCGTTTTCCCAGCAGCTTAAGACGTTATGAATGACTGGCAGTCACGTAGTGATGATTACTCCCTGGTTCAGTGCGGCATGCTTTACAGCTTAGAATCGGGGCTCCACAAGCATTTAGAGCAGCACGGAGCATATGATATGTTCCAAGAGCTGAAAATGGTTTTCCAAGCTCATGCCCGAGTCGAGAGATATGAAGTCTCCGACAAGTTCTACAGTTGTAAGATGGAGGAGAGTAGTTCTGTCAGTGAGCATATACTCAAAATGTTTGGGTTGTACAATCGCTTGTCTCAGTTAGGAATTAATCTCCCAGATGACGCGTTCGTTGACAGAATCCTTCAGTCGCTCCCACCTAGCTACAAGAGCTTCGTGATGAACTTCAATATGCAAGGGATGGAGAATTCCATTCCCAGGTGTATTCAATGGTGAAATCAGCGGAGGTGGAGATCAAGAAAGAACATCAAGTGTTGATGGTGAATAAAACCACTAAGTTCAAGAAAGGTAAGGGTAAGAAGAACTTCAAGAAGGATGGCAAAGGAGTTGCTGCGCCCGGTAAGCCAGTTGCCGGGAAGAAGCCAAAGAATGCACCCAAGCCTGAGACTGAGTGCTTTTAATTCAAGGGAACGGGTCACTGGAAGCGGAACTGCCCAAATACTTAGCATATAAGAAGGCCTGTAACGTCAAAGGTATATGTGATATACATGTTATTGATGTGTACCTTACCAGCGCTCGTATTAGCTCCTGGGTATTTGATACCGGTGCAGTTGCTCACATTTGTAACTCAAAGCAAGAGTTGCCGAATAAGAGGAGACTGGCGAAGGACGAGGTGACGACGTGCGTCGGGAATGGTTCCAAGGTCGATGTGATCGCCGTCGGCACGCTACCTCTGCATCTACCTTCGGGATTAGTTTTAAACCTCAATAATTGTTATTTAGTACCAGCTTTGAGCATGAACATTGTATCTGGATCTCGTTTAATGCGAGATGGCTACTCATTTAAATCCGAGAATAATGGTTGTTCTATTTATATGAGAGAAATGTTTTATGGTCATGCCCAGGTGGTCAATGGTTTATTCTTAATGAATCTCGAACATGATGTTACACATATTCATAGTGTGAATGCCAAAAGATGTAAGGTTGATAATGATAGTCCCACATACTTGTGGCACTGCCGCCTTGGTCATATTGGTGTCAAATGCATGAAGAAGCTCCATGCAGATGGACTTTTGGATTCTCTTGATTATGAATCATTTGACACATGCGAACCATGCCTCTTGGGCAGGATGACCAAGACTCTGTTCTCTGGAACAATGGAGCGAGCAACCAACTTGTTGGAAATCATACATACCGATGTGTGCGGTCCAATCAGTGTTGAAGCTCGCGGTGGCTATCGTTATGTTCTCACCCTCACAGATGACTTAAGTAGATATGGGTATCTCTACTTGATGAAACACAAGTCTGAGACCTTTGAAAAGTTCAAGGAATTTCAGAATGAGGCTGAGAATCAACGTGACAGAAAAATAAAGTTCTTACGACCGGATCATGGAGGAGAATATTTAAGTCACGAATTTGGCACGCACCTAAGGAACTGTGGAATTGTTTCACAATTGACGCCGCCTGGAACACCTCAGCGTAATGGTGTGTCCGAACGTCGTAATCGTACTCTGTTGGACATGGTGCGATCTATGATGTCTCTTACCGACTTACCGCTATCATTTTGGGGTTATGCTTTAGAGACTGTCGCATTCACTTTAAATAGGGCACCATCTAAGTCCGTTGAGACGACACCGTATGAACTATGGTTTGGGAAGAAACCTAAGTTGTCGTTTCTAAAAGTTTGGGTTCAACCTGAAAACCTCGAACCCAAATCGGAAAAATGCGTCTTCATAGGATACCTTAAGGAAACTATAGGGTATACCTTATACCTCAGATCCGAAGGCAAGGTCTTTGTTGCCAAGAATGGATCCTTTCTGGAGAAAGAGTTTCTCACGAAAGAAGTAAGTGGGAGGAAAGTGGAACTTGATGAAGTGATTGTCACCCCTTCCGAACCGGAAAGTAGCGCAGCATAGGAACATGTTTATGTGGTGCCTGCACCGACTAGGGAGGAAGTTAATGATAATGATCATGAACCTTCAGATCAAGTTACTACTGAACTTCGTAGGTCCACAAGGACATGTTCCGCACCAGAGTAGTACGGCAACCCTGTCATGGAAATCATGTTGTTAGACAATGGTGAACCTTCGAACTATGAAGAAGCGATGGCGGGCCCGGATTCCAATAAATGGCTTGAAGCCATGAAATTTGAGATAGGATCCATGTATGATAACAAAGTATGGACTTTGGTTAACTTGCCCGATGATCGGCACGCCATAGAAAAAAAATGGATCTTTAAGAAGAAGACTAACGCGGATGGTAATGTGACCATCTATAAGGCTCGACTTATCTCTAAAGGTTATCGACAAGTTCAAGGAATTGACTACGACAAGACTTTCTCTCCCGTAGCGATGCTGAAGTCCGTCCGAATCATGTTAGCAATTGTCGCAGTCTATGATTATGAGATATGGCAAATGGACGTCAAAATGGCATTCCTTAATGGCTTCCTCAAGGAAGAACTGCATATGATGCAGCCGGAAGGTTTTGTCGATCCTGAGAATGCTAACAAGGTATGCAAGCTCCAGCGCTCAATCTATGGGCTGGTGCAAGCATCTCGGAGTTGGAACATTCGCTTTGATGAGGTGATCAAAGCGTCTGGGTTTATACCGACTTGGGGAGAAGCCTGTATTTACAAGAAAGTGAGTGGGAGCTCTGTAGGATTTCTCATATTATATGTGGATGATATATTGCTGATGGGAAATGATGTAGAACTCTTGGAAAGCATAAAAGGCCTACTTGAATAAGTGTTTTTCAATGAAGGACCTTGGAGAAGCTGCTTACATAGTAGGCATCAAGATCTATAGAGATAGATCGAGACGCCTCATTGGTCTTTCACAAAGCACATACCTTGACAAGATATTGAAGAAGTTCAATATGGATCAGTCCAAGAAAGGGTTCTTCCCAGTATTTCAAGGTATGAGATTGAGCACAGCTCAATGCCCGACCTCGGCAGAAGATAGAGAAAAGATGAGTGTCATCCCCTATGCCTCGGCCATAGGTTCTATTATGTATGCCATGCTGTGTACCAGACCTGATGTGAACCTTGCCATAAGTTTGGTAGGGAGGTACCAAAGTGATCCCGGTATGGAACACTGGACAGCGGTCAAGAACATCTTGACGTACCTGAAAAGGACTAAGGATATGTTTCTCGTTTATGGAGGTGACGAAGAGCTCATCGTAAAGGGTTACGTCGATGCTAGCTTCGACACAGATATAGATGACTCCAAGTCACAAACCGGATACATGTATATTTTGAATGGTGGGGCAGTCAGCTGGTGCAGTTGCAAGCAAAGCGTCGTGGCGGCTTCTACATGTGAAGTGCAGTACATAGCTGCTTCCGAAGCAGCGCAAGAAGGAGTCTGGATGAAGGAGTTCATCACCGACATAGGAGTTATTCCAAGCACGTCGGGCCCGATGACTCTTTTCTGTGACAACACTGCAGCTATTGCCATTGCCAAGGAGCCCAGGTTTCACAAGAAGACCAAGCACATCAAGCGCCGTTTCAACTCCATCCGGAATTATATTCAAGATGGAGACATAGATATTTGTAAAGTGCATACGGATCTGAATGTCGCAGATCGGTTGACTAAACCTCTTCCACGAGCAAAACATGATCAATGCCAGAACTCTATGGGTGTTCGATTCATCACAATGTAACTAGATTATTGACTCTAGTGCAAGTGGGAGACTGTTGGAAATATGCCCTAGAGGCAATAATAAAATGGTTATTATTATATTTCCTTGTTCATGATAATTGTCTATTGTTCATGCTTTAATTGTATTATCCGGAAACAGTGATACATGTGTGAATACATAGACCACAATGTGTCCCTAGTAAGCCTCTAGTTGACTATCTTGTTGATCAATAGATGGTAACGGTTTCCTGACCATGGACATTGGATGCCATTGATAACGGGCTCACATCATTAGGAGAATGATGTGATGGACAAGACCCAATCCTAAGCCTAGCACTAGATCGTGTAGTTCGTTTGCTAAAGCTTTTTCCAATGTCAAGTAACTTTTCCTTAGACCATGAGATTGTCCAACTCCCGGATACTGTAGGAATGCTTTGTGTGTACCAAACGTCACAGCATAACTGGGTGGCTATAAAGGTGCACTACGGGTATCTCCGAAAGTGTCTGTTGGGTTGGCACGAATAGAGACTGGGATTTGTCACTCCGTGTGACGGAGAGGTACCTCTGGGCCCACTCGGTAGGACATCATCATAATGAGCTCAATGTGATCAAAGAGTTGTTCACGTGATGATGTGTTACGGGAACGAGTAAAGAGACTTGCCGGTAACGAGATTGAACAAGGTATCGGTATACCGACGATCGAATCTCGGGCAAGTATCGTACCGATAGACAAAGGGAATTGCGTACGGGATTGATTGAATCCTCGACATCATGGTTCATCCGATGAGATCATCGAGGAGCATGTGGGATCCAACATGGGTATCCAGATCCCGCTGTTGGTTATTGACCGAAGAGTCGTCTCGGTCATGTCTGCGTGTCTCCCGAACCCGTAGGGTCTACACACTTAAGGTTCGGTGATGCTAGGGTTGTAGAGATATTAGTATGCGGTAACCCGAAAGTTGTTCGGAGTCCCGGATGAGATCCCGGACGTCACGAGGAGTTCCGAAATGGTACGGAGGTAAAGATTTGTATATAGGAAGTCCAGTTTCGGCTACCGGGAAAGTTTCGGGGGTCACCGGTATTGTACCGGGACCACCGGAAGGGTCCCGGGGGTCCACCGGGTGGGGCCACCTATCCCGAAGGGCCCCATGGGCTGAAGTGGGAAGGGAACCAGCCCCTGGTGGGCTGGTGCGCCCCCCATGGGCCTCCCCCTGCGCCTAGGGTTGGAAACCCTGGGGTGGGGGGCGCCCCACTAAGTTTGGGGGCAAGTCCCCCCTTGGTCGCCCCCCCCCCTTGAGATGGGATCTCTAGGGGCTGGCGCCCCCCCTAGGGCCCCTATATAAAGAGGGGGGAGGGCTGCGAATCCTAGCCCCTGGCGCCTTCCTCTCCCCCCGTAACACCTCTCCCTCTTGCTGAGCTTGGCGAAGCCGTGCCGAGATCCCCGCTGCTTCCACCACCACGCCGTCGTGCTGCTGGATCTCCATCAATCTCTCCTCCCCCTTGCTGGATCAAGAAGGAGGATACGTCTTTCCCAACCGTACGTGTGTTGAATGCGGAGGTGCCGTCCGTTCGGCGCTCGGTCATCGGTGATTTGGATCACGACGAGTACGACTCCATCAGCCCCGTTCTCTTGAACGCTTCCGATCGTGATCTACAAGGGTATGTAGATGCACTCCCCTCTCCCTCGTTGCTAGATGACTTCATAGATTGATCTTGGTGATGCGTAGAAAATTTTAAAATTCTGCTACGTTCCCCAACAGTTAGTAGTTGCGGATGCTTGCTAATAGTTCCAATCATAAGTGCATAGAATTCCAGGTAAGGGATGACATGCTAGCAGTGGCCTCTCCCACATAAAACTTGCTATCGGTCTAGTAACGTAGTCAATTTCTTAGGGGCAATTTTGCAACTCCTACCACCACTTTTCCACAGTCGCTAGCTTTAACGTTGTTGTGTATTTATCTTAACAGCCTCTAGTTATATTTATGTGCTCTTTATATTCTTGCAAACCTATTCCAAAAACCACAAACTACTTCTAGTTTCATACTTGTTCTAGGTAAAGTAAATGTTAAGCGTGCGTAGAGTTGTATCGGTGGTCGATAGAACTTGAGGGAATATTTGTTCTGCCTTTAGCTCCTCGTTGGGTTCGACACTCTTACTTATCGAAAGAGGCTACAACGGATCCCCTACACTTGTGGGTTATCACGCCCAGGGGGCAGGCGCACCCTGGGCCCTCGTGGCCACCCCGTAAGGAGGTTGGTTCCCTTCTTTCACCGCAAGAAAGCTACTATCCGGATAAAAATCGTGTCCAAAATTCAGCCCAATCGGAGTTACGGATCTCCGGGAATATAATAAACAGTGAAAGGCCAGAATCTGAGAACGCAGAAACAAAGAGAGACAGAGAGAGAGATCCAATCTCGGAGGGGCTCTCGCCCCTCTCATGACATGGAGGCCATGGACCAGAGGGAAACCCTTCTCCCACCTAGGGAGAAGGTCAAGGAAGAAGAAGGAGGGGGGCTCTCTCCCCCTCTCTCCCGGTGGCGCCGGAACACCGCCGGGGCCATCATCGTGTGACGGTGATCTACACCAACACCTCTGTCATCTTCACCAACATCTCCATCACCTTCCCCCATCTATCTACAACGGTCCACTCTCCCGCAACCCGTTGTACCCTCTACGTGAACATTGTGCTTTATGCTTCATATTATTTTCCAATGATGTGTTGCCATCCTATGATGTCTGAGTAGATTATCATTGTCCTATCGATGATTGGTGAATTGCTATGATTGGTTGAAATTGCTTGTGGTTATGTTGTTGTCCTTTGGTGCCCATCATATGAGCGCGCGCGTGGATCACACCATAGGGTTAGTTGTATGTTGATAGTACTACATATTGGAGGGCAAGACAGAAGCTTCAACCTAGCATAGAAATTGATGCATACGGGATTGAAGGGGGACCAATATATCTTAATGCTATGGTTGGGTTTTACCTTAATGAACGTTAGTAGTTGCGGATGCTTGCTAATAGTTCCAATCATAAGTGCATAGAATTCCAAGTCAAGGATGACATGCTAGCAGTGGCCTCTCCCACATAAAACTTGCTATCAGTCTAGTAACGTAGTCAATTGCTTAGGGACAACTTCGCAACTCCTACCACCACTTTTCCACACTTCCTATTACTAACTTTATTGCTTATTTACCTAAAAAGCCCCTAGTTTTATTTACGTGCTCTTTATATTCTTGCAAACCTATCCCATTGCACCTACAAAGTACTTCTAGTTTCATACTTGTTCTAGGTAAAGTGAACGTCAAGCGTGCGTAGAGTTGTATCGGTGGTCGATAGAACTTGAGGGAATATTTGTTCTACCTTTAGCTCCTCATTGGGTTCGACACTCTTACTTATCGAAAGAGGCTACAACTGATCCCCTACACTTGTGGGTTATCAAGTATTCACTTTCCATTTCGTTAGGGGGTTAGGCTTTCCACTCCACCCCTTTGTTCGGGGTCTTCTGTTCTTCTACGGGCTAGATTTCCATGATCTAGCCCCAAACTCAATCCTTCACATATCCTCTTTCATAGTGGTATGTGAAGCTTTCCTCCGGATCCCTCCACACTTCGGCTTATGGCTCAAAACCTTCAACGTAAAGCCGAAGGTGGTGGACGGACAGCACGCGCAGTGCGGGGGCGCCATGATTAGCAAGCTCCCGAGCGCAACTTGGCCCAAGGGCTCATTCGTGGAGACTAATAAGGTCTGGCAGTAGGAGTGGTTCTACATCACCGAACCCCGCGACACCAAATGGGCGGTGGAGCCTGCTTTCAAATCCGGACCCCCAGAGAGGTTGACCTCTGGGACCAAAAAGGGTCTCGACTGGGGGGGGTCGCAAACTGAAGTGACGACTCTCGCGAGCCGTGTGTTCGACATGATCTCCAAGGGCCACCTGCTCTCCTCCGTGGTCCAGGTGATGCTGACCTGGCTTGTACTCCCTTGCCAAAGCCGGGACTCCTCCCTATGGGAGTTCGATCCGGCAGGAGACAAGGTGCTGAAGCATATCTTCGGCTTTACGCACAAGGAGATCTGGAAGCATCTCTTCAAGAGCCAGAAGTAGTGGCCGGCGGAAACCGAAGACGCGGGCTTTAGCACCGCGCTCTCTGCCCGAGAGGTAACGGAAAACTTTGCCGAACATATATTTATTCCCTTATTTAATGATAACAGGAATTGGAGTTTTTGCGTGATATACATGGTTGGACGAAGAAGGCGACCCGGAATAAGAGTCCGGTTCCTTTGCCCGAGGACCCAGCATTGCCTCTACTCACAGTGATGCTGGTCCCGGTGCCGTACAAGGCGCCGACCAAGAAGCCCAAGAAGACGAAGGGTAAGGGGGGCGGAGATAGCCCCCGTCCTGCGGATAGGAAGTCCGAGGAAATGAACATCCTCTCCTCCGACGATTTGGAGGAAGATGATGAGGATGGAGAACAAGAGGAGGAAAAAGCCCCCTGCACAAGGCAGGGGAACAAAGAGGGGGGCGTCGCTGACACAGGCACGGCCGCGCCCTGGAGGAAACTGAACCTCGCAGCTAGTTCGGATTCATCCGAACATAGCTTCGTGGTGAAGCCCAGGGTAAAACCCCTGCCCGAATCGTAAGTTTGTCCAGATTGACTGTTGCACCTTTGTTTGTTTAGTATTTTTGATGCTTTACTTAGCATTTTTCTCCTGCTGACCTACAGCCCTCCCGGAGGACACCCCGACGTCTCCTTATCGGAGGGGAACTCTCTAGCGCCTGGAGAGACGGAGAGTGACCCGCCAGTCCGGGCTCCATCGCGTGTGATCGACGGGGACACCGAAGTGTTCTCCCAGCGGGTGCCCTCCGCCCTAGGAGACGAGGGCGGGGCAGGAGACAAGGCGGCTGGGGATAATACCCCGACGGCTCCCGACCATGGGGAGATTGTCCCCATGGAGACCGAAGACGTGGGCCCAAAAAATCTGGGGCCCCACCGAATACTATCTCGTAGCCTAGTGCGGCTCCGGGGTTCGAAGACCCGACTCCCCAAGTGGAGGAGGATATGGCGGCGCCCGGAGTTAATCTGGAGGCGCCGGACTTTATGGAGGGAGCACTGCAAAGTGCTCTCGTCGTTGAAGAACACCACACCGTGACGTGTGCGGTGATGAAGAAGATTCAGTCCGTCAATGGCGGACTGAATGATGCCTTCAATAGCCTGCTAACAGGCTTTGAGGTAAGCAATGTAATGTTCTTTTATAGAACTTTTATTTTTTATGCACATATATAGCCAGTAGCCCCTGATGCTTTGTGTGATTCTGAAAAGAATCAGACGAAGTATCCCGAATATAGCATACTTACGGAGTTGAACTATTTGTGCAGGCTTCACTAGTTATGGCAACTGCGCGAGATGCGGAAGTTGCCGAATTAAACCAGAAGCTCTTGTTGGCCAACGCGGACCTCGACCGCGTCAATCGGCGTTTAGATGAAACGCAAGGTATGCGGATTTTAAGATGTCAATAAGACTAATTAACTTGAGTATGTTTTATGAACTTTGATATGGTATTCTGTATTACACAGTTGGCGCCACTGAGCTCGAGGCCCTCAAGGGCGAGGTTGCCAAGGCCAAGAAAGAGACCGAGGCAAACAAGGTAGCCGCTGTCAAAGCGGCCGCCGATTTGGAGGCCGAGAAGGCGGAGTGTGAAAAGCACCGGGCCCGGGTGTCCGAAGTCGAAGTTGAGCTTAAAGATGATGATACGTCTCCAACGTATCTATAATTTTTTTATTGTTCCATGCTATTATTTATGAAGTCTTAGATGTTTAATGGGCTTTATCATTCACTTTTATATCATTTTTGGGACTAACCTACTAACCCAAAGGCCCAGTCCAGATTATTGTTTTTGCCTATTTCAGGGTTTTAAAGAAAAGGCATATCAAACGAAGTCCAAACGGAATAAAACCTTCGCGAGAGATATTTTTGGAGAAAATCGCGTAGGATAGACTTTGGGGCCTAGCCAGGAGACAGAAGGGCTACCCTCGAGGGTGGGGGCGCGCCCCCCTTCCCAGGGCGTTTCACCCTGCCTCGAGGGCAGACCCGGTGGTCCCTGGTGCCCCTCTTCTTCCTATATATACCTACGTACTCCAAAAACTCTGGGGCAGAGAGAAAACCCTAATTCCACCGCCGTAGCTTCTGTTCCCGTGGAGATCCCATCTTGGAGCCTATTCCGGGAGGGGGATCCATCACGGAGGCCTTCATCATCATCATCATCATCATCATCATCGCTCTCACCATGAGTTGTGAGTAGTTTACCACACACCTTCGGGTCCATAGCTAGTATCTAGATGGCTTCTTCTCTCTCTCTCTCTGGATCTCAATACAAAGTTCTCCTCGGTCTTCGAGGAGATCTATTCTATGTAATCTCTTTTGCGGTGTGTTTGTCGAGATCCGATAAATTGTGAGTTTATGATCAAGGTTATCTATGAAAGATATTTGGTTCTTCTCTGAACTTTTTATGTGTGCTCATAATATCCTTGCAAGTCTCTTCGAATTATTCGTTTGGTTTGGCCTACTAGATCTATAGTTCTTGCAATGGGAGAAGTGCTTGGCTTTGGGTTCAATCTTGCGGTGTCCTTTCCCAGTGAAAGTAGGGGCAGCAAGGCCCGTATTGTATTGTTGCCATCGAGGATAAAAAGATGGGGTTTTCATCATATTGCTTGAGTTTATCCCTCTACATCATGTCATCTTTCCTAAGGTTACTCTGTTCGTATGAACTTAATACACTAGATGCATGCTGGATAGCGGTCGATGTGCGGAGTAATAGTAGTAGATGCAGGCCGGAGTCGGTCTACTTGTCTCGAACGTGATGCCTATATACAATGATCATGCCTAGATAGTCTCATAATTTGCTCGACAGTAATTTGTTTACCCGTCGTAGAATATCGCTATCATGAGAGAAGCCACTAGAGAAAACTATGGCCCCGGGGTCTATCTCTATCATATTACTTTCCTGTCAACTAGCCAATTTCTATCACCGCTTTTATTTGCTGTTTTATTAAACTAAAAAATACCAAAAATATAAACTATCACCACTATCAGATCTCACTATCATAAGTGATCGTAAAGGGATTGCCAACCCCTTATCGCGTTGGCTTCGAAGTTCTTATTTGTTTGTCCAGGTGCGAGGGACTGGCGCGTGGTCTCCTACTGGATTGATACCATGGTTCTCAAAAACTGAGGGAAATACTTATGCTACTGTGCCGCATCTCCCTTTCCTCTTCGAGGGAATACAACGCAAGCTCAAGAGGTAGCAGATGCCATCCTCAAATGTGAGGCATTGGAGAAGAAGACTTCGGAACTAGCATCCGAGCTTGCTGCGGCAGTGAAGTCTGTCCAGGATGCGCGAGGCGAGTCGCGCAGCGCTCGCTAAGAAATCGAGCAGGCACGTCAGATAGCATCTGGTAAGACATTTCTCTTATAGAGCATCTTCGGAGGGAAGAAGTATATTGGGGTTGACACGATTATGGAGTTATCCAGGCGTGTTTGCTGATCTTCCGAGGAGCAGCGCAGGTGCCGCCCAATACTTCTGAGCCCAGGAGTGGAACAATACAGAGAAGCTGTTCTGGTCGCAGTTCTATGCGCCACAACATCCAGTGCCCCTCAGCGACCAGATGAAGCAGCTGGTCGAGTTGCACAACATGGCGGGTTCGGCCATGAAGGACTTAATAGTCCGGCTATGTCCTGCTGACCAATCCCAAGTAGGTACTTCGGATTGGTGAAGCGGCTCGTCGAGGCGAGTCCGCGGGTCGACACATTGACACGTTCGGCCTGCATAGAAGGTGCTCGGATGGCCTTCGCTCGTGTCAAAGTGCACTGGGCGAAGATGAATGCGGGGCATATTGCCACTATTGGTCCACCCGCCGACAAGTAGCACCGCAAGCCGGAGAAGTACTTCGAGGACGTCATCGACGGCGCCCGCCTTATAGAAGGCAAGTGTTCGAAGGATGTTATCTTCGAGTGATGTATGCAGATGTAAAGACTTAAGCTTATGAATCCGATGTATATGAATTTTGTGCTATTTGTGATATCAGTGTCGTTTACCTCCTGTGTGACTGTTTATCTAAATTTGAAAGTTCCCAGTCGTCGGCTTCAACCCCCGTGTACATAGTACCGGGGTGTTCGGTCATATGCATATACACTCTTTATCCAACGTCTTGGTCCGTATAGGAGGTTTATGCGGAGCGAACCAGGCAATCAGACTATGCGGCATTATTGCTTTCACTTAGTTGTAGGAGCTTGACATGTGGGGCTAGGTACTAGCTGCCCCTAGTGCGGATATGATATTCCTTTACTTAAGGCATCCAATTGCACCTGGCTGGGCAAAAAACCAACCCTTCGTATAACACGGGGTAGATCTCTATCGATCGTAGTACAACACTAAGTCACTGGATTGCGGACCAGGTTCTCGCCTATCATGACGGTCAGTTTTCGGCTTTCTCTACTGAGGTACTTGACCGGACGAGCCAGAAGTACAATCGCAATAGTTCTTCCTTTACACCCTAGCCGAACAATCGGGAACGTAGGCGTAAGGACATGAGTCGAGCAACCCAACTATTGACCCAAGACATGATTCGAAACTGATGCATATAAGGCAAACATCCAGGACGCCGAACACTCTCGATAGGTGTTCGGTCTTTTCAACATATACTGGGCTGAATACAGCCCCCGGTAATAAACCCTTATTAACAAGGCACATATGGCAGTCTGATATGGGAAGAGAACATTTATGATGAGTGAATAAAACTCTGAACATAATGCGAATCAAGTTGTTCTATTAATATCCCTTTATGGTGCGGCGAGCCGCAAACTTACGGACAATGCCGAAAATCTTTTTGGACATTTTATACGCCAAAAAGGTATATAACAAGAAAGAGAAAAAAGGTTTACGCAGGGTCTTAATCTAAAGAGAAACCTTAGTATGGGTCCCTGCTGCACGTCTGCGCTGTTTCCTCCTCTGTAATGTGTCCTTGAAGGAGTAAGAGTATGATGGCCGCCTGTAAAAGGAAAAGAAAATAAACCTGGAAAAGAAACATAAATCCAGTGTGGCCATGACAAGACTGGTTCGTTTTAAGGAACCTAAAAACATAGGTTTAGAGTTCGAATAGGGTCAAGCCGAACTATGGACTATATGTAGTGTGCCCCCAGTGTCGCCCAAGGGAATTTTAGGGCATAATTATGCACTCTAGGTACATATGCTATCACCTTATGGGGCAGTCGGTGGGGGCGTAGCTGCTAATCTAGCTCAGGCTCATCTGAGCTGCCGCACTGAGGCATTTTTCGGACACATTTAGTTATGTCCGCGACTAACAGATTATCCGGCTTGAATACGCCGCTTTGGACTTCGACTGCTAGGGCCGCAATGTCCTCCTCCGTACGGAGAGAGCGCTCCATATTTTTATTGACTGTAATGACGCCATGTGGTCCAGGCATTTTAAGATTTAAATATGCATAATGTGGGACTGCATTAAAGCGGGCGAAGGCCGTTCTTCCGAGTAGTGCATGATAGCCACTTCGGAACGGAGCTATGTCAAAGATTAGCTCTTCGCTTCGGAAGTTATCTGGAGAGCCGAATACGACTTCCAGTGTTATAGAGCCCGTGCAGCGGGCTTCCATGCCCGGTATCACTCCTTTAAAGGTCATGTTGCTTGGCTTGATTCTTGACGGGTCTATCCCAATCTTGCGGACAGTGTTCTGATATATCAGATTAAGAATGTTGCTGTCATCCATAAGGACTCGGGTTAGATGGTATCCATCAATTATTGGGTCGAGCACTAGGGCAGCCGAACCCCCATGATGAATACAAGTCGGATGATCCCTGCGATCGAAAGTGATCGGACAGGCCGACCATGGGTTGAATTTGGGGGCGACAGGCTCAACGACGTATACATCTTGGAGTGCGCGCTTGCGCTCCCTCTTTCGGATATGAGTGGCATATATCATGTTCACTGTTTTAACCCCCGATGGAAATTTCTTCTTCCCCCCTATATTCAGCTGGCGAGGTTCATCCTCGTCTTCGCTCTGAGGCTCCTTCCCCTTGTGTTCGGCATTGAGCTTGCCGGCCTACTTGAAGACCCAACAGTTACGGTTGGTGTGGTTCGCAGGTTTCTCTGGAGTGCCATGGATTTGGCAGGGCCTATCTAATATTTTGTCCAGACTGGATGTACCATCCTTGTTGCCCTTAAATGGGTTCTTCCATTGATCGGGTCTGGAGCCACTGAATCCGGTGTTTACCGTTGTATCATCTGGGCTTCCAGCATTGTTTCGACGTTTGTTTTTGTTACATCGTGGCTTTCCATTGTCGTCCCTGGCTTCAGATGTTCCAGGGTCACTGGTGGTGTTATGAGCTAACCAGCTATCCGCACCCCATGCAAAAGTGAGTCATGAGTGTAGTTAGGGCTGCCATTGTCCTCGGCTTTTCTTGTCCGACGTGTCTGGCTAGCCATTCATCCCGGATACTATGCTTGAATGCCGCTAAGGCTTCAGCGTCCGGACAGTCGATGATTTGGTTCTTCTTAGTGAGAAACCGATTCCAAAGCTTGCGGGCTGACTCCCCGGGTTGTTGGATGATGTGACTTAGATCGTCAGCGTTCGGGGGCCGAACATAAGTCCCTTGAAAATAAGCCCGAAAAGCATCCTCAAGTTCCTCCCAACTCCCAATGGAGTTCTCTGGGAGGCTGCTTAGCCAGTGCCGAGCTGGTCCTTTCAGCTTGAGGGGTAAATATTTAATGGCGTGGAGATCATCTCCTCAAGCCATGTGGATATGAAGAATAAAGTCTTCTATCCAGACGGTAGGATCCGTCATTCCATCGTACGCTTCGATATTCATGGGTTTAAACACTTCTGGGAAGTCATGATTCAGCACCTCATCGGTGAAGCACAGAGGGTGTGCAGCTCCTCTGTATTTTGCTATATCGTGGCGTATGTCCGATGGTTGTGATGTTCGGTATTGACCTCGAACTAGTATGTTACCGGCGCGATTGGCTTGATGGCCGCTGTCCCGTGCGGGAGCCCGGTCCCTAGGTCCGTAGATAGAACTGGTCTTGCTAGCTTTTTTGTTCAGGTCCTCACGCGGACCGTGTTTTCGGACTTGAGCCGCATCCTCCTTTCCTTTACGGGGTGGTGGTGCAGGCTTGTGTATGCCATTGCTAGCAACTCTGTCCCGTCCGCGAGGTGTTCGGTCCGGCTTGTCGGTGGTGTTATTCTTCGGCAGGATGGGCGCAACGGCCTCGTCGTCGAATTCAGGCAGCAGTTTACGCTTGGGATAGCTTTGGTTTGGCCGTTATAGCCATGTTTCTGTTCGGCGTCTAGCACCTCATTCCATCTATCGTTGAGTGTGTCCTCTGCGGCTCGAAGCCGTATCTGCTGCTTTTTCAGGCTCCTTGCGGTGGCAATAAGCCTCCGATGGAAGCGCTTTTGTTCTGAAGGTTCTTCTGGGACGATGTATTCGTCGTCATCCAGGCTAACTTATTCTTCGGAGACAGGTTCATAAGTACCGTCTTCGGCATCGCCATCATCGGACAGCGGCTTCGGACTCTGTTCGCCGTCCTCTCGCTCCTCCTGCTCCATCGCTGGGTCTGCGGGGTCATCGGCTTGTTCCGAAATATCATCATCGTTAGTGACGATGTTGCTATCTTTTCCTTTACGGGATTTAGTTCGGTGCTTTGGACGCCGACGTTTGGGAGGTTCTTCGACGGGTTTGTCCTCTACGGGATTGTTTTTGCCGTCGCCCTCCACCTCCTTAGGTGTATCCACCATGTACATGTCGTATGAAGACGTAGTTGTCCACCGCCCGGTTACGGGTCGGCTTTGATCTAGATCTGCTTCGGCTTCGAGGTCCATCCCTTCGAAGTCTTCGGAAGCGTAGTCAAGTAGATCGGTTAGATCTTCAACCGTGGCTACCAAGTGGGTGGTGGGTGGGCAGCAAAATTCTCCATCAGCCTCCAGTTCGAACCGGATATAGTGCGGTTGTGTGTCCCCATCTAGGGAGAGGGATCTTAACGACTTCAGCATGTCGCCAAAGGGTGAGTGCTGGAAGATATCTGCAGCACTGAATTCGGCGATAGACGCCTGAACTGGTTTGAAGGGCGCGGATGCGCTTGATTCGGAATCAGAGGCCGGAATTAGGTCCGGGGTTCCGATGACACAGACCCCACTTAAAGTTGGGTCTGTGTGCGGCTCCAACGGCGTGGAGTCTGCGGCTTCCGTGGCGGGGTTAAGCTTCCCGTCCTCGGGCGACGCGGCCTGTTCCTAATCTAAGGCCAGAACTGTTACAGGTGCTATTTCCTGATCCAATGACAGAGTTAAATCGTGTTCATCATGAAGGCAGAGAGAGGTTGACGCGGGCTCAAATCCGTCGAAGATCAAGTCTCCGCTGATATCAGCAACGTAGTTTAGGCTTTCGAATCTGACATGATGGCCAGGGGCGTAGCTCTCAATCTGCTCAAGGTGGCCTTCAGTGTTGGCGCGGAGCGCGAAGCCGCCAAACACGAAGACCAGTCCAGGAGGGAAGATTCCCTCGGTGTTGCCGTCGTCGTTGATGACGCGATCCATCGGTCCTTCGGTCGACGACATAGTGGAACTCTCAATGAAAGCACCAATGTCGGTGTCAAAATCGGCGGATCTCGGGTAGGGGGTCCCGAACTATGTGTCTGAGGATCGATGGTCGCAGGAGGCAGGGGACACGATGTTTACCCAGGTTCAGGCCCTCTCGATTGAGGTAAAACCCTACTTCCTGCTATATTAATATGGATGAATATGAGTACAAGAGTTGATCTACCCCGAGATCGTAATGGCTAAACCCTAAAGTCTAGCCTATGAGGATTTGAGATTCTCCGTTAGCCTCTACGGACTAAACCCTCCGGTTTATATACACACCAGAGGGGCCTAGGGTTTGTACATACCATCTTGCAGAGGAAGGAAAGATTACACCCGAATCTAAAACTTGCCATTACATGAACACAGGAGTCCTATCCGGATACGAGAGATGATCTTCGACTATGATCTTCACGGCCCACCAGTCCGGCCCACCAAGAGTTATATGGCCTCCCGAGGACCCCTTTATCCAGGAGTCCCTCACCTTGGGCCCGGGGGCTACTGTCGGCGTCCTGGGAACGGGGGTACCCAGACTTGCCTGCCTGCAGCCCAGGGTGTGACTCATCCAGCGGCCTGGTATGACCCAACCTCGTCAGCAACCACTCAAGACCCTCGCGAGGGGCCAAGCCTTGCGAGGCGAACGACACAAGACCTCCCCTGGGGCGGCCTCACTAGGCTAGCTCCCGAGGAGCGGAGATATTAAGGCAAGGGGTACCTCGTGAGGTCCTCGTGACGTGAGCCATGACGACCAAGGCCAGGCGGGCGCCAGCGGGCGCAGGATGCCAGTTTCCTCTTTGGTGCTAAAGGGGCCGTCGCGGGCGAGGAGTCCCGAGGCATCAGGCAAAGGTTTCCATATCGGTGCAACAAGACCAAGACCAGCAGGACGGCAGAGCGGAGGTCATCGCGGAGCCCACGGCGGCGTCACCACCATAGCCTTTGGCAGGCGAAGACCACCTTTTGTCAGGATAGCTTGTACTAGCTGTCCCCCTTCAAATTTGGCCGTTGTGCGATCCCTTCCCGCTCAATATTAGGGAAGAGGACTCGGACCTCTATAAATAGGACTAGCCACCACCATATGAGGGGGGATCCAGGGCCAACAAGACACACACCAGCAAGCTCATCCGAGCACAAGAACACCTCTCCTCAAGAGGTTGTTCTTCCCTTGTACTAGTTCTTCCCCAGTCTATAAGACAATCCACCACACCACACTGGATTAGGGTATTACACCACAACGGTAGCCCGAACCAGTATAAACCCTTGTGTCTCTTGTTCTTTGAGTTGGACGAGCTAGGCTTAGGAATCGGCGAGTAGATGAGCTAGGACGGAAGGAGAGATCTTCGTGCGCACCCCAGTGTTCGAACCACAAGGGTTTTGCCGAAACCCAAGATCCGACAGTAGCAGCTCGTCCAACTCCTTTGTGTGCTGATTGATCTCACTGTCATTTGCGGGGCGTATTGGTTTGTTCATTAGGACCTGCAACTTTTTCCGAAGCTTGCAAATTTTCTGTCTGACCGATCCAATCTTCTCCGTGCTCCATTTACTCAGTTTGTGTTGCATATTCAGCAACTTTCCCTGAATCTCTTTTCTTGATTTGTTCCATGGCATGACCTAATTCCTCCGACTCTCTTGAGTGGTGGTGAAGCATGTTATCTATGGTGATGCCCCACCTATTTTTCCTTCTCTGATACTAGATCTCGTTTGTGGTGGCGGTGACCATAACGGCGTGCAAAGCCTGGCATCACGTGGGTGTTTGCAAGGGTTCCTTTCCCTTACTGCAATCTATTGCAGGAGGCGTACAATCATAAGAAGGAAGACGACCAATATGATTTTCGATGCAGTTTTATTTTTTACGAGGTGTTTTACCAGGTCTACAATCTTGATATTTATCATAATTCAAATGTCCTTGGGTATCTTAGCCCATTTTTTCCGCATATAATCTAGGTGAAAAGAAAGTAGCCCAAGATGCCAAGTTGACCTACAAGCAACCGGTAACAAGGAGGGCCACATGCATGACGCTGCTACGGCAACGAGACGAGAATCCAATGACTGCCACAGCAGCAACGCACATTACAAGAGGCCAACTTACAGCCTATTGCATGCTGCAGCGTTGTAGAGAGCGGAACCATCTTGCCTATTTCATATGTAGGGCATGGCATCATTGCAAAGCAGCTAGTGATTTACTGGTTACACAGTTGATGACTGACCTGTTCAAATGAGAAGCAAAATGGTATCCAAATTAGGACGTGATCGAGATTGAATGCACCATATGTAGTGGAGTACTCCCTCTGTAAACTAATATAAGAGTGTTTAGATCACTATTTTAGTATTCTAAACGCTCTTATATTAGTTTACGGAGGGGTACCTGATTAGTTATGTACGAGCGGTCTGTTCTTTCTATTTGTGGATAAATTGAAATTGCAGCACCACGGTTAAGTAGGAAAATGACTAAATCATTGAAAGGGAAAAGCGCATCCGCCTATCCTAATAATTGAGGGTGATGAAACATTGACTCCTGATCTTGATGAGAATGGCAATTCAAGGTCCTAACAGTTTTTTTTCTCGCGAAAACGCAAAGCTTGCGTATCATTCCATTGATAGAAGAAGATCATAACGAGTACAAGATGTAATACAACACATGACACGGACGCAAGAGGCATGGGCATGGTCTTCGGATCAGAGAAATAAGGGATGCTCAGCCCAAAAGAGAAAAACATAGCTAAACTCGTCATCCTAAGAAGTAGCCCAAACTAACAACAAGACGACCAACAACCTCAGATCCAGACCCAAGGCCGCCACAAGCAAACAAGACGACGCCCTCATGAAGGAGAACGACACCAAGACGCCGCCATCGGCTAGCCGAACCTAGGGTTTCCCCGCTGCTCAAAGAGGGGCTCAGAAACGACCATAGCAATACCTCCAAGAAGGGGACGGCACCCGCGGGTGTTGCCACTGCTAGCATCGAATGCAGGGATTTCGCCCGGGCCAGAGTTGGAGCAATCCCAAGCCGTCGGATCACGATCGGAGAAGAGGAAGCCTGGTATAGGTCGGGCCCCGGACCGTAGGAGGGGTAGCCACGCCGGACACTAAAGAGGCACCAGGTGCGCGAGCAACGGAGCAGCGGAAGAACAAACAGGGCACGGAGGTGGGCTGCTGGGCAGAATGAGGGGCGATGGGGATGCAACGGTGGCCGGAGGCCCGAGCGAGCCAGGGTCCGGAGGGTAGCGTGGATCCTGGTCTCCGGGACCAGAACAATAAGGACGCCGGCTAGCCCATGGAGCTGAAGGGGGCGCAGCTTCATAAGAGCACCGGAATTGAAGAGCGCTTGGATGGATGGCCACCCAAGACACCAGCAGAGTGGGGTGCGAAGGCGCCCAAGCGCCGGCAAGCCTAAGGAGCCGGAAGGAGCGCAACTCTCGAGACGAGCCGGGCCCGAAGCCTCATCGGCCAACCATGGACGTAGTAGTGGGTGCGGGTCCATGACCGCCCCTGCAAGGGGTGATGGTGGGTGGAGACACGCGCGTAACCAAGCCTCGGTCGTCCTGCTGCAAGAGGCAGCCCCCACCGGGCGCTACCAGACACATCCAAGGCCATCGCTTGAGGGAGGAGCTGATCCGAAGCTCACGAGAGGGGAGGGGAGCCGCACCATGGAGGCGCAACCGGCCGCCGAAGGACGCAGCTGGCCAGGAACAAAGCCCCATATTTCTGGCGGGCTGGAGGGGGCGGCCGCGCGGGGGCGCGAGCCAGGGTCCCGGAGCCAACCCAAGGCACGGCTAGGGCACCTGCATGCCTCGACGAACCTGCAGGACAGCGACAACTCAACAAGTGACTACATACAAAGCAAAATGAGTAAATCTACACTCTAAAATATGTCTACATACATCCGTATGTTGTACCATTTGAAATGTCTAGAAAGACAAATATTTAGGAACGGAGGGAGTACAAACGCTATTTAAAAGCACTAAAAAATTTCTTTTTTGCAGAGACAAAACAAAAATACATTTTTTCACGAGCCCGGCACACACATCTGCGACTCTACCTTCTCATGCCGGAAACTAACGACAAAGCCGTCTCTCTCTACCTTCTCATGCCGCTGTTTTTGCTGGGCCATCCATTACGCATGTCTTTTGGCACAGTTAATGGTCCTGCAACTGCAAGCATCCCAGGTAGAAAATGTGACATAAGATCTGAAGAAATGAAAGCAACAAGCCAAGGAGAGAAAAAACAGGATGATGCGCAAAAGTCCAAGAACCCCCTTCTGCTTGCTGTTGTCCACTAGAGCATTTCCAGCTGCCATTGCTGTACTGCTTCTCTGTGACACTGGGAGAACCCTGGCGTGTGCTGATGCCCTCTCCCTCAGCTGGCGTCACTCACTGAATGCACAAATGTACCACACCTGCTGCTACCTCCTGGCGGTCGATCTGGCCTGCCGCGCGGACCATGTGCGGCAGACGACGGGCGTCGCATGTAAACGACTGCAAGATCTACCGGTAATTCAGCCTTGCAGCGCTGAAGATGCAGCGGCGCAAGTTTTTAATTTGATTTCAAGTTTTCAACAGCAAAAGTTGCAGAGCCCACAGCCTGCAAAGCAAAATACACCACTTCTACCAGTTTTATCTCATGGCTCACAGGAACGACAAGGTCTGCATGCATGCAACACTGTTTCATCGCAACCAGTAACTACTCCCTACCTCCCATAATATAAGATGGTTTTGCAAGTTGCAAGCTAAAACAACTTGCAAAACGATCTCATATTGTGGACGGAGGGAATATCACCGTACTGCAGCACCGCAACCAGAGGGGTCGATTTCTGAGAGTATCTCAGCAATTCCACAGCAACCATCACCACATCCACATTTCTGTAACAGCAGCTGAAGAAGGAATAGCCGATCAATCAAACACAGATTACCTTTTTGCAATACTGGTGCCACTCGAGAGAATCTTCAAGAATGTGATACACTTCATACACAGAAAATATGTGGGACTCTGCTGTGATAGGAAACATACCAAATACGAGTTGCGGAGTTCATACTTACTAGGGGTAATTATTACAAACATTAATGCAGTAACCTGCTCTCATATCATGGTTTGAAGAAACTTGTTATCTGATAGGGCCACTAAGCAAATCCTTTCCAGTGCATGGACGAAAACAAGATGAGCAAAGTTGGGAGGGGAAAAGGTTTAAAACCAAGAAAGTTAATGTGGGAAACAGAACCACCAGCGCCCCAGCATGTGTTGATGCTCATTATTTTTCTCGGCCCACAAATGAGTGCATAGCCCGTCCTTTGAGAAATTAACATGGTGAGCTCAGACCAAACCGAAGTACACGATGGTGTCCTTTGCCATGACCAGCAGAAGCAGCTTGAAGTATATCAAAGCCCACTTCCTGGTAATATCGTGGTGCACATAGTCCAGAAAGATCTCCTTGTGGAACATGTAAATCTGATGGTATACCGCCGCGACCATAATAGATGTACTGATGCTGTTCCTTGAGGAAAGAAGCAGAGTTGGGATCATGTAAAAGGTTGCTCCTGTTAATATCTCTGATCGCCTAACTTTAGAACTTTCACTTGTCAACGGACTGCTTCTAGGTTTAGCAGCTGCTTCTAGTGGGCTGAATGCCATGACTTTAGGGAAGGCTTCTTCGGTCGCATTTAGTGCATCAGATTGTCCCGTTCGAGCAACTGACTTGCATGTCTCAGAGACCTGTCAAAACTGGAAACATCAGGTCCATGCATAGAGTGGCATCATAAGTGAAAAACAAGCACTGGTTGGATTGTGAGTTTGTGACAACCTGTGTATTCTGCATGGGAGATCCATTGGATGCTACAGTAGAAAACCAACGCGGTAAAAATTGTGTGCCGCTGAGGTGTGATGTTGGCTCATGTCCCAGAACCTACGCACATGTACATATGCACAAGACCCAAGCAAACTAAATCACAACAGACTTTGCATTTCTTGAACAAAAGAAAAACGTAATAAAAGAAACCACTAAGAACAGCAAGTTCCTTGTTATAAATAAGCCTGAGTTTGAAAAAGAAAAACCATGGGCTTCATTAACCAGTCCAGCAAACAAAATTACCTCATTAAAGATTTTTCTATTTGTTTCCGGTACCCTAATGGGATACAGAGTGGAGCTACACAGAGGTATTTCTGTAATTTTTATATAAAATAACCCCAAAAGCTTCAATCACTACTTATAGATCAACACACGGTCAACTGACAGAAAGAGCATATCCAGAAACAGGATCAATTTTTTGGGCGTATATTCAGAACAAGGAAATTTTCGTGGCCAAATCCAAGTCTAGATTAGGAGTAATGCTAGACCTATGGAGTAACTAACGTGAACAATTAGGAAGTTTCAGTTAAACTTTAAGCATTCTCTTTGGGATATTCATGGCTAAAATCACGTAGGCTATGATCAACAAATGTCAGGCAAACAATGAACCTACTTCTCTTTAGCCAATATAAAACATGAAATGAACTTTTGCGAATGGGAAATCTTGGCATCACTAGGCAGATGATTTCTTGATTGTGGCACATAGAACTCGAATGTTGACATTTAAAGTGTAATCAGCTTGTATTGGAAACATATCGTATCAGAGCCACAATATCCCCTCATGTTAAGTCAATTATCACAAAATGAGATACCCCCACTTCTCAACTCTAGCAATTAGCTGATATTGTGTGGTAGCATGCTCAACTCGTATGGGACGGCAGGTGGAGATTCTAGGTATGACTGACATTGTTGTTCCTCGTACATTATTGGCATGCAGAGAGTTCTCTAACATCAACCACTCAACCAGGTACCATGCCAGGCTCGCAAATCAAAGCCCTGACAGATGTTTTTTTTAGTTTATCTACCCTTCTGCGGTTCTACCGCTATCCTGACCACGATATATAGATTCGAATAAAGACAGCGGCACACACATACTCCCTCAATCCCAAAATAAGTGTCTAAACTTTAGTACCACTTTGTACTAAAGTTGTGCTAAAGTTGAGACACAGAGGGAGTAGTACATACCACACACGGACACGATATATTAATTGGTATACATAGCACAGTTCCAATCTACTAAAACAATTATCCATCCTTCACGCTGAACGAGACGAAATCGAATGGCACGGGCAGCATCAGATGAGATAATATACTATTAGAACCAAACATCCACATGGCAGAGCATCAGATCAAACACAAGGAACCAGGCATGACGCTCGCTTTGATGTATATCACGACAACGCGCTAATGGGAGCTGGAAAGGGATGGGTAGACGAACCTTGCCGAGGCCAGGAGGGGATCCAATCGCCGGGGACGGGGCGGCAGCGGCGGGGTGGCGCGGGAAGGAGTAGAGCGCGCGGGATCCAGCCAGGGGCGCCGGAGCCGCATCCGCGCGGGAGAGGGCGAGAGCTAGGGTTTTGGATCGGGTTAGGAATCGCGACGCCATGGCGATGTCTCGCGTTGGCTACCCTGTTCGCTGCCGCGTGGTCGCCAGGAGGACGGGAAGAGGAAGGAGGAGAGAGGGGCTCGTTTTGGGCCCTCAGGGGATTAGGTAAGTGCTGATTTGGCCCGACTCTGATCAAGCTCTTCTTCGATTCGGGCTGGCATGGGCTTCAGATGTAGGCTCAAAGATGAATGGCTGGCATGGACTTCGATGTAGGCTCAAAGATGAATGGGCCCACTCAGATATTTGCTATGGCAGTTCGTCCATTTGGGTTTGCTCAAATAAAAGAGTTCGTTCCCTAAAAAAAAAGAGTTCATCCATCTGGGATTCAAACTGTCCACCGGTCACAAAACAGGAAAGGGATCATGCCCGAATCCCCACCCGCGACCAAACCCTCCACCTCGCCCCTCCCTTCTTCTTCTTCTTCCTCCCCAAGGAAACTACTCCATCTTCTACAATTGCAGAGATCTGCAATGGCTGCACCATTAGAAACTGAAGCAAGGGAAAAGTGAGAAAACATCAAATCAAGAAAGAAGGATGAGATTTTTTACCTCTTTTCCCCAAGAGCCTATTTTGACGCCCCC
>LR738709.1:483082649-483112826 GCA_902687465.1 Secale cereale | reverse complement strand
CCGTACACTAATCATACTCGTAAATGTGTACGACCAAGATCAGGGACTCACTGGAAGATATCACAACACAAGTCTAGACACAAATAAAATAATACAAACTTTATATTACAAGCCAGGGGCCTCGAGGGCTCGAATACATAAGCTCAAATTCACAAGAGTCAGCGGAAGCAATAATATCTGAGTAGAAACATAAGTTAAACAAGTTTTCCTTAAGAAGGCTAGCACAAAACAACACGATAGAAAAGGCAAGGCCTCCTGCCTGGGACCTCCTAACTACTCCTGGTCGTCAGTTGTCTCCACGTAGTAGTAGGCTCTGTCGGGGTAGTAGCAGTCATCAAGGGTGGCATCTGGCTCCTGGACTCCACCATCTGGTTGCATCAACCAGAAAGAAGAAAGAAGGGGGAAAAGGGGGAGCAAAGCAACCGTGAGTACTCATCCAAAGTACTCGCAAGTAAGGTTCTACACTACATATGCATCGGTATCAATGAAAAGGGTAGTATCTGAGGACTAAGTTGTAGAATGCCGGAATAAGAGGGGGAGAAGCTAGTCATATCGAAGACTAGCATCTTCTGGAAAACACCAATCTTGCAGTAGTAGAAGAGAGTACAGAATAACATATTATAATTACCAAGCATGTTGTAGCAATAAGGCCCAGAGATCCTTCCTTGACTCCCTACGAGGAAGCAATCCCGGAGCCACATATCCATTCATGTCTAAGTATCCAGTTCTAGTTGTATCGATCGGGATACAACTCCAAGTGTCCGTTACCGTAGGACATGCTATCGATAGATGTTTTCTTCCCTGCAGGGGTGCATCAACTTACCCACCACGCTTGCTTAACTCTAGCCGGACACACCATTAGGTCATGCTCGCCCTCGGCCAAACAATATGCCGCAACCCGACCTAGGCTTAATAGAGATGTCATGCACGCCGGACTAAACCCTATGCCCCCAGGGGTCATGGGCCAATCGCCCCGGGAACTCCTGCACGTTGCGTGGGCGGCCGGTGAGCAGACCTAGCTACCTCCTTAAAAAGGTAGGTGCATAACTAGTCCAACCCGGCGCGCGTCGCTTAGTCGCAATGACGTCAGTTAAGCTTCGGCTGATGCATACGACGCAGAACACCCATACTATGCCCACGTGATGGTTAGCGCTATCAGCTCAAAGGCCCATTGGATCAAATATCCAAACCGTTTAGTGTCTTGGGAACGCGGTAACGAGCAGAGACTCACGAAAGATGTGACCCCGTCGCCCCGTCTCGAGGACTTGTGGCAAGGGCTAAGAATGTCCGGCCACGCCTCGTATTCAACTCTCGGGTACCCCCCAGGTAACAATTGTAAAGTCTTAGTAACCATAGTAACTGTGTGTCTAACACCAAAGGGAAACCTGAGGAAATCACCCTCGATGGAATTCCACCTGATGTTTATCGTCAAGGTGAACGAAAGAGGAGTCACCCTCGAGGTCCACTCTTGAGAGTTGCACGATAGTGTCGTTATCGGGAGTGGAGAAAGAGGAATCACCCTCGATGACCATACCCGATGAACTAATCTACGAGGTTAACATCAGAAGTGCTGATGAGGTGTCACCCTCGGCACTCAATAGAAACCCAGTATTTGTCGAGCAACTAAGGGGGAAGTGATGTGTGGTGCCGGGGCCTGGTCTTCGATCCCGTCGATCGGGTCGTCTGATAATCGAGCGGGGCAGTCGGGACAATGTGGGGGGGGGGAGGGGTCACTGGTGAATCTCTAACCAGCCTATACTAAGCAGTTTAGTATAAACATGTAAGGTATGAAAGCAGGTATCAACAACAGGCTATGCATCAGAATAGGATCATACAAAAAGCAGTAGCAGTTCTAATGCAAGCATAAGAGAGAAGAGAGTGGGCGATATCGGAATGATCAAGGGGGGTTGGCTTGCCTGGTTGCTCTAGCAATAGGGAGGGGTCGTCATCGATGCAGTCGATCACCGAGGTAGGATCATTCTCGCGGTCTATCGGAGAGAAGAGGGGGAAGAAACAATAAATACAAAGCATACACATGCAACAGAGAAGCAAGACATGTCAACATGCAGTGCTAGGGTGCTCTAACGCGGTGGTACATGGTACCGGCGAAGGGGGATAACACTCGGGAAGTAACCCCGATGTGTCGTGTTTTCGGACAAATGAATCGGAGGGGGAAAGTTGCAGGTTCACTATTCTAGGTATGTGTGGCGAACGAACGGACCGCGTATTCGGATTTGTCTCGTCGTTCTGAGCGATTTTCATATATAAAACTTTTTCATCCGAGTTACAGATTATTTTATATGATTTTCTAAAGTTTTAGCAATATTCTAAAATTACTTATATTAACAGAAAAGGTTTATTGCATTAGCATGACATCACAGTGACATCAGTAGTCAACAGGACGACTGACCAGGTCAAACTGACCTGTGGGTCCCACCTGTCATGGACAGTGGAATAACAGAAGTTTAAACTAACTAGAATGAGGTTAATTAGGCAGTAGGCCCCACATGTCATTGGCTAATTAGTATTCCTAATTAGTTTTAATTATTAAAACATTTTAATTAGTGGATTGAGGGGGGTGGGGCCCGTACGTTAGTGGCTGGAGTTGCCCAGTCAGCATGTTGGCTGGGCCAACCCAGTCAACGGGGCCCCCTGGACCCACTGGTCAGCGACCCAGGGGCGGGTCCCTCGTTGCCACGTCGGTGGCCGGCGCCGGAGTTGCTCCGGCGACCAATCCAGCGGCGGCGCTTCGTCAGAGTTGGTCGGAACCGCGTTACAAGGGGCCTCCGGGCCTGCGGTTGGGTGCGTTCGAACGCGGGGGCCAAATCACGTCGATCTACGGCGATGACGCGAGCTAGGGAGGCCGGGGTTGGCCACTACGACGACGGTAGTCGGCGGCGGCACTCGGGCGATGGTGGCTACGGCGAGGTGAGGCACAGAATGAGACGGCCCGAGGACGACTCGAGGTGGCCGGATTCGTTGGCGAGCTCGCGGTGGCCGAAGCGGAGGAAGAAACGTCGGGGCAGTGTTGTGGGGGTCGTCCGGGCTTGCGTGCGTGGTCGGAGAAGACGAGGCGGACGACGGGGGTCCTCCTGGCAAGCTCCTAGGTGGTGGGGAGCACGCTGGCCATGCGGTCGGCGTCATTCATGGCGACGGTGGCGGTGGTCGCGGTGGATCTGAAAGGGGGGAGGTGGAGATCGACAGGGGGAGCACGAGAGGGGGCAAGTGGTGAGGGGTGGCGAGGAGGCGCGCCTGCCTTATCCCCTCGCTCGACGCCGGTGATGTGGTCCGACGGGGCACCGCCCCTGTTGCGACCCCGGTCGGGATAATAGGGGGGGGGGAAGACGACCGGGCGGCCAGTGGGCCGGGCCAGCCTGTCCGGGTGGGCTGCCTGGCCTTTTGGGCCAGGTGGCCCGAGGGGGTCCTTTTCTTTTCTTTTTCAGCTTCTTTATTTTGCATTTTTTTTAATCTTTTCTGTTTCAATTAGTTTAGGACACTTTAAACATTTTGCAAAAATGTTGTCCCACCACCAATATTAACAAAAGAATATTTTCCACATGATGAACATTTTAGTTTTCATGTTTGAGAAATTTTGAATTTCACTCTTATTTTGAAATTTAAATTCAACTGGAATTGCAAGAGATATTAGACAATGATGATCAAACATTAGTTTAGCAAAAAGATTAACTTAACCCCAAGGGTTACTGTAGCATCATTACACCGGCGTGTTACAACTCTCATCCTCTATAAGAAATTCTCGTCCCGAGAATTAAGAGGTAGAAGGGAAAATGTCGGGATATTTTGCCCGAAGATTATCCTTGCGTTCCCAAGTGGCTTCATCTTCAGAATGATTTGACCACTGCACCTTGAGGAACTTGGTAACCTTCTGGCGGGTTCGACGTTCAGCTTCTTCAAGAATGCGGATCAGATGCTCTTTGTAAGTGAGATCATCTTGCACTTCAATCAGTTCCGGATCCACTTCACATTCCGGATCCTTGAAGCAACGACGAAGTTGCGACACGTGGAAGACGTCATGGACGTGAGAGAACTATGGTGGCAACTCTAGTTGATAAGCCACTAGTCCACGACGGGCGAGAATGTGGAATGGACCAATGTAGCGCGGAGCTAGCTTGCCCTTGACTCCGAACCGATGAGTGCCTCTCAAAGGAGTGACACGCAGATAAGCTTGTTCACCAGGTTGATAAGTTGAACCCCAGTGTTTCCGGTCATAGTTGCTCTTCTGGTGGGACTGGGCCGCCTTGAGATTACCGCGGACAATGCGAACCCGCTCTCCAGCTTGTTGAATAATGTCTGGACCAATGAGCGTCCGTTCCCCAGTTTCTGTCCAATTCAGAGGGGTTCGACACTTACGTCCATAAAGCACTTCGAAGGGTGCCATCTTCAAGCTGGCTTGATAACTGTTATTATAAGAGAACTCCGCATAAGGGAGAGATTCTTCCCACTTCTTGCCGAAGGAAATAACACAAGCCCGAAGCATGTCTTCAAGAATTTGATTGACTCGCTCGACTTGGCCTTGGGATTGGGGATGATAAGCAGTGCTCCAGGTTATACGAGTTCCCATTGCCTCTTGGAAACTATCCCAGAACTTCAAAGTGAAAATACTACCATGGTCTGAACTGATCTCTTTCGGAATGCCGTGGAGTGACACAATTCTGGAGATATACACATTTGCTAATTGACTAGTAGTGATTGTCTCCTAGACTGGCAGAAAGTGAGCAACCTTCGAGAATTGGTCAATGACGAAAAAGATAGCATCATTACCTTTCTGAGACTTGGGCCAGTGACAAAGTCCATCTGGATCTTATCCCACTTCCATTCAGGAATCCGAAGCGGTTGTAGAAGTCCAGCCGGTTTCTGATGTTCTGCCTTGACGCGACGACAAACGTCACATTCTTCGATATACCAAGCAATGTCTTGCTTTATGTTAGACCACCAGTACTTCTGATGGATGTCTAGATACATCTTAGTACTTCTCAGATGAATAGAGAGAGGGGTGTCATGTGCTTCTTTCATCACCTTCTGAGTCATAAGCTCGAAGCGGGGTACCACTATGCGATCTTTGAAGTACAAGGTCCCATCTTTAGCAAGTGAGAAATCTCTAGATTTCTCTAAGGCAAGATCCTTTTTCATGAGATCAACGTGAGCATCTTTAGCTTGAGCAGACTTAATTGCTTTCAATAGAGTTGGTTTCAAGACAAGGTTATTCAGAGAACCGTGTGGAACTAGTTGAAGGTTCGGCTTGCAAAGCTCTGCATAAAGGCGGGGTTGAGCCTTATAAACCATGTGGTTATTGCAATAAGACTTGCGGCTCAGGGCATCGGCCATGACATTAGCCTTGCCTGGGGTATAGGAAATACCCACGTCATAATCTGTTATAGCCTCCATCCATCTTCGCCGACGGAGGTTCAGATCTGGCTGAGTAAACAGATACTTCAGACTCTGATGATCGGTGAAGATCTCGCAACAATTACCGAGAAGGTAATGTCGCCACAGCTTCAATGAATAAATAACCGTTGCAAGCTCAAGGTCATGAACTGGGTAGTTTTCTTCGTGAGAACGCACTTGACGAGAGGCATAAGCAATCACCCTGCGCTCTTGCACTAGGACACAGCCTACCTGTAACACCCCAAAAATTTAATCTTGTTTTATTAATTAGAATTTTGTCAGAAAGATTTATTTTCTATTTTCTGACTTTTCTATTAATTTCAGAGCTACTTCTTTTCTCTGGATTTTTTAATTTTTTTTCCTCTTATCTGAAACTTTTGGATAATATTGAGGGGCTTGAATGCTTTCTTAAAACATTTGATTTTTGTTGGGTATGCAAGTGGAAGCATTTGTATAATACTTTTGCCAAGCATCAATTCTTTTAAAATGGCTTTTCCATTCTTTTAAGGGCTCCCATTGCACTACAACTGCTTTAAATATTTCTTATTAAATTCCATAAAAATTTGGAGATGTCAAGTAGATGCATATAACTCATTTTTATGCAAAAATCCAGCTTTGTGTTTTATAAATTTTGAGCAAAACATCCTCTTTTTCATTCTGGTCCAGTTTGGTATTTTGCACTGCAACCCTATTTTAAATTCCTCTAGTGATCTTGGGATCTTTCCTGCTATTAGTACTTGCTACCAAACCCTTAAGTCCAGGATATTGGACCCATTTGAATAATTTTGGTCCATGCAATAATAGCCTAGATTTTCTGTCCAGATTTGGTTTTCTCAAAAACTTGCACTAACAAGTTTCTGTTTTTCTCAAACTAACCATTCCATTTTCTTGTGCATCTAGAGAGACCATGATCTGGAAAGTTTGGTGGCCAGAAAACATCCCTAGATGCCCATGGCATTCTGTCGAGCACCTTGTGCGCCGGGACAGAATTGGCATAGTTTTTAGTTTGCATTGTGGAGTTGCTTTCTGTGCCAAACCATCATGTCTAATGGAGCTATAGTAACCAACCTAGCTATTCTGTTAAGTCTTACCCTAACCCAAGCTTTCTAGATTGTATTGGCATTTCATCGAATGGTTGGTGGGCATGCTCTGGGCGCGGCCAGAGCGCGCATATGGCTGCCAACGCAACCGAACCGCCGCGTCGCACTTAACCCCACGCCCCTGGCTTTTGCTCGCCCGCAGGGCCGCGCCCCGTTCCCATCAGCTCGCCCGTGCCTCTCTGCCACCTCTGGCACCCCTCAGCGCCGCCGCAGCGAGCTCTCTTGGCGGCATGCCTTCGGCCGCAGCGCGCCCCTGCCGCGGCAGCACCGCCCCGGCCACCCCAGCACGCCAGCTGCGCTCGTGAACAGGCCGGCCTCATCCGCTTGCCCTGCAGACCCCGCCGGCCATCGCCACGTCGCCCCTAGCAAACAGTTCGCCGGACTTATCCACGGCCGCTACGGAGCAGTCGCCGCCGTGCTATAAATAGGCCGCCAACGCTTTCCTCTCGACCTCAGTAGCTCTCCCAGGACCCAGCTAAACGATTCCCTCCCTCCGTTTCATCCTAGAGCATACCTGGGAAGAAAACCCCCCTTTCACCGAAGCTTCCTCCCGCCATGAGCGAAGCCCTGCTCAAACCCGAACCCTCCAGCCACTCCTTTCATCTCCAACGGACGCGGCCTGTTCCCCTGAGCTCGTAGATGTGCAGAGCATCGAAGATGGCGTCCTCTAGCACCGGCAATCGCCGTGGGAACTCGCCTCGGTCTCTGTCCCAGCACGCGCGAGAGGAGGGAGATGAACCTGACAGCGCGGGCCCCGCTTGTCAGTGAGACTGCCCGAACCACCAGTGGCGCAGTCCCTACTTTACGTGTTTCCTCGGAGGACACGTAATCCTGAAAGTACGTTTTCGCTTTCGCTAAGCGTACTCTGTTAGAACCGTTTTCTATTATACGATGTGTTTTATAACAGAAGTTTGACCCCTCTTTGACTGGACATATCTTTTAAAATAAAACTCCAAATGAGTTGATTCTTTTTCCTACCTCTCTCAAATTTCACCTAGATTATTTTAAGATTTATTTCAAAAATAATTATGACAACTTTTTGTACTGTTTTTTTTTAAAGTTTGTGTTAATTTGAATATTTTCAAAAATAGGATTTGGAGGGAAGATCAAAACTTTCAAAAGTTTTGGAGTGCACCTCACCTCTCTGCACCTTGAAGGCAAGCATCTTGAACTCCATTATGACACAAGCTGTGTGTTGTTTGCTAGAACATATGAACTCCATCAATATGCTAAAATGGAGTAGCGTTATTTCATGTGGAAGCCATACTCTTGCATATCAACATATGGTGAAAATCTTTTCTGTTATATGTGTGATATTGGTGACAGTAGCCACTTCTCATGCCACATATGCCTGGTGATAGTTCGGATGGAGTCCGAAGGAAGATTGTGTTCCGGTGAACACAACCACGTGACTGACATCTCGTTGTGGCGAGGATGTGCAGTGAGGCATGTTGGAGCATGAGGGGTGGTGACCCTGTCAGGAAAACTGTGGAAAGTATCTGTTGTGCTAACCATGCAGGGAACACATAAGCCTCCTGAGTCGACCATAGATCGAGTCTTGTTCCAGTAACCCCCATGCTTGTTTTCGTACTACCACTTGTCCCTGCCGCGGGCAGGGTACGGTTCAGTAAGTTGTCAACCCCTTTCTTGGCACACACCGTACAGAGAGGCCATGGTGGAAGATACCGGGTGCATCCGGTAGGCATGCCACATGGTCCGGGGGCATGGGTGTTTCCGGTTGGGACCGAGAGGGGGGCACCCCTTAGTAGCGCGCGATATAAATTTGATCCCATGCTAATCGAGGTTGTAGCCTCCCCGCTTAGAGTTTTGCTTAACAAGTGTCGTGGGTGATTCCAGGCACCGGTAAGTTAAGCTGGTGTGTGCTGGTTGGGTGTGTTTTCAATTCAAAGACCGTAAGCGGAATTAGTCCCGGTGGACTAAAGGAATCCGTTACTCGTGGGTAAAGAGTACACCCTCTGCAGAGTTTATATCTATTCGAATAGCCGTATCCGCGGTTAAGGACTACAGTCTGGGATGGGTCAAGTGTCGGTCTTAGCGTCGGTCTTCGGAGGAAAACTTCTAAACCAGAATATTGATCATGACGTGTGACGAATGATGATTGTGATTATTATTATTGTGGACTAACCATTTATATTGTTGTTGAATTGTTGAGTATCCCTAGGATGGTTCTACCTCCTGAATACTCATTGTAATTATTATTATATAAGCCCTTTATGTGGCGTCGCACAGACGCCCGACTGTGGCATGTTGATTATTTATTTTCCTTATAAGCCCTTTTTGTGGTGTCGCCCAGACGCCCGACTGTGGCATGCTTGTTATCTATTTTCCTTATAATCCCTTTATGTGGCGTCGCTCAGACACCCGACTGTGGCATGTTGATTATTTATTTTCCTTATAAGCCCTTTAGGTGGCGTCGCTCCGACGCCCGACTGTGGCACGCATGTTATTTATTTTTCTTATAAGCCCTTTATGTGGCGTCGCTCAGATGCCCGACTGAGGCATGCTTTATATTATTATCCTTTCGAGGCGTCGCTTCAGACACCCGATCGGTTATTTTATCTTCATTCTCTGATTACTTATTCCTGTTTAATACGAATGACCTGCTTACATGCATCATGAATTTTATTTTGGGACTGACTAAGTGATCGTGGATTATTTCAGTGCATGATTATCACCTGCTATGTTATACCTGGTTTCATGATGTTTGCGAGTACATTCAAAGTACTCACTGGCTTGTCCCTGGCTATTGTCTTGGCCAGATCTCTTGCTTGGAAAGGAGCACAACGACGACAGCCCCGGAACCTAGGCAATGGAGATAGCAGCCGCGCGAAGATAGGAGTTATCCAGGTCAGCTGTTCCTGTGGGAAATGGAGTCCCATAGACGCTGATGATCCGCAAACCGCTTCCGCCGTCAACCATTAGAAAACTTTTGTTGTACTCATAGATCGGAATGGTCTTGTACTGCTTATTTTATATTTTGCTTGGAATTTCTGTACCAAGATTGTGTCTCATCAGCTAACAGTAATCCTGGGGCTGGTGAGCACAAGGACCGTTGACTGGGAAATTTATATCCTGGAAAACCGGTCCTGACAACCTTGGTATCAGAGCCAAGCTGACCATTGGCTAATCCTATCTTGGCCGGGTCGATGAACCTAGGTTAACCCACCCACCAGACCTTAACCTCACCACAATCAAGCCTATCCTACCCGATAGCCCACACTGTGACCCCGACAACTTTTGGCAGTCGGTGCCCAACCTATAAGACTAGCCCAGTAAGCTACACACCCGTGATCGACACCTGAGTTGCCCCATTCGCAAGTGTGCGAAGGAAGACTCCATTTTCTTTATATAAAGGGAGCGTTTGCCCCAACCGACAACCACAGTAATACATCGCATTTTGCGATATATATATCTGTGACAATGACCCCGACCACCAGAGAACAGAACCGACAATTAATATTGCCACCACAACACAATATGTCATCCAGCCAGATGCTATACATGAGGCCACTCCGTGACCTTACCAAGCATCCCTCGCCTTGTGCACTGCCTTCACAGCCAATTGTTTTTTTTTCAGGTCGCACCTTGGGATTCATATAAAGACCCCAGATGCAACCCCGGGGGATTTTTATTAAAAAAAAATTGTGGGATTTTGACCACAATACCATGGGTTTTCTCCAGCCATCCTGGTACAACCTGTTCAAATCGAGGGTCACTCTCATATTGTACAGCCAGGCACACCCCGCAGGTAGACCCAAACCAAGACCCTACGGAAGTTCCCTTCATCGGGAAAATCCATGCCCACTCCAATAATGACCATAAAGATCGCTGCTTATGGAGCGGTTACCTATCTTCAATTCATGGTACCCTATGCCAGTGAACGTGGCTATTATTATTTCCCCGAATAGTGCAGCAGCCAGAGAAGCCGCATCCTTTCCCTACACCTGAGAAGAGAAAGGTCCGATGCTAAATAAGCTGGTGCACTATATCATCGCTCGAGAGCGCTTGACCCAGCAAGTGATGGATTTTCTCCAGACCCTTGCTGTGTAAAACCCTAGTCGCTATTAGTAGACCCCTGAGGCCAGACTAAGAGAGACGCATTTTGTGAGTCCCCCATCCACTCCCAGTAGACGAAGGATATATCGCACTGCAGGGAATAATTCCTCGTGAAATATAGCTTATTACCTGAACCGTCAGCACCGTGGTTATATCAGTTTGTGTAGAAATTGACTGCTTGTTGTGATAGCTGTGTTATGCTTTAAAATTTTCTGTATTAGTATATTGCATTGGTTGAAGTTGTTTCTCGTGATTAAAAAAAAATTGATTGTTTTTAATTATAGCAAATTTCATAGTAAGGTTTTTCTTAAAAGACCACTGCCATGAAAAATGTTTTCCTCAATAAAAATTTGTTTTGCATGCCCTCTCGTTATATAACTCACAGACCACGTGCACTTAATGCAAGACCCCGCGCGCTTTTATCACCTAATCAATTACCTCCCTAGTATACCACAGCTGCACATTAGTCAGCGACTTTTCTATGACCCCGTCTTATCGTGTGTATAGTGTAATTGTTTTTCAGGTTGCGATTGCCGCGTGGTACGAGTAATATTTTTTGCAACTTTCGTCCTTTAGCAAATCTCGAGGACGAGATTTTTCTTAAGGGGGGTAGTGTTGTAACACCCCAAAAATTTAATCTTGTTTTATTAATTAGAATTTTGTCAGAAAGATTTATTTTCTATTTTCTGACTTTTCTATTAATTTCAGAGCTACTTCTTTTCTCTGGATTTTTTAAATTTTTTTTTCTTATCTGAAACTTTTGGATAATATTGAGGGGCTTGAATGCTTTCTTAAAACATTTGATTTTTGTTGGGTATGCAAGTGGAAGCATTTGTATAATACTTTTGCCAAGCATCAATTCTTTTAAAATGGCTTTTCCATTCTTTTAAGGGCTCCCATTGCACTACAACTGCTTTAAATATTTCTTATTAAATTCCATAAAAATTTGGAGATGTCAAGTAGATGCATATAACTCATTTTTATGCAAAAATCCAGCTTTGTGTTTTATAAATTTTGAGCAAAACATCCTCTTTTTCATTCTGGTCCAGTTTGGTATTTTGCACTGCAACCCTATTTTAAATTCCTCTAGTGATCTTGGGATCTTTCCTGCTATTAGTACTTGCTACCAAACCCTTAAGTCCAGGATATTGGACCCATTTGAATAATTTTGGTCCATGCAATAATAGCCTACATTTTCTGTCCAGATTTGGTTTTCTCAAAAACTTGCACTAACAAGTTTCTGTTTTTCTCAAACTAACCATTCCATTTTCTTGTGCATCTAGAGAGACCATGATCTGGAAAGTTTGGTGGCCAGAAAACATCCCTAGATGCCCATGGCATTCTGTCGAGCACCTTGTGCGCCGGGACAGAATTGGCATAGTTTTTAGTTTGCATTGTGGAGTTGCTTTCTGTGCCAAACCAGCATGTCTAATGGAGCTATAGTAACCAACCTAGCTATCCTGTTAAGTCTTACCCTAACCCAAGCTTTCTAGATTGTATTGGCATTTCGTCGAATGGTTGGTGGGCATGCTCTGGGCGCGGCCAGAGCGCGCATATGGCTGCCAACGCAACCGAACCGCCGCGTCGCACTTAACCCCGCGCCCCTGGCTTTTGCTCGCCCGCAGGGCCGCGCCCCGTTCCCATCAGCTCGCCCGTGCCTCTCTGCCACCTCTGGCACCCCTCAGCGCCGCCGCAGCGAGCTCTCTTGGCGGCATGCCTTCGGCCGCAGCGCGCCCCTGCCGCGGCAGCACCGCCCCGGCCACCCCAGCACGCCAGCTGCCCTCGTGAACAGGCCGGCCTCATCCGCTTGCCCTGCAGACCTCGCCGGCCATCGCCACGTCGCCCCTAGCAAACAGTTCGCCGGACTTATCCACGGCCGCTACGGAGCAGTCGCCGCCGTGCTATAAATAGGCCGCCAACGCTTTCCTCTCGACCTCAGTAGCTCTCCCAGGACCCAGCTAAACGATTCCCTCCCTCCGTTTCATCCTAGAGCATACCTGGGAAGAAAACCCCCCTTTCACCGAAGCTTCCTCCCGCCATGAGCGAAGCCCTGCTCAAACCCGAACCCTCCAGCCACTCCTTTCATCTCCAACGGACGCGGCCTGTTCCCCTGAGCTCGTAGATGTGCAGAGCATCGAAGATGGCGTCCTCTAGCACCGGCAATCGCCGTGGGAACTCGCCTCGGTCTCTGTCCCAGCACGCGCGAGAGGAGGGAGATGAACCTGACAGCGCGGGCCCCGCTTGTCAGTGAGACTGCCCGAACCACCAGTGGCGCAGTCCCTACTTTACGTGTTTCCTCGGAGGACACGTAATCCTGAAAGTACGTTTTCGCTTTCGCTAAGCGTACTCTGTTAGAACCGTTTTCTATTATACGATGTGTTTTATAACAGAAGTTTGACCCCTCTTTGACTGGACATATCTTTTAAAATAAAACTCCAAATGAGTTGATTCTTTTTCCTACCTCTCTCAAATTTCACCTAGTTTATTTTAAGATTTATTTCAAAAATAATTATGACAACTTTTTGTACTGTTTTTTTAAAAGTTTGTGTTAATTTGAATATTTTCAAAAATAGGATTTGGAGGGAAGATCAAAACTTTCAAAAGTTTTGGAGTGCACCTCACCTCTCTGCACCTTGAAGGCAAGCATCTTGAACTCCATTATGACACAAGTTGTGTGTTGTTTGCTAGAACATATGAACTCCATCAATATGCTAAAATGGAGTAGCGTTATTTCATGTGGAAGTCATACTCTTGCATATCAACATATGGTGAAAATCTTTTCTGTTATATGTGTGATATTGGTGACAGTAGCCACTTCTCATGCCACATATGCCTGGTGATAGTTCGGATGGAGTCCGAAGGAAGATTGTGTTCCGGTGAACACAACCACGTGACTGACATCTCGTTGTGGCGAGGATGTGCAGTGAGGCATGTTGGAGCATGAGGGGTGGTGACCCTGTCAGGAAAACTGTGGAAAGTATCTGTTGTGCTAACCATGCAGGGAACACATAAGGCTCCTGAGTCGACCATAGATCGAGTCTTGTTCCAGTAACCCCCATGCTTGTTTTCGTACTACCACTTGTCCCTGCCGCGGGCAGGGTACGGTTCAGTAAGTTGTCAACCCCTTTCTTGGCACACACCGTACAGAGAGGCCATGGTGGAAGATACCGGGTGCATCCGGTAGGCATGCCACATGGTCCGGGGGCATGGGTGTTTCCGGTTGGGACCGAGAGGGGGGCACCCCTTAGTAGCGCGCGATATAAATTTGATCCCATGCTAATCGAGGTTGTAGCCTCCCCGCTTAGAGTTTTGCTTAACAAGTGTCGTGGGTGATTCCAGGCACCGGTAAGTTAAGCTGGTGTGTGCTGGTTGGGTGTGTTTTCAATTCAAAGACCGTAAGCGGAATTAGTCCCGGTGGACTAAAGGAATCCGTTACTCGTGGGTAAAGAGTACACCCTCTGCAGAGTTTATATCTATTCGAATAGCCGTATCCGCGGTTAAGGACTACAGTCTGGGATGGGTCAAGTGTCGGTCTTAGCGTCGGTCTTCGGAGGAAAACTTCTAAACCAGAATATTGATCATGACGTGTGACGAATGATGATTGTGATTATTATTATTGTGGACTAACCATTTATATTGTTGTTGAATTGTTGAGTATCCCTAGGATGGTTCTACCTCCTGAATACTCATTGTAATTATTATTATATAAGCCCTTTATGTGGCGTCGCACAGACGCCCGACTGTGGCATGTTGATTATTTATTTTCCTTATAAGCCATTTTTGTGGTGTCGCCCAGACGCCCGACTGTGGCATGCTTGTTATCTATTTTCCTTATAAGCCCTTTATGTGGCGTCGCTCAGACACCCGACTGTGGCATGTTGATTATTTATTTTCCTTATAAGCCCTTTAGGTGGCGTCGCTCCGACGCCCGACTGTGGCACGCATGTTATTTATTTTTCTTATAAGCCCTTTATGTGGCGTCGCTCAGATGCCCGACTGAGGCATGCTTTATATTATTATCCTTTCGAGGCGTCGCTTCAGACACCCGATCGGTTATTTTATCTTCATTCTCTGATTACTTATTCCTGTTTAATACGAATGACCTGCTTACATGCATCATGAATTTTATTTTGGGACTGACTAAGTGATCGTGGATTATTTCAGTGCATGATTATCACCTGCTATGTTATACCTGGTTTCATGATGTTTGCGAGTACATTCAAAGTACTCACTGGCTTGTCCCTGGCTATTGTCTTGGCCAGATCTCTTGCTTGGAAAGGAGCACAACGACGACAGCCCCGGAACCTAGGCAATGGAGATAGCAGCCGCACGAAGATAGGAGTTATCCAGGTCAGCTGTTCCTGTGGGAAATGGAGTCCCATAGACGCTGATGATCCGCAAACCACTTCCGCCGTCAACCATTAGAAAACTTTTGTTGTACTCATAGACCGGAATGGTCTTGTACTGCTTATTTTATATTTTGCTTGGAATTTCTGTACCAAGATTGTGTCTCATCAGCTAACAGTAATCCTGGGGCTGGTGAGCACAAGGACCGTTGACTGGGAAATTTATATCCTGGAAAACCGGTCCTGACACTACCCTTGACGTGAAGCATCGCAATATATGACGAAATCCTTTTGAGAATCCGGAGGAGCAAGCACTAGGGCAGAAGTCAGCTTGTTCTTGAGAGCCTGGAAACTTTCCTGACATTTATCTGTCCATTCAAACTTAATGCCTTTGTGTAGCAAATTGGTCAGTGGCTTGGCGATCTTGGAGAAGTTCTCAACGAAACGACGGCAGTAGCTGGCGAGTCTGAGAAAGCTTCTGACTTGCTTGACATTCTTGGGAGGGGTCCAGTCAAGAATAATCTGAACTCACTCTGGTTTGACGGCAATACCATCCTTGGAGATAACATGTCCACGGTAGGTTACTTCGGGTAGCCAGAATTCACACTTAGAATACTTGGCATATAGTTGATGCTCTCGAAGCTTTTCCAAAATAAGACGAAGATGTTCAACATGTTCTTCTTTATTCTTCGAATATACCAGGATATCATCCAGGTAGACCACGACGAACTTGTTGAGGTAATCCATGAATATATAGTTCATCAGACGAGAGAATGTCGCTGGAGCATTGGTCAAACCGAAGGACATGATGGTGTACTCGTAAGAACCATAACGAGTGACGAATGTGGTCTTTGGAATATCCTCTTCACGAACACGGATCTGGTGGTAACCCAACCTCAAGTCGAGTTTAGAGAAAACTGATGAACCAGCCAGTTGATCATACAGATCGTTGATCCGAGGAAGCGGATATTTGTTCTGAATTGTAGCTTGGTTGATAGGACGATAGTCTTGGACCAAACGGTTTGTGCCATCCTTCTTCTTCACAAAGAGAGAAGGTGCTCCCCAAGCAGAGGAACTTGGATGAATGAATCCACTGCGAAGAGACTTGTCGATTTCCTCCTTAAGCTCAAGGAGTTCATGAGGTGCCATCTTGTAGGGTCGTTTGGCAATAGGAACGGTGCCTGGTTTCAAGTTGATGACAAATTCAACAGCCCGTGTAGGAGGTATGCCTGGGAGTTCTTCTGGAAAGACATCTTGGAAATCACGAATGACTAGAATCTTCTCAATGCCCTCAGGAGGTGCCGCGTTAAACGCATTCAATGCATAAAGTCGTGCCTCGGCATTTTGAACAATCTGAGCATGGTAGCTTACTATCTCATTTAATGGATGTAAAAGATGAATGACTTTGGTGGCGCAAACGATAGAGGCAGTATGTGCTTTCAACCATTCCATTCCTAGAATGAGATCAATATTAGAAGACTCCAATATAATGGGAGAAACATGGAATTCCAACCCTTCAATTTCAACGGGGACGTCGCGACCAATCGTGGTGGTTCGACACTGACCCGCAGGGGTGCGTACCACTATCGGAGTGTTCATGGGCTCGCATCGAATGTCGTGTGCATAAGCAAAATTTTCTGACATGAATGAATGTGATGCTCCTGAATCAAATAACACAAAAGCCGGTATTGAGTTCACGTGAAGAGTACCCATCACAGTAGCAGGCTGATCTTGAGCTTCATTCAGATCAACATGATTAGCCTGACCATGACCATAATATCTGGTATCGTTGTTGTGGGGCTGATTATTGTTACGACCAGTTTTAGGGAGGGCCAGCTGGTTCTTGCTCTAACTGCAATCCCTAGAACAGTGACCTGGATGGCCACATCTGAAGCACAAACCACCATTGGGATTGGGAGCAGGAGCTCGGGGTGGTGCAGTCCGAAGAGGCTGCCTCGATGGTGGAGGGGGCAGACGCAGAGCAGCATAGGACGGTCTTGGAGCAGGAGCAGTTGGACGATACATGCTGTGGGGGATCCAAATCTGATGCTTCTGTGCGGACGGGCCCGAAGATTAGCCAGTGTCACGGCTGTGCCTGAAGGATCCTTGTTGTTCCTGAAGACCAGTCTCAACCTGAATAGCCTTGTTCATCAAGGTTGCGAAGTCGGCAAAGTCATGAGCGAGAAGTGCTAGCTTGATATCAGGGTGAAGTCCATCACGAAACTTTTCTTGCCTGCGAGCATAAGTAGCAATGTCTTCTTCAGCATAGCGAGACAAGTCTAAGAATTCCCGCTGATAAGCATCTATAGGCTTGTTGCCTTGGATGAGGTTGCGAAACTCTCGCTTCTTCCTGTCCATGATTCCCTGAGGAATGATGCGGGCACGGAAGGCGGCTTGGAAATCCGGCCAAGTGATGACCGTTCCAGCAGGTAGGGTACGCCTGTGGCTATCCCACCATTGAGTAGTGGGGCCCTTCAGATAGTATGCCGCAAAGGTGACATAGTTGGCAGTGGCTACATCAGCAGACTCTAGCTCGAAAGCGATGTCTCGGAGCCAGTCATCAGCATCAAGTGGCTGAGTTGAGCTGCGTTAGACGACAGGGTTGAGTTGCGTAAAGTCTTGCAGAGTTACTGGGGCTAGCTGCTGATTCATATTTGGGCGAGGAAACTGAGGCATCACTCCTTCCATGAACTCGCAATTCAGCTCAAACTGTTGCATCATTCCTGCCACGAATTCGGGCGATGGTGGAGAGTTGTCACCACGACCACGACCACCTGGTCTAACCATCCTGCTAACATGTAACAGGGGTAGTTAATCATTGAGCATTTGCAAAGACAAATAATTATTCACTATCTAACATGTAGAATGAACGAGGTTCGACGGGTACCACATGGTAGTCGGCAAGACAAAGTGGGCTACTTATTCAAAATACTACTCTAAGGAATAACTATGGTTTCTCTAACTTTGGGGTGAATGTGGTCACGGAATCCTAATGTGAGAGTTAGTAAATTTGTCTAACCCGAATAGAAGAGAGTTCAGAGTCCCAGAGAGTATAGGCGAGCAGTAAAAGATCCTAATACCACCGAATGGCGACGTGGGCCCTTAAGCCACACGACCATGTTAGTAAAATAGTTTTTCAAAGACTAGACTCAACTTCGGCCAAGGAGTTGGAAAGGGGGTTCCTACAGGCAGTTGGCTCTGATACCAACTTGTGATGCCCCCGTCTTGACCGTACACTAATCATACACGCAAATGTGTACAATCAAGATCAGGGACTCACTGCAAGATATCACAACACAACTCTAGACACAAATAAAATAATACAAGCTTTATATTACAAGCCAGGGGCCTCGAGGCCTCGAGTACATAAGCTCGAATTCACAAGAGTCAGCGGAAGCAATAATATCTGAGTAGAAACATAAGTTAAACAAGTTTGCCTTAAGAAGGCTAGCACAAAACAACACGATCGAAAAGGCAAGGCCTCCTGCCTGGGACCTCCTAACTACTCCTGGTTGTCATTTGTCTCCACATAGTAGTAGGCTCCGTCGGGGTAGTAGCAGTCATCAAGAGTGGCATCTGGCTCCTGGCTTCCACCATCTGGTTGCATCAACCAGAAAGAAGAAAGAAGGGGGAAAAGGGGGAGCAAAGCAACCGTGAGTACTGAGTACTCATCCAAAGTACTCGCAAGCAAGGATCTACACTACATATGCATCGGTATCAATGAAAAGGGTAGTATTTGCGGACTAAGCTGCAGAATGCCAGAATAAAAGGGGAGAAGCTAGTCCTATCGAAGACTAGCATCTTCTGGAAACCACCAATCTTGCAGCAGTAGAAGAGAGTACAGAATAACATATTATAATTATCAAGCATGTTGTAGCAATAACGCCCAGAGATCCTTCCTCAACTCCCTACGAGGAAGCAATCCTGGAGCCACATATCCATTCATGTCTCAGTATCCAGTTCTAGTTGTATCGATCGGGATACAACTCCAAGTGTCCGTTACCGTAGGACAGGCTATCGATAGATGTTTTCTTCCCTGCAGGGGTGCACCAACTTACCCACCACGCTTGCTTAACTCTGGCCGGACACACCATCAGGTCATGCCCGCCATCAGCCAAACAATACACCGCAACCCGACCTAGGATTAATAGAGAGGTCATGCACGCCGGACTAAACCCTATGCCCCCAGGGGTCATGGGCCAATCGCCCCGGGAGCTCCTGCACGTTGCGTGGGTGGCCGGTGAGCAGACCTAGCTACCTCCTTAAAAAGGTAGGTGCATAACAAGTCCAACCCGGCGCGCAATGCTCAGTCGCAATGACGTCAGTTAAGCTTCGGCTGATGCATACGACGCAGAACGCCCATACTATGCCCACGTCATGGTTAGCGCTATCAGGCCAGAGGCCCCTTGGATCAAATATCCAAACCATTTAGTGTCTTGGGAACACGGTAACGAGCAGAGACTCACGAAAGATGTGACCCCGTCGCCCTGTCTCGAGGACTTGCAGCAAGGGCTAAGAATGCCCAGCCACGCCTCGTATTCAACTCTCGGGTACCCTCCAGGTCAACCCGTCTCCACATCACTCGCGGGTACCCCTCAGGGTCGACCCGCCTTTCCAGGTAACAGTTGTAAAGTCTTAGTAACCATAGTAACTGTGTGTCTAACACCAAAGCGAAACCCGAGGAAATCACCCTCGATGGAATTCCACCTGATGTTTATCGTCAAGGTGAACGAAAGAGGAGTCACCCTTGAGGTCCACTCTTGAGAGTTGCACGATAGTGTCGTTATCGGGAGTGGAGAAAGAGGAATCACCCTCGATGACCATACCCGATGAACTAATCTACGAGGTTAACATCAGAAGTGCTGATGAGGTGTCACCCTCGGCACTCAATAGAAACCCAGTATTTGTCGAGCAACTAAGGGGGAAGTGATGTGTGGTGCCGGGGCCTGGTCTTCGACCCCGTCGATCGGGTCGTCTGATAATCCAGCGGGGCAGTCGGGACAATGTGTGGGGGGGGGGAGGGGTCATTGGTGAATCTCTAACCAGCCTATACTAAGCAGTTTAGTATAAACATGTAAGGTATGAAAGCAGGTATCAACAACAGGCTATGCATCAGAATAGGATCATACAAAAAGCAGTAGCAGTTCTAATGCAAGCATAAGAGAGAAGAGAGTGGGCGATATCAGAATGATCAAGGGGGGTTGGCTTGCCTGGTTGCTCTGGCAATAGGGAGGGGTCGTCATCGATGCAGTCGATCACCGAGGTAGGATCATTCTCGCGGTCTATCGGAGAGAAGAGGGGGAAGAAACAATAAATACAAAGCATACACATGCAACAGAGAAGCAATACATGTCAACATGCAGTGCTAGGGTGCTCTAACGCGGTGGTACATGGTACCGGCGAAGGGGGATAACACTCGGGAAGTAACCCCGATGTGTCATGTTTTCGGACAAATGAATCGGAGGGGGAAAGTTGCAGGTTCACTATTTTAGGGATGTGTGGCGAATGAACGGACCACGTATTCGGATTTGTCTCGTCGTTCTGAGCAATTTTCATATATAAAACTTTTTCATCCGAGTTACAGATTATTTTATATGATTTTCTAAAGTTTTAGCAATATTCTAAAATTACTTATATTAACAGAAAAGGTTTATTGCGTTAGCATGACATCACAGTGACATCTGTAGTCAACAGGACGACTGACCAGGTCAAACTGACCTATGGGTCCCACCTGTCATGGACAGTGGAATAACAGAAGTTTAAACTAACTAGAATGAGGTTCATTAGGCAGTAGGCCCCACATGTCATTGGCTAATTAGTATTCCTAATTAGTTTTAATTATTAAAACATTTTAATTAGTGGATTGAGGGGGTGGGGCCCATACTTTAGTGGCTGGAGTTGCCCAGTCAGCACGTTGGCTGGGCCAACCCAGTCAACGGGGCCCCCTGGACCCACTGGTCAGCGACCCAGGGGCGGGACCCTCGTTGCCACATCGGTGGCCGGCGCCGGAGTTGCTCCGGCGACCAATCCAGCGGCGGCGCTTCGTCAGAGTTGGTCGGAACCGCGTTACAAGGGGCCTCCGGGCCTGCGGTTGGGTGCGTTCGAACGCGGGGGCCAAATCACGTCGATCTACGGCGGCGACGCGAGCTAGGGAGGCCGGGGTTGGCCACTACGACGACGGCAGTCGGCGGCGGCACTCGGGCGATGGTGGCTACGGCGAGGTGAGGCACAGAATGGGGCGGGGCTAGGTCCATTGGGTTCCTGGAGAGCCCAGGAACTCAACTGCGAGCTCGGACCACGGTGGCCACGGCGGAGGAGCGAGCAGCGGCGGCGAGCTCGCGGTCGTGGTGGCGAAACTAGCTAGGGGGCGCGGGGGAGGGAACAACGAGGGGGAGGAGAAGCGGAAGCTCACCACCGTTGCTGAGACGGCCCAAGGACGACTCGAGGTGGCCGGATTCGTTGGCGAGCTCGCGGTGGCCGAAGCGGAGGAAGAAACGTCGGGGCAGTGTTGTGGGGGTCGTCCGGGCTTGCGTGCGTGGTCGGAGAAGACGAGGCGGACGACGGGGGTCCTCCTGGCAAGCTCCTAGGTGGTGGGGAGCACGCTGGCCATGCGGTCGGCGTCGTTCATGGCGACGGTGGCGGTGGTCGCGGCGGATCTGAAAGGGGGGAGGTGGAGATCGACAGGGGGAGCACGAGAGGGGGCAAGTGGTGAGGGGTGGCGAGGAGGCGCGCCTGCCTTATCCCCTCGCTCGACGCCGGTGAGGTGGTCCGACGGGGCGCCGCCCCTGTTGCGACCCCGGTCGGGATAATAGGGGGGGGGGGAAGACGACCGGGCGGCCAGTGGGCCGGGCCAGCCTGTCCGGGTGGGCTGCCTGGCCTTTTGGGCCAGGTGGCCCGAGGGGGTCCTTTTCTTTTCTTTTTCAGCTTCTTTATTTTGCATTTTTTAATCTTTTCTGTTTCAATTAGTTTAGGACACTTTAAACATTTTGCAAAAATGTTGTCCCACCACCAATATTAACAAAAGAATATTTTCCACATGATGAACATTTTAGTTTTCATGTTTGAGCAATTTTGAATTTCACTCTTATTTTGAAATTTAAATTCAACTGGAATTGCAAGAGATATTAGACAATGATGATCAAACATTAGTTTAGCAAAAAGATTAACTTAACCCCAAGGGTTACTGTAGCATCATTACACCGGCGTGTTACAACTCTCCTCCTCTATAAGAAATTCTCGTCCCGAGAATTAAGAGGTAGGAGGGAAAATGTCGGGATATTTTGCCCGAAGATTATCCTTGCGTTCCCAAGTAGCTTCATCTTCAGAATGATTTGACCACTGCACCTTGAGGAACTTGGTAACCTTCTGGTGGGTTTGACGTTCAGCTTCTTCAAGAATGCGGATCAGATGCTCTTTGTAAGTGAGATCATCTTGCACTTCAATCAGTTCCGGATCCACTTCACGTTCCGGATCCTTGAAGCAACGACGAAGTTGCGACACGTGGAAGACGTCATGGACGTGAGAGAACTGTGGTGGCAACTCTAGTTGATAAGCCACCAGTCCACGGCGAGCGAGAATGTGGAATGGACCAATGTAGCGCGGAGCTAGCTTGCCCTTGACTCCGAACCGATGAGTGCCTCTCAAAGGAGTGACACGCAGATAAGCTTGTTCACCAGGTTGATAAGTTGAACCCCAGTGTTTCCGGTCATAGTTGCTCTTCTGGTGGGACTGGGCCGCCTTGAGATTACCGCGGACAATGCGAACCCGCTCTCCAGCTTGTTGAATAATGTCTGGACCAATGAGCGTCCGTTCCCCAGTTTCTGTCCAATTCAGAGGGGTTCGACACTTACGTCCATAAAGCACTTCGAAGGGTGCCATCTTCAAGCTGGCTTGATAACTGTTATTATAAGAGAACTCCGCATAAGGGAGAGATTCTTCCCACTTCTTGCCGAAGGAAATAACACAAGCCCGAAGCATGTCTTCAAGAATTTGATTGACTCGCTCGACTTGGCCTTGGGATTGGGGATGATAAGCAGTGCTCCAGGTTATATGAGTTCCCATTGCCTCTTGGAAACTATCCCAGAACTTCAAAGTGAAAATACTACCATGGTCTGAACTGATCTCTTTCGGAATGCCGTGGAGTGACACAATTCTGGAGATATACACATTTGCTAATTGACTAGTAGTGATTGTCTCCTAGACTGGCAGAAAGTGAGCAACCTTCGAGAATTGGTCAATGACGAAAAAGATAGCATCATTACCTTTCCGAGACTTGGGCCAGTAACAAAGTCCATCTGGATCTTATCCCACTTCCATTCAGGAATCCGAAGCGGTTGTAGAAGTCCAGCCGGTTTCTGCTGTTCTGCCTTGACGCGACGACAAACGTCACATTCTTCGATATACCAAGCAATGTCTTGCTTTATGTTAGACCACCAGTACTTCTGATGGATGTCTAGATACATCTTAGTACTTCTCAGATGAATAGAGAGAGGGGTGTCATGTGCTTCTTTCATCACCTTCTGAGTCATAAGCTCGAAGCGGGGTACCACTATGCGATCTTTGAAGTACAAGGTCCCATCTTCAGCAAGTGAGAAATCTCTGGATTTCTCTAAGGCAAGATCCTTTTTCATGAGATCAACGTGAGCATCTTTAGCTTGAGCAGACTTAATTGCTTTCAATAGAGTTGGTTTCAAGACAAGGTTATTCAGAGAACCGTGTGGAACTAGTTGAAGGTTCGGCTTGCAAAGCTCTGCATAAAGGCGGGGTTGAGCCTTATAAACCATGTGGTTATTGCAATAAGACTTGCGGCTCAGGGCATCGGCCATGACATTAGCCTTGCCTGGGGTATAGGAAATACCCACGTCATAATCTGTTATAGCCTCCATCCATCTTCGCCGACGGAGGTTCAGATCTGGCTGAGTAAACAGATACTTCAGACTCTGATGATCGGTGAAGATCTCGCAACAATTACCGAGAAGGTAATGTCGCCACAGCTTCAATGAATAAATAACCACTGCAAGCTCAAGGTCATGAACTGGGTAGTTTTCTTCGTGAGAACGCACTTGACGAGAGGCATAAGCAATCACCCTGCGCTCTTGCACTAGGACACAGCCTACCCTTGACGTGAAGCATCGCAATATATGACGAAATCCTTTTGAGAATCCGGAGGAGCAAGCACTAGGGCAGAAGTCAGCTTGTTCTTGAGAGCCTGGAAACTTTCTTGACATTTATCTGTCCATTCAAACTTAATGCCTTTGTGTAGCAAATTGGTCAGTGGCTTGGCGATCTTGGAGAAGTTCTCAACGAAACGACGGCAGTAGCTGGCGAGTCTGAGAAAGCTTCTGACTTGCTTGACATTCTTGGGAGGGGTCCAGTCAAGAATAGTCTGAACTCACTCTGGTTTGACGGCAATACCATCCTTGGAGATAACATGTCCACGGTAGGTTACTTCGGGTAGCCAGAATTCACACTTAGAATACTTGGCATATAGTTGATGCTCTCGAAGCTTTTCCAAAATAAGACGAAGATGTTCAACATGTTCTTTTTTATTCTTCGAATATACCAGGATATCATCCAGGTAGACCACGACGAACTTGTTGAGGTAATCCATGAATATATAGTTCATCAGACGAGAGAATGTCGCTGGAGCATTGGTCAAACCGAAGGACATGATGGTGTACTCGTAAGAACCATAACGAGTGACGAATGTGGTCTTTGGAATATCCTCTTCACGAACACGGATCTAGTGGTAACCCAACCTCAAGTCGAGTTTAGAGAAAACTGATGAACCAGCCAGTTGATCATACAGATCGTTGATCCGAGGAAGCGGATATTTGTTCTGAATTGTAGCTTGGTTGATAGGACGATAGTCTTGGACCAAACGGTTTGTGCCATCCTTCTTCTTCACAAAGAGAGAAGGTGCTCCCCAAGCAGAGGAACTTGGATGAATGAATCCACTGCGAAGAGACTTGTCGATTTCCTCCTTAAGCTCAAGGAGTTCATGAGGTGCCATCTTGTAGGGTCGTTTGGCAATAGGAACGGTGCCTGGTTTCAAGTTGATGACAAATTCAACAGCCCGTGTAGGAGGTATGCCTGGGAGTTCTTCTGGAAAGACATCTTGGAAATCACGAATGACTAGAATCTTCTCAATGCCCTCAGGAGGTGCCGCGTTCAACGCATTCAATGCATAAAGTCGTGCCTCGGCATTTTGAATAATCTCAGCATGGTAGCTTACTATGTCATTTAATGGATGTAAAAGATGAATGACTTTGGTGGCGCAAACGATAGAGGCAGTATGTGCTTTCAACCATTCCATTCCCAGAATGAGATCAATATTAGAAGACTCCAATATAATGGGAGAAACATGGAATTCCAACCCTTCAATTTCAACGGGGACGTCGCGACCAATCGTGGTGGTTCGACACTGACCCGCAGGGGTGCGTACCACTATCGGAGTGTTCATGGGCTCGCATCGAATGTCGTGTGCGTAAGCAAAATTTTCTGACATGAATGAATGTGATGCTCCTGAATCAAATAACACAAAAGCCGGTATTGAGTTCACGAGAAGAGTACCCATCACAGTAGCAGGCTGATCTTGAGCTTCATTCAGATCAACATGATTAGCCTGACCATGACCATAATATCTGGTATCGTTGTTGTGGGGCTGATTATTGTTACTGCCAGTTTTAGGGAGGGCCAGCTGGTTCTTGCTCTAACCGCAATCCCTAGCACGGTGACCTGGATGGCCACATCTGAAGCACAAACCACCATTGGGATTGGGAGCAGGAGCTCGGGGTGGTGCAGTCCGAAGAGGCTGCCTCGATGGTGGAGGGGGCAGACGCAGAGCAGCATAGGACGGTCTTGGAGCAGGAGCAGTTGGACGATACATGCTGTGGGGGATCCAAATCTGATGCTTCTGTGCGGACGGGCCCGAAGATGAGCCAGTGTCACGGCTGTGCCTGAAGGATCCTTGTTGTTCCTGAAGACCAGTCTCAACCTGAATAGCCTTGTTCATCAAGGTGGCGAAGTCGGCAAAGTCATGAGCGAGAAGTGCTAGCTTGATATCAGGGTGAAGTCCATCACGAAACTTTTCTTTCCTGCGAGCATAAGTAGCAATGTCTTCTTCAGCATAGCGGGACAAGTCCAAGAATTCCCGCTGATAAGCATCTATAGGCTTGTTGCCTTGGATGAGGTTGCGAAACTCTCGCTTCTTCCTGTCCATGATTCCCTGAGGAATGATGCGGGCATGGAAGGCGGTTTTGAAATCCGGCCAAGTGATGACCGTTCCAGCAGGTAGGGTACGCCTGTGGCTATCCCACCATTGAGCAGTGGGGCCCTTCAGATAGTATGCCGCAAAGGTGACATAGTTGGTAGGGGCTACATCAGCAGACTCTAGCTCGAAAGCGATGTCTCGGAGCCAGTCATCAGCATCCAGTGGCTGAGTTGAGCTGCATTAGACGACATGGTTGAGTTGCGCAAAGTCTTGCAGAGTTACTGGGGCTAGCTGCTGATTCATATTTGGGCGAGGAAACTGAGGCATCACTCCTTCCATGAACTGGCGATTCAGCTCAAACTGTTGCATCATTCCTGCCACAAATTCGGGCGATGGTGGAGAGTTGTCACCACGACCACGACCACCTGGTCTAACCATCCTGCTAACATGTAACAGGGGTAGTTCATCATTGAGCATTTGCAAAGACAAATAATTATTCACTATCTAACATGTAGAATGAACGAGGTTCGACGGGTACCACATGGTAGTCGGCAAGACAAAGTGGGCTACTTATTCAAAATACTACTCTAAGGAATAACTATGGTTTCTCTAACTTTGGGGTGAATGTGGTCACGGAATCCTAATGTGAGAGTTAGTAAATTTGTTTAACCCGAATAGAAGAGAGTTCAGAGTCCCAGAGAGTATAGGCGAGGAGTAAAAGATCATAATACCACCGAATGGCGACGTGGGCCCGTAAGCCACACGGCCATGTTAGTAAAATAGTTTTTCAAAGACTAGACTCAACTTCGGCCAAGGAGTTGGAAAGGGGGTTCCTACAGGCAGTCGGCTCTGATACCAACTTGTGATGCCCCCGTCTTGACCGTACACTAATCATACACGCAAATGTGTACAATCAAGATCAGGGACTCACTGCAAGATATCACAACACAACTCTAGACACAAATAAAATAATACAAGCTTTATATTACAAGCCAGGGGCCTCGAGGCCTCGAATACATAAGCTCGAATTCACAAGAGTCAGCGGAAGCAATAATATCTGAGTAGAAACATAAGTTAAACAAGTTTGCCTTAAGAAGGCTAGCACAAAACAACACGATCGAAAAGGCAAGGCCTCCTGCCTGGGACCTCATAACTACTCCTGGTTGTCATTTGTCTCCACATAGTAGTAGGCTCCGTCGGGGTAGTAGCAGTCATCAAGAGTGGCATCTGGCTCCTGGCCTCCACCATCTGGTTGCATCAACCAGAAAGAAGAAAGAAGGGGGAAAAGGGGGAGCAAAGCAACCGTGAGTACTGAGTACTCATCCAAAGTACTCGCAAGCAAGGATCTACACTACATATGCATCGGTATCAATGAAAAGGGTAGTATTTGCGGACTAAGCTGCAGAATGCCAGAATAAAAGGGGGAGAAGCTAGTCCTATCGAAGACTAGCATCTTCTGGAAACCACCAATCTTGCAGCAGTAGAAGAGAGTACAGAATAACATATTATAATTATCAAGCATGTTGTAGCAATAACGCCCAGACATTCTTCCTCAACTCCCTACGAGGAAGCAATCCTGGAGCCACATATCCATTCATGTCTCAGTATCCAGTTCTAGTTGTATCGATCGGGATACAACTCCAAGTGTCCGTTACCGTAGGACAGGCTATCGATAGATGTTTTCTTCCCTGCAGGGGTGCACCAACTTACCCACCACGCTTGCTTAACTCCGGCCGGACACACCATCAGGTCATGCCCGCCATCGGCCAAACAATACACCGCAACCCGACCTAGGATTAATAGAGAGGTCATGCACGCCGGACTAAACCCTATGCCCCCAGGGGTCATGGGCCAATCGCCCCGGGAGCTCCTGCACGTTGCGTGGGTGGCCGGTGAGCAGACCTAGCTACCTCCTTAAAAAGGTAGGTGCATAACAAGTCCAACCCGGCGCGCGCTGCTCAGTCGCAATGACGTCAGTTAAGCTTCGGCTGATGCATACGACGCAGAACGCCCATACTATGCCCACGTCATGGTTAGCGATATCAGGCCAGAGGCCCCTTGGATCAAATATCCAAACCATTTAGTGTCTTGGGAACACGGTAACGAGCAGAGACTCACGAAAGATGTGAACCCGTCGCCCTGTCTCGAGGACTTGCAGCAAGGGCTAAGAATGCCCAGCCACGCCTCGTATTCAACTCTCGGGTACCCTCCAGGTCAACCCGTCTCCACATCACTCGCGGGTACCCCTCAGGGTCGACCCACCTTTCCAGGTAACAGTTGTAAAGTCTTAGTAACCATAGTAACTGTGTGTCTAACACCAAAGCGAAACCTGAGGAAATCACCCTCGATGGAATTCCACCTGATGTTTATCGTCAAGGTGAACGAAAGAGGAGTCACCCTTGAGGTCCACTCTTGAGAGTTGCACGATAGTGTCGTTATCGGGAGTGGAGAAAGAGGAATCACCCTCGATGACCATAACCGATGAACTAACCTACAAGGTCAACATCAGAAGTGCTGCTGAGGTGTCACCCTCGGCACTCGATAGAAACCCAGTATTTGTCGAGCAACTAAGGGGGAAGTGATGAGCGGTGCCGGGGCCTGGTCTTCGATCCCGTTGATCGGGTCTTCTGATAATCCAGCGGGGCAGTCGGGACAATGTGTGTGTGTGTGGGGGGGGGGGTCACTGGTGAATTTCTAACCAGCCTATACTAAACTTATTAGTATAAACATGTAGGGTATGAAAGCAGGTATCAACAACAGGCTATGCATCAGAATAGGATCATACAAAAAGCAGTAGCAGTTCTAATGCTAGCATAAGAGAGAAGAGAGTGGGCGATATCCGAATGATCAAGGGGGGTTGGCTTGCCTAGTTGCTCTGGCAAGAGGGAGGGGTCGTCGTCGATGCAGTCGATCACCGAGGTAGCATCAGTCTCGCGGTCTATCGGTGAGAAGAGGGGGAAGAATCAATAAATACAAAGCATACACATGCAACAGAGAAGCATGACATGTCAACACACAATGCTAGGGTGCTCTAACGCGGTGGTACACGGTACCGACGAAGGGGGATAACACTCGGGAAGTAACCCCGGTGTTTCGTGTTTTCGGACAGATGAATCGGAGGGGGAAAGTTGCAGGTTCACTATTCTAGGGATGTGTGGCGAATGAGCGGACATCATATTCGGATTCGTCTCGTCGTTCTGAGCGATTCTCATATATAAAACTTTTTCATCTAAGTTACAGATTATTTTATATGATTTTCTAAAGTTTTAGCAATATTATGAAATTACTTATATTAACATAAAAGGTTTATTGCGCCAGCATGACGTCAAAGTGACATCAGCAGTTAACAGGACGGCTGATCAGGTCAAACTGACCTGTGGGTCCCACCTGTCATGGACAGTGGAATAACAGAAGCTTAAACTAACTAGAATGAGGTTAATTAGGCAGTAGGCCCCACATGTCATTGGCTAATTAGTATTCCTAATTAGTTTTAATTATTAAAACATTTTAATTAGTGGATTGACGGGGGTGGGGTCTGTACGTCAGTGGCTGGAGTTGCCCAGTCAGCACATTGACTGGGCCAACCCAATCAACGGGGCCCCTGGACCCACTGGTCAGTGACCTAGTGGCGGGTCCCTCCTTGCCACGTCGGAGGCCGGCGCCGGAGTTGCTCCGGCGACCAATCCAGCGGCGGTGCTTCGTCGGAGTTGGCCGGAACTGCGATACAGGGGGCCTCCGGGCCTGCGACTGGGTGCGCTCGAACTCGGGGGCCAAACCGTGTCGATCTACGGTGGCGGCGCGGGCTAGGGAGGCCGGGGTTGGACACTACGACGACGGCAGGCAGCGGCGGCGCTCGGGCGATGGTGGCTACGATGAGGTGAGGCATGGAATGGGGCGGTGCTAGGTCCGTTGGGTTCCTGGAGAGCCCAGGAACTCAACTGCGAGCTCGGATGCGAGGTCGGACCACGGTGGCCACGGCGGAGGAGCGAGCAGCGGCAACGAGCTCGCGGTCGTGGTGGCAAAACTAGCTAGGGGG
>LR738709.1:483050119-483082592 GCA_902687465.1 Secale cereale | reverse complement strand
ACGAGGGGGGGGGAGAAGCGGAAGCTCACCACCGTTGCTGAGACGACCCGAGGACGACTCTAGGTGGCTGGAGTTGTTGGCGAACTCGCGATGGCCGGAGCGGAGGAAGAAACGTCGGGGCAGTGTTATGGGGGTCGAATCGGCTCGCGTGCGTGGTCGGAGAAGACGAGGCGGACGACGGGGGTCCTCCTGGCGAGCTTCTAGGTGGTGGGGAGCACACTGGCCACACGGGTGGCGTCGTTCATGGCGACGGTGGCGGTGGTGTCGGCGGATCTGAAAGGGGGGAGGTGGAGATCAAGAGGGGGAGCGTGAGAGGGGGCAAGTGGTGAGAGGAGGCGAGAAGGCGAGGGGGGCGCGCCTGCCTTATCCCCTCGCTTGACGCTGCTACTTCTCGAGCTTGCGTTGTATTCCCTCGAAGAGGAAAGGGTGATGCAGCACAGTAGCGTAAGTATTTCCCTCAGTTTTTTAGAACCAAGGTATCAATCCAGTAGGAGACCACGCGCGAGTCCCTCGCACCTGCACAAACAAATAAGAACTTCGCAGCCAACGCGATAAGGGGTTGTCAATCCCTTTACGGTCACTTACGAAAGTAAGATCTGATAGAGATGATAGTTTGATATTTTTGGTATTTTTGATTATAAGAATAGAAAGTAAAAGCGAAAAAGTAAAGTAGATTGTAGATTGATATGTTGAGAATAGACCCGGGGACCATAGTTTTCTCTAGTGGCTTCTCTCATGATAGCAATATTCTATGGCGGGTAAACAAATTACTGTCAAGGAATTGATAGAAAAGCGAATAATTATGAGACAATCTAGGCATGGTCATTATATATAAGCATCACGTCCGAGACAAGTAGACCGAAACGATTCTGCATCTACTACCTAGACAAGTAGATTCGGTCTACTTGTCTCAGACGTGATGCCTATATACAATGATCATGCCTAGATAGTCTCATAATTATTCGCTTTTCTATCAATTGCTCGACAGTAATTTGTTTACCCGCCGTAGAATATCGCTATCATGAGAGAAGCCACTAGAGAAAACTATGCCCCCCAGGTCTATTCTCAACATATCAATCTACATCTACTTTACTTTTACCGCTTTTATTTGCTGTTTTATTAAACCAAAAATACCAAAATATAAACTATCATCTCTATTAGATCTCACTCTCGTAAGTGACCGTAAAGAGATTGACAACCCCTTATCGTGTTGGCTGCGAAATTCTTATTTGTTTGTGCAGGTGCGAGTGACTCGCGCGTGGTCTCCTACTGGATTGATACCTTGGTTCTCAAAAACTGAGGGAAATACATACGCTACTATGCTGCATCTCCCTTTCCTCTTCGAGGGAATACAACGCAAGCTCAAGAGGTAGCTGATGTCTACTACGCACCCTTCTTCTTGTAGACGTTGTTGGGCCTCCAAGTGCAGAGGTTTGTAGGACAGTAGCAAATTTCCCTCAAGTGGATGACCTAAGGTTTATCAATCCGTGGGAGGCGTAGGTTGAAGATGGTCTCTCTCAAGCAACCCTGCAACCAAATAACAAAGAGTCTATTGTGTCCCCAACACACCCAATACAATGGTAAATTGTATAGGTGCACTAGTTCGGCAAAGAGATGGTGATACAAGTGCAATATGGATGGTGGATATAGGTTTTTGTAAACTAAAAATATAAAAACAGCAAGGTAACAAGTGGTAAACATGAGCATAAACAGTGTTGCAATGATAGTAGGCAAGGCCTAGGGTTCATACTTTCACTAGTGCAAGTTCTCTCAACAAGGAAAAAATAATTGGATCATATTACTAGCCCTCAACATGCAACAAAGAGTCACTCGAATGTAACTAATAGCGGAGAACAAACGAAGAGATTATGGTAGGGTACGAAACCACCTCAAAGCTATTCTTTCTGATCGATCTATTCAAGAGTCCGTAGTAACGTTCAATCTATCATAGAGTTCATACTAAAATAACACCTTAAGACACAAATCAATCAAAACCCTAATGTCACCTAGATACTCCATTGTCACCTCAAGTATCCGTGGGCATGATTATACGATATGCATCACATAATCTCAAAAACGTCTATTCAACCAACACATAGAACTTCAAAGAGTGCCCCAAAGTTTCTACCAGAGAGTCAAGACGAAAACGTGTTCCAACCCCTATGCATAGATTCCAAAGGTCACGGAACCCGCAAGTTGATCACCAAACATACATCAAGTGGATCACATGATATCCCATTGTCAACACAAATAAACACGTGCAAGACATACATCAAGTGTTCTGAAATCCTTAAAGACTCAATCCGATAAGATTACTTCAAAGGGAAACTGAATCCATTAAAAGAGAGTAGAGGGGGAGAAGAAGATCCAACTAGAATAGCAAAGCTCGCAATACATCAAGATCGTGCCATCTCAAGAACACGAGAGAGAGAGAGATCAAACACATAGCTACTGATACTTACCCTCAGCCCCGTGGGTGGACTACTCCCTCCTCATCATGGAGAGCGCCGAGATGATGAAGATAGCCATCGGAGAGGGATTCCCCCCCTCCGGCAGGGTGCCAGAACGGGTGTAGATTGGTTTTCGGTGGCTACAGAGGCTTTCGGCGGCGGAACTCCCGATCTAGGTTAATTTCCGAAGGTTTCAGTATTTATAGGAATTTTTGGAGTCGGGGACAAGTAAAGGGGAGCTACGGGCCGTCCTCGAGATAGGAGGGCATGCCCCCCTTCCCAGGGCATGCCCTCCACCCTCGAGGGCAGCCTGTGGCTCTCCTGGCCCACCTCTTTTGCTTCGGGGGCTTCTTTTGGTCCAGAAAAAATCATAAAAAATTGACTCGTCAATTGGACTCCGTTTGATATTCCTTTTTTGTAAAACCCTAAAATAGGAGAAAAACAGAAACTGTCACTGGGCTCTGGGTTAATTGGTTAGTCCCAAAAATCATATAAAGGTGTATAATAAAGCCCATAAGACATTTTAGAAGGATAATATAATAGCATGGAACAATAAAAAACTATAGATACATTGGAGACGTATCAGCATCCCCAAGCTGAATTCCTGCTCTTCCTCGAGTAGGTTAATGATAAAAACAAAATTTTAATGTGGAATGCTAACCAATATAGTTTTTGAATGTAATTCTCTTCATTGTGACATGAATGTTCAGATCTGAAAGGTTCAAGATAAAAGTCTATATTGACATACGAAACAATAATACTTCAAGCATACTAACAAAGCAATCTTGTCTTCTCAAAATACTATGGCTAAAGAAAGCTATCCCTACTAAATCATATAGTGTTGGCTATGCTCCCTCGTAATCATACAAAAATATTCATATCATGCACAACCCCGATTTCAGCCAAACATTTGTTTCCATACTCTATCGTTTCAAATCTTTCAACTTTCACGCAATACATGAGCGTGAGCCATGGATATATCACTATGGGTGGAATAGAGGTGGTTGTGGAGAAGACAAAAAGGAGGGAGATAGTCTCACATCAACTAGGTGTATCAACAGGCTATGGAGATGCCCATCAATAGATATCAATGTGAGTGAGTAGGGATTGCCATGCAACGGATGCACTAGAGCTAAATATGAATGAAATCTCAACAAAAGAAACTAGTGGGTGTGTATCCAACTTGCTTGTTCACGAAGACCTAGGGCATTTGAGGAAGCCCATCGTTGGAATATACAAGCCAAGTTCTATAATGAAAATTCCCACTAGTATATGGAAGTGACTAAACATGAGACTCTCTACAATGAAGAACATGGTGCTACTTTGAAGCACAAGTGTGGAAAAAGATAGTAGCAATTGTCCCTTTTTTTCTTTTTTGGGTTTTTTTCTTTGGCCTTTCTTTTGTTTCTTTTTTTTTGCGGAGGGGTTTATAGATTCAGCCTTTCCTCCCATGGGACAATGCTCTAATAATGACGATCATCACACTTTCATTACAACTCGATATTACAACTCGAGACTACAACAACAAAGTATGACTCTATATGAATGCCTCTGGCGGTGTACCGGTATGTGCAATGAAACAAGAGTGACATGTATGATAAGATTATGCATGGTGGCTTTGCCACAAATACGATGTCAACTACATGATCATGCAATGGCAATATGACAATATGATGCGTGTCATATGAACGGAACAGTGGAAAGTTGCATGGCAATATATCTCGGAATGGCTATGGAGATGCCATGATAGGTCGGTATGGTGGCTGTTTTGAGGAACAATATGGTGGCTGTTTTGAGGAAGGATATATAGTGTGTTTATGGCACCGGCGAAAGTTGCGCGGTACAAGAGAGGCTAGCAATGGTGGAAGGGTGAGAGTGTGTATAATCCATGGACTCAACATTAGTCATAAGAACTCATATCTTATTGCAAAAATCTACGAGTCATCAAAACAAAGCAATCAACGCATGCTCCTAGGGGGGAGGTTGGTAGGAGTTAACCATCGCGCGCCCCCGACCTCCACACAAAGGTTGACACTCTACAAATACCTCATGCTCTAACTTAGTCACACAACGGTTCACCATACGTGCATGCTACAGGAATTACTAACCTTAACACAAGTATTTATCAATTTCATAATAACTCCACTAGCACGACTCTAATATCACTATCCTAATGTCTCAAAACAATTATCAAGCATCCAACATCTCATTCTATTCAATACACTTAGTGTGAATTTTTTTACTACATTGATATTGGATGTCCATCATGTGAAGACTAGTTTTATAGCCTAAACACATTACCATGTTGTTCTAATAGACTCTCAAAAGGATATAAATGAAGCATGAGAGTTCATCTATTTCTACAAAATAAAACCACCGCCGTGCTCTAAAAGATATAAGTGAAGCACTAGAGCAACATTAAACTACTCCGAAAGATATAAGTGAAGATCAATGAGTAGTTGAATAATTATGTAACTATGTGAAGACTGTCTAACATTTAAGAACTTCAGATATTGGTATATTATTCAAACATCAAGCAAACCAAAATAAACTAAATTGACGCTCCAAGCAAAACACATATCATGTGGTGAATAAAAATATAGCTCCGAGTATAGTTACCGATGGAAGAAGACGAAAGAGGGGATGCCTTCCCGGTGCATCCCCAAGCTTAGGCTTTTGGTTGTCCTTGAATTTTACCTTGGGGTGCCATGGGTACCCCCAAGCTTAGGTTCTTGCCACTCTTTGTTCCATGGTCCATCAAAGCAATACTCAAAACTTGAAAACTTCACAACACAAAACTTAGACAAAAATCTCGTGAGCTCCGTTAGTATAAGAAAACAAACCACTGCTCAAAGGTACTGTAATGAACTCATTATTTGTTTATATTGGTGTTAAACCTAATGTATTCCAACTTCTCTATGATTCATACTTCCCAATACTACTCATAGATGCATCAGAATAAGCAAACAACACACGAAAAACAGAATCTGTCAAAAACAGAACAGTCTGTAGTAATCTGCAGGTTACACCTACTTATGGAACTCCAAAAAATTCAAACTAAATTGTTAAATTTGCGAAATTTGTCTACCAATCAGCAGCAAAAACAATCAACTAAAAAGAACGTTCCAGTAAAATCCCATGACTACTTTAGCGAGTGCTAACGATTCTGTTTTCCACAGCAAGATCACATAAACTTCACACAAGTCTTCCCAAAGGTTCTACTTGGCACAAACACTAAACAAAACATGAAACCACATCTAATCAGAGGCTAGATGCAATATTTATTCCTTAACAGCAACAAAAACAAAAAATATAAAGTTGGGTTGCCTCCCAACAAGTGCTATCGTTTTACGCCCCTAGCTAGGCATGATGCAATGATGCTCACATAAAAGATAAGAATTGAAACATAACGGGAGCATCATGAAGCATATGAATAGCACATTTAAGTCTAACCCACTTACTATGAATAGGTATTTTGTGAGAAAACAACTTATGGGAACGATAATCAACTAGCATAGGAAGGGAAAACAAGCATAGCTTCAAAACTTTAAGCACATAGAGAGGAAACCTGATATTATTGCAATTCCTACAAGCATATGATCCTCTCTCATAATAATTTTCAGTAGCATCATGAATGAATTCAACAATATAGCCAGCACATAAAGCATTCTTTTCATAATCTACTTGCATAGAAATTTTACTACTCTCCACATAAGCAAATTTATTCTCATCAATAGTAGTGGGAGCAAACTCAACAAAATAACTATCATGTGAAGCATAATTCAATTGAAAACTAAAATCATGATGACAAGGTTCATGGTTATCATTATTATTAATAGCATACAAGTCATCACAATAATCATCATAGATAGCAACTTTGTTCTCATAATCAATTGGAACCTCTTCCGAAATAGTGGATTCATCACTAAATAAAGTCATGACCTCTCCAAATCCACTTTCATAAATATAATCATCATAAATAGGAGGCATGCTTTCATCATAATAAATTTCCTCATCAAAACTTGGGGGACTAAAAAGATCATCTTCATCAAACATAGCATCCCCAAGCTTGTGGCTTTGCATATCATTAGCATCATGGGTATTCAAAGAATTCGTGCTAACAACATTGCAATCATGCTCATCATGCACATATTCTATGCCAAGCATTCTATGTAATTCTTCTTCTAGTACTTGAGCACAATTTTCCTTTCCATCATTTTCACGAAAGATATTAAAAAGATGAAGCATATGAGGTAACCTCAATTCCATTTTAGTTTTCTTTTATAAACGAAACTAGTGATAAAACAAGAAACTAAAAGATTCGATAGCAAGATCTAAAGATATACCTACAAGCACTAACCTCCCCGGCAACGGCGCCAGAAAAGATCTTGATGTCTACTATGCACCCTTCTTCTTGTAGATGTTGTTGGGCCTCCAAGTGCACAGGTTTGTAGGATAGTAGAAAATTTCCCTCAAGTGGATGACCTAACGTTTATCAATCCGTGGGAGGTGTAGGTTGAAGATGGTCTCTCTCAATCAAACATGCAACCAAATAACAAAGAGTCTCTTGTGTCCCCAACACACCCAATACAATGGTAAATTGTATAGGTGCACTAGTTCGGCGAAGAGATGGCGATACAAGTGCAATATGGATGATGGATATAGGTTTTTGTAAACTGAAAATATAAAAACAGCAAGGTAACAAGTGGTAAACGTGAGCATAAACAGTGTTGCAATGATAGTAGGCAAGGCCTAGGGTTCATACTTTCACTAGTGCAAGTTCTCTCAACAAGGATAACATAATTGTATCGTATTACTAGCCCTCAACATGCAACAAAGAGTCACTCGAAAGTAGCTAATAGCGGAGAACAAACGAAGAGATTATGGTAGGGTACGAAACCACCTCAAAGCTATTCTTTCTGATCGATCTATTCAAGAGTCCGTAGTAACGTTCAATCTATCATAGAGTTCGTACTAGAATAACACCTTAAGACGCAAATCAATCAAAACCCTAATGTCACCTAGATACTCTATTGTCACCTCAAGTATCCGTGGGCATGATTATACGATATGCATCACATAATCTTAGAATCATCTATTCAACCAACACATAGAACTTCAAAGAGTGCCCCAAAGTTTCTACCGGAGTGTCAGGACGAAAACGTGTGCCAACCCCTATGCTTAGATTCCCAAGGTCATGGAGCCCGCAAGTTGATCACCAAAACATACATCAAGTGGATCACATGATATCCCATTGTCACCACAGATAAACACATGCAAGACATACATCAAGTGTTCTCAAGTCCTTAAAGACTCAATCCTATGAGATAACTTCAAAGGAAAAACTCAATCCATTACAAGAGAATAGAGGGGGAGAAGAAGATCCAACTAGAATAGCAAAGCTCGTGATACATCAAGATCGTGCCATCTCCAGAACACGAGAGAGAGAGAGAGAGAGAGAGAGATCAAACACATAGCTACTGATACATACCCTCAGCCCCGAGGGTGGACTACTCCCTCCTCGTCATGGAGAGCGCCGGGATGATGAAGATAGCCACCGGAGAGGGATTTCCCCCCCTCCGGCAGGGTGCCAGAACGGGTGTAGATTGGTTTTCGGTGGCTACAGAGGCTTTCGGCGGCGGAACTCCCGATCTAGGTTAATTTCCGAAGTTTCAGTATTTATAGGAATTTTTGGAGTCGGGGCCAAGTAAAGGGGAGCTACGGGCCGTCCTCGAGATAGGGGGGCGCGCCCCCCTTCCCAAGGCGCGCCATCCACCATTGAGGGCACCCCGTGGCTCTCCTGGCCCACCTCTTTTGTTTCGGGGCCTTCTTTTGGTCCAGAAAAAATCATAAAAAATTGGCTCGTCAATTGGACTCCTTTTGATATTCCTTTTCTGTAAAACCCTAAAACAGGAGAAAAACAGAAACTGGCACTAGGCTCTGGGTTAATATATTAGTCCCAAAAATCATATAAAGGTGTATAATAAAGCCCATAAGACATCCTAGAAGGATAATATAATAGCATGGAACAATAAAAAATTATAGATACGTTGGAGACGTATCAGTAGCAAGAATAATTTCTGGCGCCGTTGCCCGGGAGGCTAATGCAAAAGTCATATACCAAGTACCTATCACAAACCCTTATGCTTCGCTTTACATTTATTTGCCTCTTGTTTTCCTCTCGCCCACTTCACCCTTGCCGTTTTATTTGCCCTTCTTCCGCTGTGTGTTTATCGTTTGCTTGCCTTTTTGTTTGCTTGTGTGACTTTGCTTGCTTGCTTGTCATTATGGCTAGCCCCTTATCCGCTCCTTTCTCTCCCGAGTTTGAAGTACTTCACTTCAAGCAAAGGCAAGGAGAAAACTTAAAAGATGCTTGGTTTAGGATGATGGAATATTATTATAAGTGCACCTTAGAAGTGAATTTTAGAATCTTGCTTCGCAATTTTTATGTTGGATTGAATATGTCTCATAGACAACTGTTGGATTGCATTGCCAAAGGAAATTTTATCGAAGTTGATCCTAGTTTCGCGCATGAAATCATGGAGGGAATAGTGGGAACACTACCTCCCCAAAAGGAGTCAAACTCAACCCCGTAAGGGACGCAAGTTTTTGAGAAAATTTGCGAAGTAACGAAAATATTACAAAAATCTCTTGAACCGCTTAAGAGTGTTAGCGGGAATCTCCACCGCATGAATATGTTGATTACTCTTTGCAATAAGAGGTTGGATGCTTTAGATCTTAAGATTTCTTAATATGAATGGAAACGCAAAGAACCTCCCGGATTCGATCTTGACACCATTAAAAGGGTGAAGACCAAAGATGGCAATACCTAGATCTATCTTGTATCGTGCCTAGCTAGGGGCGTAAAATGATAGCGCTTGTTGGGAGGCAACCCAATTTTATGCTTTTTGTTTTCGTTGATGTTAGGGAATAAATATTGCATCTAGCCTTTGATTAGATGTGGTTTCATGTTTTGTTTAGTGTTTGTGCCAAGTAGAACCTTTGGTAAGACTTGTGTGAAGTTTATATGATCTTGCTGTGAAAAACAGAATCGTTAGCGCTCGCTAAAGTAGTCGTGGGATTTTACTGGAGCATGAATTTTAGTTGATTATTTTTGTTGCTGATTGGTAGACAGATTGCACAAATTTACCAATTTAGTTTGAATTTTTTGCAGTTCCAGAAGTAGGCGAACCCTGCAGATTACTACAGACTGTTCTGTCTTTGACACATTCTGTTTTTCGTGTGTTGTTTGCTTATTCCGATGCATCTATGAGTAATATTGGAGGATATGAACCATAGAGAACTTGGAGTACAGTAGGTTTAACACTAATATAAAAAAAGAATGAATTAATTGCTGTACCTTTGAGTAGTGGTTTGCGTTCTCATACTAACGGAGCTCACGAGAATTTTTGTCTAAGTTTTGTGTTGTGAAGTTTTCAAGTTTTGATTATTGCTTTGATGGACTATGGAACAAGGAGTAGCAAAGGCCTAAGGTTGGGGATTCCCATGGCACCCCAAGTAAATTCAAGATAATCAAAAGCCTAAGCTTGGGGATGCCCCGGGAAGGCATCCCCTCTTTCGTCTTCATCCATCGGTAACTATACTTGGAGCAATATTTTTATTCGCAACATGCTATGTGTTTTGCTTGGAGCGTCTTGTATAATTTGAGTCTTTGCTTGTTAGTTTTTCACAATCATCCTTGCTGGACACACCTATTTCAGAGAGTTAAATATTGCCTAGAAATTATTAGAACACTCTAAGTGCATCACTTATATCATTTGAGTTGAATAGTTTTTGCTCTAGTACTTCACTTATATCTTTTAGAGCATGGTGGTGGTCATATTTTGTAGAAATTGTTGAACTCTCATGCTTCACTTATATATATTTGAGAGTCTATAAAAACAGCATGGTAAAGTGTTTAGGCTAAAGAAACTAGTCTTCACATGATAAACATCCAATGTCAATGTAGTAAAAAAAATCACACCAAGTGCACTGAATAGAATGAGATGTTGGATGCTTGATAATTGTTTTGAGACATGAGGATAGTGATATTAGAGTCATGCTAGTGGAGTTATTATGAAATTGAGAAATACTTGTGTTAAGGTTAGTGATTCCCGTAGCATGCACGTATGGTGAACCGTTGTGTCACTAAGTTAGAGCATGGGGTATTTGTAGAGTGCCAACCTTTGTGTGGAGGTCGGGGGCACGCGATGGTTAATTCCTACCAACCTCCCCCCCTAGGAGCATGCGTTGATTGCTTTGTTTTGATGACTCGTAAATTTTTGCAATAAGTATATGAGTTCTTATGACTAATGTTGAGTCCATGGATTATACACACTCTCACCCTTCCACCATTGCTAGCCTCTCTTGTACCGCGCAACTTTCGCTGGAGCCATAAACCCACTATATATCCTTCCTCAAAACAGCCACCATACCTACCTATCATGGCATTTCCATAGCCATTCCGAGACATATTGCCATGCAACTTTCCACCGTTCCGCTTATATGACACGCATCATATTGTCATATTGCCATGCATGATCATGTAGTTGACATGGTATTTGTGGCAAAGCCACCATGCATAATCTTATCATACATGTCACTCTTGTTTCATTGCACATACCGGTATACCGCCGGAGGCATTCATATAGAGTCATACTTTGTTGTTGTAGTATCGAGTTGTAATATCGAGTTGTAATGAAAGTGTGATGATCATCATTATTAGAGCATTGTCCCATGGGAGGAAAGGCTAAATCTAGAAAGCCCCTCCGCAAAAAAAAAGAGAAAAAAAGAAAGGCCAAAGAAAAAAAGAAAGGCCCAAAAAAAAGAAAAAAAAGGAAAAGAAAAAGGGACAATTGCTACTATCTTTTTCCACACTTGTGCTTCAAAGTAGCACCATGTTTTTCATTGTAGAGAGTCTCATGCTTAGTCACTTTCATATACTAGTGGGAATTTTCATTATAGAACTTGGCTTGTATATTCCAACGATGGGCTTCCTCAAATGCCCTAGGTCTTCGTGAGCAAGCAAGTTGGATGCACACCCACTAGTTTTATTTGTTGAGCTTTCATTCATATTTAGCTCTAGTGCATCCGTTGCATGGCAATCCCTAATCACTCACATTGATATCTGTTGATGGGCATCTCCATTGCCTGTTGATACGCCTAGTCGATGTGAGACTATCTCCCTCCTTTTTATCGTCTCCACAACCACCTCTATTCCACCCATAGTGCTATATCCATGGCTCACGCTCATGTATTGCGTCAAAGTTGAAAGGTTTGAAAAGATAGAGTATGAAAACAAATGCTTCGCTGAAATCGGGGTTGTGCATGATATGAATATTTTTGTGTGATAATAAGGGAGCATAGCCAACACTATATGATTTTGTAGGGATAACTTTCTTTAGCCATTGTATTTTGAGAAGACATGATTGCTTTGTTAGTATTGCTTGAAGTATTGTTATTTCTTATGTCAATATAGACTTTTATCTTGAATCCTTCAGATCTGAACATTCATGCCACAATTAAGAGAATTACATTGAAAAACTATATTGCTTAGCATTCCACATCAAAAATTCTTTCTTTATCATTTACCTACTCGAGGATGAGCAGGAATTAAGCTTGGGGATGCTTGATACGTCTCCAACGTATATACAATTTTTGATTGTTCCATGCTATTACTTATGAAGTCTTGGATGTTTAATGGGCTTTATCATTCACTTTTATATCATTTTTGGGACTAACCTACTAACCCAAAGGCCCAGTCCAGATTGCCGTTTTTTTGCCTATTTCAGGGTTTTGCAGAAAAATAATATCAAACGGAGTCCAAACGGAATGAAACCTTTGCGAGAGATATTTTTGGAGAAAATCACGCACAGGAAGCTTCAAGACCAAGTCTGGGGACAGAGGGGCTGCCCTCGAGGGTGGGGGGCATGCCCCCCTTCCCAAGGGGCGCCCCCGCCTCGAGGCCGCCTCGTGTGGCCCCCGGTGCCCTCCTTCTTCCTATATATATCCACGTACCCCAGAAACTCCATACGCAGAGAGAAAATCCTAATTCCACCACCCTAGCTTCCGTTCCCGTGGAGATCCCATCTTGGAGCCTCTTCTGGAGCTCCACCGGAGGGGGATCCACCACGGAGGCCTTCATCATCATCATCATCGCCCTCACCATGAGTTGTGAGTAGTTTACCATTGAGCTTCGGGTCCATAGCTAGTATCTAGATGGCTTCTTCTCTGTCGGGGAAACTGATCCACCCTCGAACACCTATGGGGACGGAGCCCCTTTCGGTACGGCAGGGGGCGGAGATCGCACGAAGAGCAGATCGAGGTGAGGCACACGAGCGGTTTACCCAGGTTCGGGCCGCACGGATGCGTAAAACCCTACTCCTGCTTTGGTTAGTATTGAGTTCTTGCTCGGGAGCGCTGAGAGCTACAGTACACTTCAGCAGCTAACGAGACTGAGCGTAAGAGTGTTCGAACCCCCCTCTACGTTGCGCATGGGCCTCCTTTTATATGCTCAAGGGGTCATCGATAGGTGGCAACGCAGTTGAGGGCAAAAATGGAAAAGGATTTGTAGTTGGTACACCTACTTGTACAGTGTCCCATACCTAACCCTGACGGCAGGGGACAAGGGCATTAAATGCCCGTCGGCGTCGCCCAAACAGTGCGAAAAGGGGCCGTCAGGGTCGCCACCGTTCGCCACGATGGCAACCTTGTCAGCGCCGCTTGCCACCGCGTACCCCTGGCTGCACAGCCTCCCGCCACGTACGCCTGGAAGGGTCCCAGAGCGACACGTGGATGGATGCGCTGGAGCGTGGGTACAGAGTGGTAGCTTGCCGCGGTCGCTGTCTATCCGCGTCCGGGAGCTTGCCGCTCACCGGGCCTTGCCGGGACGCGTGGCACGTCGCGGCAAGTTCCTTGAGATGCCTTGGTTGGCCTTCCCGGCAAGCTCCTCTTGCCGGGGTCTTGTCTTCTTGGCTTAAATACTTTGTTCTTGAATGGTTCCAAGGGAACCACGGAGGACCTTGGCGGTCACCCGGCAAGCCTTGCCGCGGGACGCTGCGACTGCCCGTGCACAAGTTCGGGATACTAAGGGTACACCTACTTTAGTACATCGACAGGAGCCCCCGGGCCTGGGCCATACACGGTGCCGAGCGCTGCTGGGCCAGGCCCAAAACAGGGCACGGGCACGCGCGGCCTGGGTCACGCCGTATCTTACTCCGTATCCACCGCGCCCTCCCCTAACGGCACGCGTCGATTGCGGCGTCGTGGGAGAGATCGTGGGTGGCTTCTTTATTCGGAAATGCGGAACGTCCGCCCCCTCTCTCCTTATAAGCAGGGGAAACAGGGGCAGTTCGTCCATCCGCCCGTTGTTACTCCAACCTCGAAAACCTCCGCCGCTCCCCTTCTTCCCAAAGCTTGAAAGAGAGCAGCGCTCCGCCCCCCATCACCACCAGCACCACCAGCGCCGTCGACCTCCCTCGCCGCTTCCGCCATGGCTCCGAAAGGCGAGAAGGGGAAGGCCGCGAAGTCGGCCGAGGCGCTGCGGCTCGCGGCGCTGCGAAAGGAGTGGGCTGTCTCCCCCCCCCCCAAGCTTGCCGCGAGGAAGCTGAGGGAGAACTATTACCTCTTCTGGTCGGGGGAGACGCGGGCGCATCCGCGCACCAAGGTACTCCCAGCCGTTGCTTGTAAGATGGCTCCGAACGGATATGCGTTCTTCGCCTTGTTCTTCTACTGCTGGCTCTGCCCGCCTTTCTCTGAATTCTTCTGCGACATTATGAACACCTACGGGTTCCACCTCCTTGACTTCACCCCCAACGCCGTTCTGACCATGGCAGTTTTCGCACATCTCTGCGAAAACTTTGTCGGAGTCCATCCCAATGTAGCCCTTTTCTGCCACTTCTTTACGGCTCGAGTCGAGAGAGGAGAGCCTTTATCCGGCGGAGTCTCCTGGATCTCGAGGGCCCACAAGAAGGAAGCTTATCTGGAGGGAGAGCTCCACAACAAATGGGAGGAATGGAGAGCCAATTGGTGTTGGATTGTCGAGGAGAACCCGCAGCCATTTACCGCCCGGCGCCAAGCCCCAGTAGTGCGCGACAACGATTGGAGCGACCTGGCCCCGGAAGACGGTAGACTGAAGATTGCCACTGCCGGGATCCGACGCCTCAGGCTTGCCGGGCTCACTGTAGGCGCAGTTGGCGCAGATTTCCTTTGCCGCCGCATCGCCCCCTTGCAGGAGAGCAAGAGGCCCGCCTGGGAGTTCGAGAATGCGGCGGATATCATGAGGCTGCGCCCGGGCCTCAACTTCAACTTCACTGTCCTGGAGCTCAACGCGATGCTTCAGGAGCTGTTCAAATATGACCCCAATCATCCCGAAGTGTTCAGGTTGCCGAGGAGTGTAGTTCCGCTGTGCAACAACTCCGCGCTCAGCCGTATTCGCGCGATGATGCCGCTGTGCGACTCGCATGGGATCGACCCAACTTGGCAAGAGCCTGCAGAAGATGCCGTGCAGGCGTTCTTTGACAGCCTGGAAGAAGTACCGATCCGCTCCGACGAGAAGAAAGGCCTCACCCGGGACACCACTGATAAGGAGATGGCGTACATTGCCACTAGGCTGGAAGAGGCGGCGGCAGCCGCAGCCGCGGGCGAGTTCGGTTTCACCCCGGAGGAGGCAGAGGCAGCAAAGGCGGCAAGCCTTGCCGAGCGAGATGAGTTTGTCGGCGAGGGAGAGCCTGCCGGGCAAGACGCCGAGTCGAGCGAGCCCGCCGAGCAGGGTGTCGGGTCGAGCGAGCCCACCGAGCAGGGCGACGAGTCGAGTGAGCCCGCCGAGGATACGAGTGGATCGCTGGAGATATACTCTTCTTCCTCCTCATCTTCATGCAGCTCGCCACCAGCAGAGCCTCCAGCTCCACCAAGAAGGCGTCTCCGCAAGGCCGGGGACGTAGCGGAGCGGCAGACAGGTCAACAGCCGCCGCGCCACGCGACACGCTCCACCACGGCAAGCAAGGTCGCCGCGGGAGCACCTCACGCTTCTGCGACAACTGGAGCGGGGTGTTCCGAGACCGCCGCTTCTGCTCCTGCCGCTCCTCACACCACGGCGGCAGCCGGAGCGGGGTCGTCTCAGACCACCACCACTGCTCCCGCCAAGCGGCCCAGGGAGCCTACTCCTCCGCCTCCTCGCGCCAGGCGTGAGCCAAACTTCGACTTCTCCGCGCTCAGCTCCGACAAGGAAGAAGAAGAGTAAGATTCTCGTTGTTCTTGTATTTCTTCAATTTTTGCTGTTTGGTCTTGTATCTCTCATTTGCTTGACTCTGAACTTGTTCCTTTTTAGAACTCTGGCCCAGAGAGTGGCAAACAGAGCCAAGGTCCCGGTGATTGTCATCGAGGACGAGCCCATCGTGCCAGCAGGGGGTGCGCCTGAGACAAACTTGCCGGACCCGGCAACTGATCTTCAGAGCAGCCCCCAGCGCAGCCCCCAGCGTAAGTGTATGGTTTACTTTCCGCTGTTAGGCGCGCGTGGGTGTTCTATCTTTGCTGACGTCTTGTTTGTTGATTTGTGTAGGAGCAGAGCAGCCACACCAGGAGCGCCCGGAGACCGCCCCCGACGTGCCATCTGCTTCAACTACGCCGCCAAGGGAAAGCTCTCCGTCAAGGGTTTCCCCGGCAAGGGAGAGTCCTCCGACAAGGGGGAGCTCTCCGGCGAGGGACTGTACCAGTAGCCCTCCGCCGGCGGGGACTACAACTACACCGCCAAGGGAGAGTTCCCCGGCAAGGAACCCCACCGAGGAGCCGGCTCGCGCAGGTAATCCCCTTGGGCTTTTCTTCTTTTGATTCTTCTTTTTAAATATTTTCTTGACTTTTTCTCCCCTTTCCGGCCGTCAGATCCATCTGCTGCGAAGCCGATGGAGACAGAGGCTGCTGGCGAGGAGAATACGCGCGGCAACATCGGCGACGCCGCTGCCACCGAAGAAGCGGCCGGTGCTGACGATCCCGCCGGCAACGAGGCCGCTAAGGCTGCCGCCGTAGCAGCTGGCGAGGGGTCCGGTGATCGCACTGACGACCCTAAGGCTGCAGGAGCGTCATGCGCTACGTCGACCGCCGATCCCTCCGCCGCTGCCGCAGCGCCAGGCTCCGAAGAGCCCCAGCCAGGCGCCTACCTGAAGGCCGGAGATGGCATCTTCATCAACCTCCCCTGGGCGTCCATGTCCAGTGCGCCGGTCGAGGGAGAAGTCTTCGACGGAGAAGTACTTGCCTCCGCCAGGCTGACGCTTGTGGACGCGCCGAGCAGCAGCAGCGGCGAGCCCAAGGAGGAGCGGCTGTTGCGGAAGCTGTTGTCGCTCTACCGCGCTCGGCAGGCCAAGCTGGAGTCCCGCGAAGCGCTGGCCGCCAATGCGGGAGCCGACATTGAGAAGCGCGCGGAGGAGCTCCGGGCCCTCAACTAGGTAGCTCTCCGGTCCTTGGCAGAGGAGCGGGAGCAACTTTCCGAAGAGCAGACGGCCTTCTTCCTCGAGAAGGCTGAAGTGGAAGAACAGCAGCGGCTTGCCGCTGAGAAGCTGTTCACGCGGGAGGGTGAGCTGGCGCAGCGAAAAGTAAACCTCGACAGCCACGAGGAGGAGCTTGCCGCGCGCGAGCAATCACTTGGCAGGGCCCTACAGGAAGCAAAGGACGCCGTCGCAGCTGCCGAGGTCACCAAGAAGGAGCTGGAGACGAAGGTGACGCAGCTGGAGGCCGACCTCAAGGCGAGCGGCGAGGAGCTTGCCGCGCTCAAGCATGAGCGGGAGAAGGACGCCCACAGCCACTCAGAGCTGCAGGTCCGCCTCGCCAAGAAGGGCAAGGAGCTTGCCGCCACAAAGGACTCCAACGCTGATCTTGAGTTGAAGCTGACCACTTTGACCAAGACGCTGGATGGCGCCAAGGAGCAGGAGGCGGCCCTGAAGGAGGAGATCAGGGCCGAGAAGGCGTTACTAGCGAGTGCTACCGTCACTCAGAACATCTTTAGGGAGACCGTGGAGCACTGGACGGAGGGTCTTGTCAATGCTGCCGCAGATATCGACGGGGAGCTGGCGTAGCTGGGGGCGGAGTATCTCGGGTATTCCTCCGATGAGAACCTCCACCCCAGCGCCAAGCTCACGCTGTTCTTCAAAGGCGTGGCGACGGCCCTCCAGCGACTCCGGGAGAGGATCCCAAAGCAGCTGGCGGACGAGTCGCGCAAGCTCTGCGCGGGAGCCCTGCAAAAGGTGTTGGTGATGGTGGCCTTCCGCAATCCAGGCCTCAACCTCACCAACGTCCTCAAGTCCCTGCCGCCGGACGCTGATCAGGAGGCGCTCAAGGCCCTTGTCGCACCCATTGTGGACAAGGTGAGCGGTATCAAGAGGGTCGAGGTCGATCGCGCGGACTAGGCTCGCCCATTTTCTTCTTTGCTTGTCGCTGCCAATCATGTTATGGGAACAATCTGTTAGAGCTACGACAAGCTATCTTGTAATATAACTCTATTTTGGGTAATGGTTGCAACGTTATTTCCTTTACTTGACTCCTTCCTTTGTATGTTTTTGCCCTACGCTTTTAGGGAACTTGCCAGCGCAGGCACCTTAGCCGCGAGCGCTGAGTGTGGAACTTTAGCAGCCTGCTGGCGGTGCCGCTACCGACAAGAAACCTTGTCGCAACTAGTTGCAGCACACTTAAGTTGTTGAGCGGGCTCGAAAACAAAGTAAGGGCGCGACACTGTCGCAGCACACTTAAGTCGTTGAGCGGACTCGAAACAAAGTAAGGGCGCAACTAGCTACGAGTTGGTTCCTCTGCGCATAGGTTTTCCATACAAAGTGCGGTCGTTCAAGGAAGATAACTTAAAAATTTAAAAGTCAGATTGCTCAAGCTTTGGCAACTTAGCTTTTGTGTTGTTTGCTTCCCGGCAAGGCGGAACTTTTTTGAACGGCGCTTGGTCCATACCACTATCTTCTCCTCCCCCCCGGCAAACTTGTGCGCGAGGGAACCTTCCTTTCCTTGAGAAAAAAAAGAAAGAAGAGAAAATACAGATATGGAGCCTTAAGGCTCGTTATTGCTTACCGGGGGTAGGTGCTGCACAAAGTGTCAGATAACACATGCAAAATATGGAAAGCATGAAATTGACAAGCTGTGCTGAGCACATGAGCTTTACTGATGCACGGGGTCTGTGCCCGGCTTTGTACAAAGGATTACATGCAACAGCGGCAAGACTTGTACAAAAGGTGGTTGCCGGAGCGGGTCGCGGCAACCGCGCCTTACGGGTAAAACTTACGAAGATGCTCGATGTTCCAGGAGTTGCTCACCGGAAAGCCATCTTCAGTCTCAAGGCGGACAGCGCCAGGCCTAGTGACTCGTTTCACCCGGTAAGGGCCTTCCCACTTCGGTGTCAACTTGTTGGAATTCTTGGCGGACTGAACGCGCCGAAGAACAAGGTCGCCTTCCTCGAGACTTCTGGCGTTAACTTTGCGGCTATGGTAGCGGCGCAAGGCTTGCTGGTAGCGAGCAGCTCACACAGCAGCCTGAAGACGGTCTTCCTCAAGGAGCAGCGCATCATCTTGTCGCAGCTGCTCTTGCTCAAGCTCATCATAAGCGAGCACTCGAGGTGACCCGTATACGTGTTCCGTGGGGAGAACTGCCTCCGCTCCATAGACTAGAGCGAAAGGTGTCTGTCCCGTGGCTCGATTTGGCGTCGTCCTGATCGACCAAAGATCCACCGGCAGCTCCTCGATCCAGTTTCTTCCGCACTTGTGCAGCCTGTCGAAAGTTCTGGTCTTGAGGCCACGCAGCACTTCAGCATTTGCCCTCTCCGCTTGACCGTTGCTTCTCGGGTGAGCAACAAAAGCGAAGCAGACCTTGGCGCCAAGATCTTGGACGTACTGCATGAAGGTGTGGCTCGTGAATTGCGTACCGTTGTCGATGATGATCCTGTTAGGGATCCCGAAGCGGCAAACAATCGACCTAAAGAACTTGACTGCTGACTGTGCGGTCACCTTTCTCACTGGTTCCACCTCCGGCCACTTTGTGAACTTGTCGATTGCAACGTACAAGTACTCATAGCCCCCGGCTGCGCGGGGAAAGGGGCCGAGGATGTCGATCCCCCAGACCGAAAATGGCCAGGATAAAGGGATCATCTGGAGAGCTTGAGCTGGCTGGTGTATCTGCTTGGAATGGAACTGGCACGCTTCACACTTGGTTACTTGTGCAGTTGCATCCTGGAGGGCTGTCGGCCAAAAGAAACCTTGCCGGAATGCTTTGCCGGCAAGTGCTCTTGCGCCAATGTGGTGACCACATATGCCTCCATGTATCTCTGCCAACAGCTTCTGTCCGTCTTCCCAGTGAATACACTTCAATTTGACACCGTTAAGTCTTCTTATATACAATGTGTTATCAACAAACTGGTACATACTTGACTGCCGGGCTACTCTTTCCGCTTCTTCTTGCTCTTCGGGAAGTTCTCCTATCTGAAGGAAACGGACAATCTGCTGTGCCCATGCTGGAGCCTGTGGCTCGACAACAAGGACTAAAGGCACATCTGCTGCTGCGGGAACATCCGCTTCTATGGCGAGAACCTGCGGTTCAGCCGGAGCTTGATGTTCCCCGGTAAGCTTGCCGAAGCAAAACTTGTCGGGAGCGTTTGCTTCAACGGAACAAACCCTGGGGCTTGCCGGAGCAGACTGCTCCTCAGCACTCTTGGTGTTGATCTTGGGGACCTTCTTGGCGGCGGCTTCGGGAAGCTCTGCCGGAAAATAGTCGCCAGAAATCAACTTCCTCTTCTTGCTTTGTCCAGTTGATGGTGTTACACACGGCTGAGTCAGCTTGAGCACAAAGATCCCTGGTTCCATAGGTAACTTAAGTGCAGCGCACTTTGACAGGCCATCGGCGATGTCGTTTTGAGCTCTTGGAACATGCTCCATCTGTAGGCCGTCAAAGTTCTCTTCAAGCTTTCTCACTTCATCGACGTAAGCTTCCATCAACGGACTCTGATAATTCTTGTTCACTTGGCGGACGACAAGCTGCGAGTCACCCCTGACAATGAGCTTCTTAATCCCAAGGTCTGCCGCGATCCTGAGACCGGCAAGCAAACCTTCATATTCATCAGTATTGTTTGTCGCTTGCTCCTTGGGAAAGTGCATCTGGACTACGTACTTGAGGTGCTCTCCGATGGGCGCGACAAGCAGCAAGCCAGCACCGGCGCCTTGCAGCGAGAAGGCACCATCAAAGTACATCAGCCACTCTTTGCTCGCTTCCTTGATGGGGATGCTCGTTTCTGGAATTTCTTCATCTGGTGTTGGCGTCCATTCTGCTATGAATTCTGCCAATGCTCTGCTTTGGATAGTTGAAGTGCTCTCATACTTGAGGCCAAAGATTGACAGTTCCAGTGCCCACTCAACAATCCTGCCTGTCGCTTCTGGATTTTGCAGTATCCTCTTTAGCGGAAAGCGAGTGACAACTGTTATCTCATGTGCTTGGAAGTAATGGCGCAGCTTTCTCGAGGCCATGAGAAGGCCGAAAAGCAATTTCTGCACACCAGAGTACCTTGACCTAGCCCCTTGCAGGAGAGAACTGACAAAGTAAACTGGGTGCTGCACCATTCTCTTTCGTATCTCCTGCGCAGATACATCTTTGTCGGGACCAGAGCTTGTTGGGGAAGCCCCCTGCTTGTCGCTGGATGCCCCTGCCGCGGTTGCTGGCTCATCGTCTGCCTCCCTCTCCGCTACTAACGCAGCACTAACCACTTGATTGGTTGCCGCTAGATACAACAACAACTTCTCTTGTGGCTTAGGTGCGACAAGTATTGGAGTGGAGGACAGGTATCTCTTCAAGTCTTGCAGCGCAGCCTCCGCTTCCGGAGTCCATTTCATTGGACCTGCCTTTTTCAAAATTTTGAAAAACGGCAGGGCGCACTCAGCAGACTTAGAGATAAACCTGCTGAGAGCAGCCACGCAACCGGCAAGTCTTCGCACATCCTTGACGCGCTTTGGTGCTTCAATCTGCTCAATGGCCTTGATCTTGTCAGGATTGGCTTCAATTCCCCTCTGAGACACGAAGAACCCGAGAAGCTTGCCGGAAGGGACTCCAAACACACACTTCTCGGGGTTGAGCTTGAGCTGGATCTTGCGCAGATTTGCAAAGGTCTCATCTAAATCTTGAATCAGGGTTGCCTTTTCCTTGCTCTTGACCACTATGTCATCCATGTATGCTTCTACATTTCTGTGAATCTGTGGATCAAAAGTTGTATGGACTACCCTTGCAAATGTTGAACCAGCATTCTTCAAACCAAAAGGCATTCGTTTGAAACAGTACGTGCCACATGGAGTGATGAATGCGGTCTTCTCTTCATCTTCTTCAGCCATGAAGATATGATGGTATCCTGAGTATGCGTCAAGAAATGAAAGCAATTCACATCCGGCCGTGGAGTCAACAATCTGGTCAATGCGCGGCAAGGGAAATGGGTCTTTGGGACAAGCTTTATTGACATCGGTAAAGTCGATACAAAGCCTCCATTTCCCGTTTGCCTTGCGCACGACTACAGGATTGGCCAACCACGTAGGATGGAGCACTCCTCTGACAAGGCCTGCTGCTTCCAACTTCTTGATCTCTTCCGCGATGAATTCTTGGTGCTCCACTGCTTGTTTCCTGACTTTCTACTTGACGGGCCGCGCGTGAGGACAGACGGCAAGTTTGTGCTCAATTACTTTCCTGGGAACACCGGGGATGTCAGACGGTTGCCATGCAAACACGTCGATGTTCGCCCGCAGGAAAGCAATGAGCGCGCTTTCCTATTTAGGGTCAAGCGTGGCACTGATGGTGACGGTACCACCAGTGCCGTCCTCCTTGGCGGACACCTTCTTGGTCTCTGGCGGAGCTGCCATCGTCTTCTTACACTTGCCGGTGGAGCTCGATGGTGCGTCCTTGACGGTAGCGCAGCACTCCGAAGAGGTGCGCTTGCCGGAGTGGGCATCAGAGCTCTTGCCGGACTTGGTCTTCTTCTTCCCCCCGGGAGCTTCAGCGGCGAGTGACTTGCGATCTGTTGCAGCTGCTGTTTCCCGGTAGATCTTGTCGGCACAGATGAGAGCGTCCTTCTTGTCGCCAGGGACAGAGATGACGCTTATCGGGCCTGGCATCTTCAGCATATTGTATGCATAGTGAGAGGCTGCCATGAACTTGGCAAGTGCTGGACGGCCGAGTATCCCATTGTAAGGCAATGGAAAATCAGCAACGTCAAAAGTAACCCTCTCAGTCCTGAAGTTCAACTTGCCGCCAAATGTCACTGGCAGCGTGATCTTCCCCTTCGGCTTGCTCCTTCCTGGGTTGATTCCTTGGAATGTGCCGGTCTCTTCGAGATCGCTGTCAGGGATCTAGAGTTTCTGGAGAACAGCGGAGGAGATCAGGTTCAAGCCGGCCCCGCCGTCAACTAGCATCTTAGTGACCTTGAGGTTGCGGATAGTTGGCGAAACCAACATCGGCAAGCACCCGACCGTAGTTGTGCGATCAGGGTGGTCCTCAATATCAAAGATGATAGGCGTGCTGGACCATTTCAGAAGCTTGCGCGATTCAACACGTGGTTCTGCCGCATTGACTTCCCGCACCCACTGTTTGAGTTGGCGGTGTGAAGTATGCAGAGAAGCACCACCGTCAACGCACAAGACCTCTGTGGCTTTCTGGAACTCCTGCTCACTGGTCTCAACATCATCCATGTCTTTGTCGTCGTCGTCATCTTCATCCTTGTCGCGTCCGCGGGGAGGTCTGTCTCCTTGCCGCTGCTTGGCCTTGCCGCGGCGTCCTCCCCGACCGTTGAATGACCGCTTCTTGCCGGATCCTCCATCACCTCCTTGGGCCTTCTCCTTGTCGCGCCGCTCGTATTCAGCCTTTTGCTGCTCAACAAGCTGCTCAACCCTCTTGCAGTTCTGGAGGTCGTGGCCCTTGGTGCGGTGGATCTTGCAGTACTGCTTGTCGGTGCCGTCCTGCTTGTCGGCGGCCGCTACAGCCTGGCAGTTGGTGCATGAGGCAGTCTCCTTGCCTGAGCTACCAACTTTGGCCTTGTCGGCGCCACCTCCGTTGCCGGACGGCTCAACGACTAGCACATCTTTGTTTTTCTTCTTCCTGTTGTTCCGCCGCCGGTTTTTCTTTGCCGTGGCGGCATCCTCGCTGTCAGATCCTCCTGCTCCTGTATCCTCTCCGGGGAGTTTCCTCCCTTCCTCAGCACGTGCACACTTGTCGGCCATGCCGTACAGCTCACTGACGTCTCTGATCTTGCACATCGCCATCTCCTCCCTCATCCTGCGGTTACGCACATTCTGATGGAACGCGCTGATGACTGCGGCAGGGTGGACATCTGGGATGTTGCGCTGTACACGGCTGAATATCTGAATATACTTGCGCAGGGACTCTCCTTCCTTCTGGGCTAGCAGATGAAGGTCACTCTCTTGGCCATGGGGTTTGTGGCCGCCTGTAAAGGCGCCGACAAACTGATGGCATAGGTCTGCCCAAGAAGATATGGAGCTGTCCGGCAAGTGCATGAGCCAGGATCTGACGTTGGGTTTAAGTACCAGCGGGAAGTAGTTGGCAAGGATCTTGTCATCTCGCCCCCCAGCAGCTTCCACCGCGATGGTGTAGATGCTGAGGAACTCCGACGGATGCGTCTTGCCGTCGTACTTCTCTGGTATGTCTGGCTTGAAATTCTTCATGCTGGGCCACTGGACTTGCCACAGCTCACGAGTGAACGTAGGACAACCTACCACGTACGGCAAGTCGCCTGGTCCCCCTGGCGCATGCATGTCGACAGCGGGCCCAGCGCGCTGGTCTGATTGACGCCGCGCTTCTCTTCGGCGCTCGATGCGAGTACGAGCGTCTTCTTGCTGTCGTTCGTGAAGAACTTGGCGCTGATCGCGACGAGCTCGTGGATCTGATGACGCAGTGGAGTCGTCGTCGATGTTGATCCGGCAAGTCGGCGATCTTGGCCTTCGGGGTGGAGAGTGCACGGTGGTTGCACCCCCACCGGTCTTGTCGCCATCGGCTCGCGCCTGGCTAACTTGCCGCGGCTGCGATGTGCTCGGCTGCCGCGGAGTGTCGCCATTGGCGAAGGCGATGAGACTCTGAATGGTGGCCCTCCAGTCGTCGGCTTTGTCTGCCGCTGGAGGGAAGTCTAGGAGCAGTTGAGCTCGTGCCAAAGCTTCTACTAGAGTGGTGGGCAGCGGTGGCGAACGGTGCGAGGAGCGGGATATGCTCGGACTTCTAACTATGTTAGAAGGAGCAGTATCCCATCCAGGCGATTGTGCCTTGCTCATGCCGGCATATTGGCGTGCATGCTGGTCTTGAGCATCCCGAGATCCACCAAATCGATCTTGGTCCAGCAAACGTATGGTACCGTGAGTACCATGACGCTGGCGGTCCCGCGCCTCCTGAGATGGGCGCGGTGCATGCACGGACGCCGAGGTCTTGGAGTGCGCCCTGTCGTCGTGGGAGCCGGCTACGCCGCCGATGGGCAGCGCAGCCTTGTCCTTGGACCTGGCAGCACCGTGAGCTCCCTCGTCGGCGCCCGTTCTTCCGCCAGCGTCTACCCCACCAGCCGCTAGCTCCGGCGGTGGTGGGATCGATGCGGACGGAGCAGCTGCCTCTGAAGCCTTCTTCTTCGGCGGCATGTTGATGAAGATGATGAAGATCTAGCTCGTGTGGATGCCGGATCAGGTTCACACAATCTCGACGCACCCCTACCTGGCGCGCCAAAGATGTCGGGGAAACTGATCCACCCACAGACACCTATGGGGACGGAGCCCCTTTCGGTACGGTAGGGGGCGGAGATCGCACGAAGAGCAGATCCAGGAGAGGCACACGAGCAGTTTACCCAGGTTCGGGCTGCATGGATGCATAAAACCCTACTCCTGCTTTGGTTAGTATTGAGTTCTTGCTCAGGAGCACTGAGAGCTACAGTACACTTCAGCAACTAACGAGACCGAGCGTAAGAGTGTTCGAACCCCCCTCTATGTTGCGCATGGGCCTCCTTTTATATGCTCAAGTGGTCACCGACAGGTGGCAACGCAGTTGAGGGAAAAAATGGAAAAGGAGTTGTAGTTGGTACACCTACTTGTACAGTGTCCCATACCTAACCCTGACGGCAGGGGACAAGGGCATTAAATGCCCGTCGGTGTCGCCCAAACAGTGCGAAAAGGGGCCGACAGGGTCGCCACCGTTCGCCACGATGGCAACCTTGTCAGCGCCGCTTGCCACCGCGTACCCCTGGCTGCACAGCCTCCCGCCACGTACGCCTGGAAGGGTCCCAGAGCGACACGTGGATGGATGCGCTGGAGCGTGGGTACAGAGTGGTAGCTTGCCGCGGCAAGCACCTTGCCGCGGTCACTGTCTTGCCGCGTCCGGGAGCTTGCCGCTCACCAGGCCTTGCCGGGACGCATGGCACGTCGCGGCAAGTTCCTTGAGATGCCTTGGTTGGCCTTCCCGGCAAGCTCCTCTTGTCGGGGTCTTGTCTGCTTGGCTTAAATACTTTGTTCTTGAATGGCTCCAAGGGAACCACGGAGGACCTTGGCGATCACCCGGCAAGCCTTGCCGCGGGACGCTGCGACTGCCCGTGCACAAGTTCGGGATACTAAGGGTACCCCTACTTTAGTACACCGACATTCTCTCTCTCTGTATCTCAATACAAAGTTCTCCTTGGTCTTCGAGGAGATATATTCGATGTAATCTCTTTTTGCGGTGTGTTTGTCGAGATCCGATGAATTGTGAGTTTATGATCAAGGTTATCTATGAAAGATATTTGGTTCTTCTCTGAACTTTTTATGTGTGCTCATAATATCCTTGCAAGTCTCTTTGAATTATCGGTTTGGTTTGGCCTACTAGATCTATAGTTCTTGGCTTTGGGTTCAATCTTGCGGTGTCCTTTCCCAGTGACAGTAGGGGTAGCAAGGCACGTATTGTATTGTTGACATCGAGGATAAAAAGATGGGGTTTGCATCATATTGCTTGAGTTCATCCCACTACATCATGTCATCTTGCTTAAGGCGTTACTCTGTTCGTATGAACTCAATACACTAGACGCACGCTGGATAGCGGTCGATGTGTGGAGTAATAGTAGTAGATGCATAATCGTTTCGGTCTACTTGTCTCGGACGTGATGCCTATATACAATGATCATGCCTAGATAGTCTCATAACTATTCGCTTTTCTATCAATTGCATGACAGTAATTTGTTTACCCGCCGTAGAATATCGCTATCATGAGAGAAGCCACTAGAGAAAACTATGGCCCCCAGGTCTATTCTCAACATATCAATCTACATCTACTTTACTTTTACCGCTTTTATTTGCTATTTTATTAAACCAAAATTACCAAATATATAAACTACCATCTCTATCAGATCTCCCTCTCGTAAGTGAACGTAAAGGGATTGACAACCCCTTATCGTGTTGGCTGGGAAGTTCTTATTTGTTTGTGCAGGAGCGAGGGACTCGCGCGTGGTCTCCTACTGGATTGATACCTTGGTTCTCAAAAACTGAGGGAAATACTTACGCTACTGTGCTGCATCTCCCTTTCCTGTTTGAGGGAATACAACGCAAGCTCAAGAGGTAGCAGGGCGCGCCCCCACCCTCGTGGGCACCACGGATACCCTACTCCATGGTTCTCAAGTCTCCCGTGTGTGATTTTCTCCAAAAATATCTCTCCGGAAGGTTTCATTCCATTTGGACTCCGTTTGATATTCCTTTTCTGCAAAACCCTGAAACAGGCAAAAAACAGCAATCTGGACTGGACCTTTGGGTTAGTAAGTTAGTCCCACAAATAATATAAAAGTGTATGACAAAGCCCATTAAACATCCAAAACATCATAAATAATAGCATGGAACAATAAAAAACTATAGATATGTTGGCGACGTATCAAGCATCCCAAGCTTAATTCATGCTCGTCCTCGAGTAGGTAAATGATAAAAACAGAATTTTTGATGTGGAATGCTAACCAACATAGTTTTTCAATGTAATTCTCTTAATTGTGGCATGAATGTTCAGATCTGAAAGATTCAAGACAAAAGTCTATATTGACATAAGAAATAATAATACTTCAAGCATAATATAAAAGCAATCATGTCTTCTCAAAATACTATGGCTAAAGAAAGTTATCCCTACAAAATCATATAGTCTGGCTATGCTCCCTCTTCATCACACAAAATATTCATATCATGCATAACCCCGATTTCAGCCAAGCACTTATTTTCATACTCTATTCTTTCAAACCTTTCAACTTTCACGCAATACATGAGCGTGAGCCATGGACATAGCACTATGGGTGGAATAGAGGTGGTTGTGGAGAAGACAAAAAGGAGGGAGATAGTCTCACATCGACTAGGCGTGTCAACGGGCTATGGAGATGCCCATCAATATATATCAATGTGAGTGAGTAGGGATTGCCATGCAACGGATGCACTAGAGCTAGAAATGTACGAAAGCTCAACAAAAGAAACTAGTGGGTGTGCATCCAACTTGCTTGCTCATGAAGACCTAGGGCATTTGAGGAAGCCCATCGTTGGAATATACAAGCCAAGTTCCATAATGAAAATTCCCACTAGTATATGAAAGTGACTAAACATGAGACTCTCTATCATGAAGAACATGGTGCTACTTTGAAGCACAAGTGTGGAAAAAGATAGTAGCAATTGTCCCTTTTTCTGTTTTTTTTCTTTTTCTTTGGGCCTTTCTTTCTTTTATTTTTTTTTCTTTTTTTTGGAGGGGCTTTATTGATATAGCCTTTCCTCACATGGGACAATGCTCTAATAATTATGATCATCACACTTTCATTACAACTCGATATTACAACTTGATACTAGAACAAAGTATGACTCTATATGAATGCCTCCGGTGGTGTATCGGGATGTGCAATGAATCAAGAGCGACATGTATGAAAAATTATGCATGGTGGCTTTGCCACAAATACGATGTCAACTACATGATCATGCATGGCAATATTACAATATGATGCGTGTCATATGGACGGAACGGTGGAAAGTTGCATGGCAATATATCTCAGAATGGCTATGGAAATGCCATGATAGGTAGGTATGGTGGCTGTTTTGAGGAATATATATGGTGGCTGTTTTGAGGAAGGATATAGTGGGTGTATGGTACCGGCGAAAGTTGCGCGATACAAGAGAGGCTAGCAATGGTGGAAGGGTGAGAGTGCGTATAATCCATGGACTCAACATTAGTCATAAAGAACTCATATACTTATTGCAAAAATCTACGAGTCATCAAGACAAAGCAATCAACACATGCTCCTAGGGGGGAGGTTGGTAGGAGTTAACCATCGCGCGCCCCCGACCTCCACACAAAGGTTGACACTTTACAAATACCTCATGCTCTAACTTCGTCACATAGCGGTTCACCATAAGTGCATGCTACGGGAATCACTAACCTTAACGCAAGCAATTCTCAATTTCATAATACTCCACTAGCATGACTATAAAATCACTATCCTCATATCTCAAAACAATTATCAAGCATCCAACTTATCACCCTATTCAATGCACTTAGTGTGAAAGTTTTTACTACATTGATATTGGATGTCTATCATGTGAAGACTAGTTATATAGCCTAAGCACATTACCATGCTGTTTTAATATACTCTCAATGGATATAAGTGAAGCATGAGAGTTCAACAATTTCTACACAATATTATCACCACCGTGCTCTAGAAGATATAAGTGAAGAATTAGAGCAAAAGCTATTCAACTCAAAAGATATAAGTGAAGCACATAGAGTGTTCTATCAATTCCTAGGCCATATTTAACTCTCTCAAATAGGTGTATCCAGCAAGGATAATTGTGGCAAACTAATAAGCAAAGACTCAAATTATACAAGACGCTCCAAGTAAAACACATATCATGTGGTGAATAAAAATATAGCTCCGAGTATAGTTACCGATGGATGAAGACGAAAGAGGGGATGCCTTCCCGGGGCATCCCAAGATTAGGCTTTTGGTTGTCCTTGAATTTTACTTGTGGTGCCTTGGGCATCCCCAAGCTGAGTCCCTTGCTACTCTTTGTTCCATAGTCCATCAAAGCAATACTCAAAACTTGAAAACTTCACAACACAAAACTTAGACAAAAATCTTGTGAGCTCCGTTAGTATAAGAAAACAAACCACTACTCAAAGGTACTGCAATGAATTCATTCTTTGTTTATATTGGTGTTAAACCTACTGTATTACAACTTCTGTATGGTTCATACTTCCCAATACTACTCATAGATGCATTGAAATAAGCAAACAAGACACGAAAAACAGAATCTGTCAAAAACAGAACAGTCTGTAGTAATCTGCAGGTTTCGCATACTTATGTAACTCCAAAAAATTAAAACTAAATTGGTAAACGTGAGGAATTTGTCTATTAATCATCTGCAAAAAGAATCAACTAAATAGCACGCTCCAGTAAAATCTGATGACCATTCTAGCGAGCGTTGATGATTCTGTTTTTCACAGCAAGATCACATAAACTTCACCCAAGTCTTCCAAAAAATTCTACTTGTCAAAAACACTAAAAAAACACAAAACCACATCTAAATAGAAACTAGATGCAATAGTTATTCCTAAACAGAAGCAAAAACAATAAAAGTATAAAATTGGGTTGCCTCGCAACAAGCGCTATCGTTTTACGCCCCTAGCTAGGCACGATACAAGAATATATCTAGGTATTGCCATCTTTGGAAGACAATCCATAAGTGGCTCTTATGATAGATTCATATGGTAATTTGATTTTCTTTCTAGGAAAGTGTTCCATGCCTTTCCTTAACGGAAATTGGAATCTAATATTTCTTTCCTTCATATCAATAATTGCACCAATCGTTCTAAGGAAAGGTCTACCAAGAATAATAGGACATGAATGATTGCAATCTATATCAAGAACAATGAAATCTACGGGCACATAATTCCTATTGGCAACAATAAGAACATCATTAATTCTTCCCATAGGTTTCTTAATAGTGGAATCCGCAAGATGCAAATTCAAAGAACAATCATCAAGCTCATGGAACCCTAGCAAATCACACAAAGTTTTTGGGATAGTGGAGACACTTGCACCCAAATCACACAAAGCATAGTATTCATGATCTTTTATTTTTATTTTTATAGTAGGTTCCCATTCATCATAAAGCTTTCTAGGTATATAAACTTCCAACTCAAGTTTTTCTTCATAAGATTGCATCAAAGCATCAACTATATGTTTAGCGAAAGCTTTATTTTGACTATAAGCGTGCGGAGAATTTAGCACGGATTGCAACAAGGAAATACAATCAATCAAAGAGGAATTGTCATAATTGAATCCCTTGAGATCCAAAGTAGTGGGTTCATCACTAGGCAAAGTTTTAATTTCTTCACTCCCACTTTTAACAATTTTAGCATCAAGATCTAAAAACTCCGAATCATTGGGACACCTTAAAGTAGAATCATCTCCAATCCTATCTTCATCTAGATTTATACTAGAAAACAAGGATCTAATAGGAGACACATCAATAATTTTTAGATCTTCATCTGTATTTTCATGATAACTAGAAGAACACGCTTTTCTATAATTCTCTCTTTTAGCACGCATCCTAGCGATTCTTTCTTTGCATTCATCAATGGAAATTCTCATGGCTTTGAGAGACTCATTGATATCATGCTTAGGTGGGATAGATCTAAGTTTCAAAGAATCAACATCAAGAGTAATTCTATCCACACTTCTAGCCAATTCATCAATCTTAAGCAATTTTTCTTCAACCATAGCATTGAAATTCTTTTGCGAAATCATAAACTACTTAACACTAGTTTCATATTTAGTAGGCATCTTTCCATAAGAGTTGTTGTATGAATTACCATAATTATTAGAGGAATTACTAGGAAAAGGCCTAGGATTAAAGTTCCCTCTATAAGCATTGTTACCAAAATTATTCCTACCAACAAAATTCACATCCAAAGATTCATTGTTATTTTCAATCAAAGTGGACAAAGGCATATCATTAGGATCAGAAGAAGCACTCTTAGCAGCAAATAACTTCATAAGTACATCCATCTTTCCACTCAAAACACTAATTTCTTCAATAGCATGCACTTTTTTACTAGTAGATCTTTCGGTGTGCCATTGAGAGTAATTAACCATAATATTATCTAGGAGTCTGGTAGCCTCTCCTAAGGTAGTTTCCTTGAAAGTGCCTCCTGCGACCGAATCTAAAAGATTTCTAGAAGCAAAATTCAAGCCAGCATAAAATTTCTGAATAATCATCCATAGATTCAAACCATGTCTAGGGCAATTACGTATCATTAATGTCATTCTCTCCCAAGCTTGTGCAACATGCTCATGATCTAGTTGCTTAAAATTCATAATATCGTTTCTAAGAGAGATGATATTAGAAGGAGGGAAACACTTAGAGATAAAAGCATCTTTGCACTTATTCCACGAATCAATACTATTTCTAGGCAAAGAGGAGAACCAAGTTTTAGCACGATCTCTAAGTGAAAATGGAAATAACTTCAATTTAACAATATCGTTTTCCGTATCCCTTTTCTTTTGCATATCACACAAATCAACAAAGTTGTTTAGATGGGTAGTGACATCTTCACTAGGAAGGCCGGAAAATTGATCTTTCATGACAAGATTCAACAAAGCAGCATTGATTTCACAAGATTCAGCATCGGTAATAGGAGCAATTGGAGTGCTGATAAAATCATTATTGTTGGTATTGGAGAAGTCACACAATTTGGTATTGTTCTGAGCAGTAGTGACAAGCAAGCAATCCAACACACACAAGCAAACAAGAGGCAAGCGAACGATAAACACACGACAGAAGAAGGGCAAATAAAACGGCAAGGGTGAAGTGGGGGAGAGGAAAATGAGAGGCAAAAAATTTAATGCAAAGGATAAGGGTTTGTGATAGGTACTTGGTATATGACTTTTGCATAAGCCTCCCCTTCAACGTCGTCAGAAATTCTTCTTGCTACTTCTCGAGCTTGCGTTGTATTCCCTCGAAGAGGAAAGGGTGATGCAGCACAGTAGT
>LR738709.1:483035321-483047265 GCA_902687465.1 Secale cereale | reverse complement strand
CCATGCTGTTTTAATATACTCTCAATGGATATAAGTGAAGCATGAGAGTTCAACAATTTCTACACAATATTATCACCACCGTGCTCTAGAAGATATAAGTGAAGAATTAGAGCAAAAGCTATTCAACTCAAAAGATATAAGTGAAGCACATAGAGTGTTCTATCAATTCCTAGGCCATATTTAACTCTCTCAAATAGGTGTATCCAGCAAGGATAATTGTGGCAAACTAATAAGCAAAGACTCAAATTATACAAGACGCTCCAAGTAAAACACATATCATGTGGTGAATAAAAATATAGCTCCGAGTATAGTTACCGATGGATGAAGACGAAAGAGGGGATGCCTTCCCGGGGCATCCCAAGATTAGGCTTTTGGTTGTCCTTGAATTTTACTTGTGGTGCCTTGGGCATCCCCAAGCTGAGTCCCTTGCTACTCTTTGTTCCATAGTCCATCAAAGCAATACTCAAAACTTGAAAACTTCACAACACAAAACTTAGACAAAAATCTTGTGAGCTCCGTTAGTATAAGAAAACAAACCACTACTCAAAGGTACTGCAATGAATTCATTCTTTGTTTATATTGGTGTTAAACCTACTGTATTACAACTTCTGTATGGTTCATACTTCCCAATACTACTCATAGATGCATTGAAATAAGCAAACAAGACACGAAAAACAGAATCTGTCAAAAACAGAACAGTCTGTAGTAATCTGCAGGTTTCGCATACTTATGTAACTCCAAAAAATTAAAACTAAATTGGTAAACGTGAGGAATTTGTCTATTAATCATCTGCAAAAAGAATCAACTAAATAGCACGCTCCAGTAAAATCTGATGACCATTCTAGCGAGCGTTGATGATTCTGTTTTTCACAGCAAGATCACATAAACTTCACCCAAGTCTTCCAAAAAATTCTACTTGTCAAAAACACTAAAAAAACACAAAACCACATCTAAATAGAAACTAGATGCAATAGTTATTCCTAAACAGAAGCAAAAACAATAAAAGTATAAAATTGGGTTGCCTCGCAACAAGCGCTATCGTTTTACGCCCCTAGCTAGGCACGATACAAGAATATATCTAGGTATTGCCATCTTTGGAAGACAATCCATAAGTGGCTCTTATGATAGATTCATATGGTAATTTGATTTTCTTTCTAGGAAAGTGTTCCATGCCTTTCCTTAACGGAAATTGGAATCTAATATTTCTTTCCTTCATATCAATAATTGCACCAATCGTTCTAAGGAAAGGTCTACCAAGAATAATAGGACATGAATGATTGCAATCTATATCAAGAACAATGAAATCTACGGGCACATAATTCCTATTGGCAACAATAAGAACATCATTAATTCTTCCCATAGGTTTCTTAATAGTGGAATCCGCAAGATGCAAATTCAAAGAACAATCATCAAGCTCATGGAACCCTAGCAAATCACACAAAGTTTTTGGGATAGTGGAGACACTTGCACCCAAATCACACAAAGCATAGTATTCATGATCTTTTATTTTTATTTTTATAGTAGGTTCCCATTCATCATAAAGCTTTCTAGGTATATAAACTTCCAACTCAAGTTTTTCTTCATAAGATTGCATCAAAGCATCAACTATATGTTTAGCGAAAGCTTTATTTTGACTATAAGCGTGCGGAGAATTTAGCACGGATTGCAACAAGGAAATACAATCAATCAAAGAGGAATTGTCATAATTGAATCCCTTGAGATCCAAAGTAGTGGGTTCATCACTAGGCAAAGTTTTAATTTCTTCACTCCCACTTTTAACAATTTTAGCATCAAGATCTAAAAACTCCGAATCATTGGGACACCTTAAAGTAGAATCATCTCCAATCCTATCTTCATCTAGATTTATACTAGAAAACAAGGATCTAATAGGAGACACATCAATAATTTTTAGATCTTCATCTGTATTTTCATGATAACTAGAAGAACACGCTTTTCTATAATTCTCTCTTTTAGCACGCATCCTAGCGATTCTTTCTTTGCATTCATCAATGGAAATTCTCATGGCTTTGAGAGACTCATTGATATCATGCTTAGGTGGGATAGATCTAAGTTTCAAAGAATCAACATCAAGAGTAATTCTATCCACACTTCTAGCCAATTCATCAATCTTAAGCAATTTTTCTTCAACCATAGCATTGAAATTCTTTTGCGAAATCATAAACTACTTAACACTAGTTTCATATTTAGTAGGCATCTTTCCATAAGAGTTGTTGTATGAATTACCATAATTATTAGAGGAATTACTAGGAAAAGGCCTAGGATTAAAGTTCCCTCTATAAGCATTGTTACCAAAATTATTCCTACCAACAAAATTCACATCCAAAGATTCATTGTTATTTTCAATCAAAGTGGACAAAGGCATATCATTAGGATCAGAAGAAGCACTCTTAGCAGCAAATAACTTCATAAGTACATCCATCTTTCCACTCAAAACACTAATTTCTTCAATAGCATGCACTTTTTTACTAGTAGATCTTTCGGTGTGCCATTGAGAGTAATTAACCATAATATTATCTAGGAGTCTGGTAGCCTCTCCTAAGGTAGTTTCCTTGAAAGTGCCTCCTGCGACCGAATCTAAAAGATTTCTAGAAGCAAAATTCAAGCCAGCATAAAATTTCTGAATAATCATCCATAGATTCAAACCATGTCTAGGGCAATTACGTATCATTAATGTCATTCTCTCCCAAGCTTGTGCAACATGCTCATGATCTAGTTGCTTAAAATTCATAATATCGTTTCTAAGAGAGATGATATTAGAAGGAGGGAAACACTTAGAGATAAAAGCATCTTTGCACTTATTCCACGAATCAATACTATTTCTAGGCAAAGAGGAGAACCAAGTTTTAGCACGATCTCTAAGTGAAAATGGAAATAACTTCAATTTAACAATATCGTTTTCCGTATCCCTTTTCTTTTGCATATCACACAAATCAACAAAGTTGTTTAGATGGGTAGTGACATCTTCACTAGGAAGGCCGGAAAATTGATCTTTCATGACAAGATTCAACAAAGCAGCATTGATTTCACAAGATTCAGCATCGGTAATAGGAGCAATTGGAGTGCTGATAAAATCATTATTGTTGGTATTGGAGAAGTCACACAATTTGGTATTGTTCTGAGCAGTAGTGACAAGCAAGCAATCCAACACACACAAGCAAACAAGAGGCAAGCGAACGATAAACACACGACAGAAGAAGGGCAAATAAAACGGCAAGGGTGAAGTGGGGGAGAGGAAAATGAGAGGCAAAAAATTTAATGCAAAGGATAAGGGTTTGTGATAGGTACTTGGTATATGACTTTTGCATAAGCCTCCCCTTCAACGTCGTCAGAAATTCTTCTTGCTACTTCTCGAGCTTGCGTTGTATTCCCTCGAAGAGGAAAGGGTGATGCAGCACAGTAGTGTAAGTATTTCCCTCAGTTTTTGAGAACCAAGGTATCAATCCAGTAGGAGACCACACACGAGTCCCTCGCACCTACACAAACAAATAAGAACTTAGCAGCCAACGCGATAAGGGGTTGTCAATCCCTTTACGGTTACTTACAAAAGTGAGATCTGATAGAGATGATAGTTTGATATTTTTGGTATTTTTGATTATAAGAACAGAAAGTAAAAGCAGAAAAGTAAAGTAGATTGTAGATTGATATGTTGAGAATAGACCCGGGGGCCATAGTTTTCTCTAGTGGCTTCTCTCATGATAGCGATATTCTATGGCGGGTAAACAAATTACTGTCAAGCAATTGATAGAAAAGCGAATAATTATGAGACTATCTAGGCATGATCATTATATATAAGCATCACGACCGAGACAAGTAGACCGAAACGATTCTGCATCTACTACTATTACTCCACACATCGACCGCTATCCAGCATGCATCTAGTGTATTGAGTTCATAAGAACAGAGTAACGCCTTAAGCAAGATGACATGATGTAGAGGGATAAACTCAAACTTAGTGATATAAACCCCATTTTTTTATCCTCGATGGCAACAATACAATACGTGCCTTGCTGCCCCTACAGTCACTGGGAAAGGACACCGCAAGATTGAACCCAAAGCCAAGCACTTCTGCCATTGCAAGACCTATAGATCTAGTAGGCCAAACCAAACCAATAATCCGAAGAGACTTGCAAGGATATTATAATCATACATAAAGAGTTCAGAGAAGAACCACATATTTCTCATAGATAATCTTGATCATAAACCCACAATTCATCGGATCTCGACAAACACACCGCAAAAAGGGATTACATCGAATAGATCTCCTGGAAGATCGAGGAGAACTTTGTATTGAGATCCAAAGAGAGAGAAGAAGCCATCTAGATACTAGCTATGGACCCGAAGGTGTGTGGTAAACTACTCACAACTCATGGTGAGGTGATGATGTTGATGTAGAAGCACTCCGTGGTAGATCCCCCTCCGGCGGAGCTCCAGAACAGGCCCCAAGACGGGATCTCACGAGAACAGAAGGTTCCGACGGTGGAACTAGGGTTTTCTGTGTTGTTCTGATGGTTTCGGGGTACGTAGGCATATATTGGAGGAAGGAGGGCACCGGGGGCCAAACGTGGGGCCCACGAGGCAGGGGGGCGCCCCCCTAATGAGGTTACAGACCTAGGGTAGGGTCACAGGCCTGACCCAGGTACCCCACCCAAGGTCACTACCTGAGAATCTCAAAAGACAAACCAATGGTAACAAGGACAGTCGATTGAGACAGCCCAAGAGGACACCTCACTCGACTGTACACCACAAACCAGACGACTCAACTTCACTCGACCCATCCAAGACAGTCGACCTCCGAAGGTCAAAGGTCACCTAGGACAGCAATGGTCTGGTATTCACTCCGCTCCAATGAATGCCTTTATTACTCTTTACTGCAGACGTTATCAGTAACGTCTGCCTTTATGTACATTGAACCCTTAGTAACATGGGGCATGGCTGGGGTCCTGGCACACTATATAAGCCACCCCCCTCCTCCAGCACAAGGGTTCGCACCTCCTTGAACACACACACATATACCCATTTCAGTCGACTGCCTTCGGGCACCGAGACGTAGGGCTGTTACTTCCTCCGAGAAGGGCCTGAACTCGTAAACACCTTGCGAACAACTTCACCATAGCTAGGGCCTTGCCTCCTCCTACGTACCCCCTACTCGTACTGTCAGACTTAGAACCATGACAGTTGGCGCCCACCGTGGGGCAAGACAGCTTAGCGACTTCTGGTGAGGTTGCAAACTTGTATTTGACCTCCTTCGTCATGGTTTCCGGCAGTGGTCTGACGTTGGGCCGCGAGATCTGACTCGGCGCGCTCGTCTTCGTCGCCGACGACTCCGCTTGGCTCCAGGAGGCTCCTCTCGACGTTGAGGCACTGTCCGTCCGCGGGGCTGCGTACTTCCACGCCAGCGCCTGTGGCGTCCTTCTTCGGCAGCCATCGACTCAGTACCTGCCGATTCCTACATCGTCTACCATCCCCACAGGACGCCGTCACAAGCGATCCGGTCGCTCGCGGCTCTAGCGGTGGGTAAAACACGCGGTGGCCCGCTAGACGGCCACCCCTCAGGTCGCGGCCATCGAGCCTGACGGTTACCTCTACGGGCCAATTGATCCGTCGGCCGAGCTCGTGGATTCAGTTTCCGAGTGCGGGAGAAGCGATCCCGCGGCGGAAGTCGTCATGGTCGACTCGCGCCGTAGCCCGCCAGGTTTTCCTCACGGTGGCGACGGCGGCTGCGATGGCGGCCATTCATTCGACAACGACGGATACATTCCCCAGCCCCTCACTGCCAAGCAGAGGGATGAGCTCTGCCGCCGCAATGAAGATGCGCTCTTTACTCCCGTCGTGGGGGATACTCCGGAGGCTCGGGCCCTGGAGGCCATGCGATTCGCCATCGTGTCCGAGCGCGCGCGCCTGGAGAATACTCAGCGCACACTCGACGAATGAGCTCGCCGACTTATTCCCGAGTCCAGTCGACGACCGCGGCAATCGCACCCGCGCGAGACTCAGTTGTTCCGTACGCCTGTCCAGAACCTCGAAGCCGCGGCTCGCATCACGGAGTCCATTCAACCATCACAGTCAGCGGCCGGGAGAGGTCTTCAGCAGATCCGGGCGTTGCTCCGAACGCCCGAGGAGCAGAATGCGGCTGTTTCTCAGTCGCGCAACAGGATTCACAACAGATCGGTGGCTGCGGACACCGTTTGGTCAGCCCATAGTCCAAGATCGCCCCTGAGGCATGAGGATCGTGGCCCACGGCAAGATCAGCATCTGGGTTGGAATGACGAGCAATATGACCGTCGACCCGGTCATCACGACCACCGTCGAGTGCCCACGCCTCCCCCGGGAAGCGGATCGTTCTCGCCCAGGCGACACGAGGGCAGACGCTTATGTGACGATGAGCGGAGGGTTCCCCCAGATCCCCGGAGGCCCGGCTTCGATGCAAGGTCTATCCTTGTGCAGGGGCTGGTCGACCGAAACAGGGCGTTCAGAGAAGAGCAAGGTAGAGATTGCCCGAGTGGAAGCCGAGCATCCGTCTATGGGCCCGAGTGTTTTAGCAGTGCCATCAGGGCTACTGAGATCCCCCCAAACTTCAGGCTGGCGGCGAGGGTAAACAAGTTCACCGGCAAGTCAAAACCAGACACCTGGCTCGAAGATTACCGAGTGGCTGTATAGATTGGAGGCGGCAACGACGACGTGGCCATGAAACACCATCCTCTGATGCTGGGCGGTTCAGCTCGGGTGTGGCTTAATCAGTTGGCCCCTGGGAGCATTTACAGTTGGGAAGAGCTGGCTCGAATGTTTATTCGGACCTTCGAAGGCACCTGCAAACAGCCCGCAGGTCTCGCGGAGCTGCAGCATTGTGTGCAGAAGCCGAATGAAACCTTGAGAGATTACATACAGCGATGGACCACCCTACATCACACGGTGGAAAATGTGTGTGAACACAAAGCAGTCTGCGCCTTCAAGGAAGGCGTGCGATACCGAGAGCTGAATTTGAAGTTTGGTCTGACGGGCGATATGTCCCTGTCCCGGATGATGGAGATTACCAGTCGGTACGCTAACGGCGAAGAGGCCGATCGACTCCGCAGTGGCAAGAAACCAGTCGGACAAGATGATCAGAACTCCAATTGGAAGCCCAAGCACAAGGCCGACCCAGCCGCTCAGGGCGAAGCTGCAATGGTCAACCAAGGGAAAGGCAAAGGAAAGCCCAAGGGGCCCTGGGTCCCCAAGAAAGTAAAGGATCAAGCTGGGAATGATGTACTCGACCAACCGTGTCCTATTCACACGAAGAAAGATGAAGAGGGAAACTTGGTATACCCCAAGCACACCACTCGACAGTGCCGGCTCTTAATCCAGAACTTCCAGAAAGATCAGTCGACTGAGAAGGAAAAGGAATCAGAGGAGACCGAGGACAAGGAAGGGGATGGAGGTTACCCCCAGATCAACTCCACTTTGGTGATCTTCGTAGACGTCGAAAGCAAAAGTCGACTAAAAGTCATCAACGGAGAAGTCAACATGGTTGCCCCGGCAACAACCACGTTTCTGAAGTGGTCCAAGACCACAATCACATTCGACCAGTCGGATCACCCTGCACACATTGCTACCCCTGGGCGGCAAGCGTTGGTGGTCGACCCAGTGGTCGAGGGCACGCGTCTGACCAGGGTCCTGATGGATGGAGGCAGTGGCTTGAATATTCTGTATGCAGCAACCCTCTAGGATATGGGCATCCCGATTTCAAAGTGAGTGAAAGCAACATGAGGTTCCACGGGGTCATCCCCAGGAAGAAGGCCGACTAACTTGGCCAAATCGCACTCGACGTAGTCTTTGGCGACTCAAAGAATTTTCGCAAAGAGAAGCTGACGTTTGAAGTGGTGGACTTCAACAACGCTTATCATGCCATTCTGGGGAGGCCTGCATACGCCAGGTTCATGGATCGACCGTGTTATGTATACCTCAAGCTGAAGATGCCGGGACCCAATGGCGTTATAACCGTCACGGGGAACCGTCAGAAAGCGGAAGAATGCTTCCAGAAAGGCTCGAAGATCGCTGACGAGCAGATGGCAGCAGTAGAGATGGAGGAGTATATGAAAAACGTGGATCCAAGTGACTTGCTGCGGGCCAAGAAGCCGGCTTCCGAGTCAGCTTTCCAGTCGACTAGGGAGACGAAACCCGTACACATCCACCCCACCGACCCCAATGCAGCACCGACACACATTTCCACTACACTCGACAGCAAATAGGAAGAAGCGCTCATCCAGTTCCTCCATGAGAACTGGGACATCTTCGCATGGAAACCATCCGACATGCCAGGTGTACCCAGGGGGCTGGCTGAGCATCATTTGCGAGTCGACCCAAAAGTGAAGCCTATGAAGGAACATCTCCGTCGGTCCGCTGCGGAGAAGAGAAAGGCAATTGGCGAGGAAGTGGCTCGGCCTCTGGCAGCTGAGTTCATCCGCGAGATCTACCACTCTGAGTGGCTCGCCAATGTCGTGATGGTCCCCAAGAAGGACAAGTCTCTCCGCATGTGCATCAATTTCAAGCATATCAATCGGGCCTGCCCGAAGGATCATTTTCCTCTCCCCCGCATCGATCAGATAGTCGACTCGACCGCGGGATGCGAGCGTTTGTCCTTTCTGGACGCATATTCTGGGTACCATCAGATCCGACTGTTTGGACCCGATGAAATCAAGACAGCTTTCATCACCCCGTTTGGGTGTTTCTGTTATGTCACCATGCCTTTCGGTCTCAAGAATGCCGGCGCTACCTTCATGCGCATGATCCAGAAGTGCCTGCTGAAGCAAATCAGTCAGAACGTCGAAGCATACATGGATGACATCGTGGTGAAGTCGCGGCAAGGTTCCGATCTGTTGACTGACCTCGCTGAGACATTCGCAAATCTGAGAAGCTATGATATCAAGCTCAATCCATCGAAGTGTACGTTTGGAGTTCCGGGCGGCAAGTTACTTGGTTTTCTTGTTTCTGAACAAGGGATCGACGCCAACACAGAGAAGGTCGGCACCATCCTCCGAATGAAACGCCCGAGCGTGTACACGACGTCCAGAAGCTTACTGGTTGTTTGGGCGCATTGAGTCGATTCATTTATTGTCTCGGTGCGAAGGCATTACCTCTCTACCGACTAATGAAGAAATCAGAAAAGTTCGAGTGGGATTCCAAAGCCGAAGCAGCATTTGAAGAGCTCAAAGCGCTGCTGTCTTCCCAGCCGGTGCTTGTTGCCCCAGTCAGCAAAGAGCCTCTCTTATTATACATTGCAGCCACCGGACAAGTTGTCAGCACTGTACTCACGGTCGAGCGGGAAGAAGAAGGCAAGGCCTACAAAGTTCAACGCCCAATCTATTACATATCCGAAGTTTTGACTCCCTCCAAGCAAAGGTACCCGCATTACCAGAAGCTTGTGTACGGGATTTACTTGACCGCGAAGAAGGTTGCCCACTACTTCTCGGATCATACAATCTCAGTCGTCAGCGACGCCCCACTGTCCGAAATCATGAACAAACGAGACGCAACCGGTCGAGTGGCAAAATGGACGATTGAACTTCTTCCGCTAGATATCAAGTTTGAAGCGAAGAAAGCCATCAAGTCTCAGGCAATAGCACATTTTGTGGCCGAGTGGATCGAACAAGAGTTGCCGACTTAGGTTCAGTCGGACCACTGGTCTATGTTCTTCGATGGATCCAAGATGTTGAATGGATCCGGCGCAGGCGTAGTCCTGGTATCTCCCAGGGGCGACAAGCTCAGTTACGTCCTTCAAATCCACTTTGACTCATCGAACAACGAAGATGAGTACGAAGCACTTTTGTACGGATTGCGCATGGCCATCTCACTCGGTGTCTGTCGCCTGATGGTGTACGGTGACTCAGACTTAGTGGTGAACCAAGTGATGAAGTAATGGGACGTCAGGAGCCCGACAATGACAAGTTATTGCAGTGCAGTTCGGAAGCTGGAAAAGAAGTTCGAAGGTTTAGAGCTCCATCACGTGCCCAGAGCCAAGAATCAGCTTGCTGATGAACTCGTGAAAATTGGGTCGACTCGGAAGCCTATACCCAAGAATGTATTTCTGGAACATTTGCACACCCCCTCAGTCAAAGAAGACCCCTTCACGGAGGAACCCCCACAGCCAGTCAGTGCATCGGATCCGACTGAAGTTGAAGTACCTGCAGTGGTCGACCTGATCATGGAGATTTTAGTGATTACGCCCGACTGGACTGTGCCATACATAGCATATCTGCTCGGGCAAGAACTCCCGAAAGATGAAGAAGAAGCGCGCCAGATCGCCCGTCGATCCAAAGCTTTTATCGTCATTCAGGGTCAGCTCTACAGAGAGAGTGTCACCGGAGTTGCTCAGCGCTGCATCACCCCAGAGGAGGGTCGACTGATTCTGAATGAGATTCACTCGAGGACTTGTGGCCACCATGCTTCCTCTCGGACAATAGTGGCCAAGGCGTACCGAGCTGGGTTTTATTGGCCCCGAGCCAACGAGATGGCTAAAGATATCGTGGATAAGTGCGAAGGCTCCCAGTTCTACTCCAACATGTCCCACAAGCCAGCGTCTGCTCTGAAGACCATTCCACTAGTTTGGCCCTTTGCCGTTTGGGGCTTAGACATGGTCGGCCCCTTCAAGACTAGCAGAAGCGGATTCACTCACCTGCTCGTGGCAGTCGACAAGTTCACCAAATGGATTGAGGCCAAGCCCATCAAGAACCTCGAGTCGAGCACCGCCATCAGCTTCATCAGGGAATTAATATTCAGATACAGAGTCCCCCACAACATCATCATGGACAACGGCTCCAACTTTGACTCGGATGAATTCAGAGCTTTCTGTTCCTCTCAAGGAACACGAGTCGACTATGCCTTCGTAGCACATCCGCAGTCGAACAGAGAAGCAGAAAGAGCAAACGGTTTGATTCCAAGGCCTGAAGCCACGACTCATGCGTGACCTTAAGCATGCTGCCGAAGCTTGGGTAACTGAACTACCGTCTGTCCTATGGGGTCTGAGGACAACTCCAAACCGGTCGACTGGCCGTACCCCTTTCTTCATGGTCTATGGAGCTGAAGCCGTGCTGCTAATTATTTGTTACATAATGCCCCCGGGTGGAGCTCTTTTCTGAGGCCAAAGCAGATCAAGCTCGTCAGGATGCAGTCGACCTCTGGGAGGAGGAACGTGAGATGGCCTTGATCCGGTCGACCACCTATCAACAGGACCCGCGTTGATTCCATGCTCGCAACGTCCGAAGCCGAACATTTCAGGAAGGAGACCTGGTTCTTCGAGTGCATCAGAAACAACTGCACAAGCTCGCCCTAGCTTGGGAAGGCCCCTTCATTGTCACCAAGGTGCTGCACAATGGAGCGTATCACCTCTACAACGTCGCTAAGAAGAAAGATGAACCCCGTTTGTGGAACGCGGACCTGCTCCGCCGCTTCTACACCTGAAACGCTCGAACAGTCGAGTTGTAATAAAGATTTCCCAGTTTGTTTCAAAGACAAGTTTGCAACGATTCCTTAATGATTGTTGGTCTCTAAGATGCTGGTCTTCAAAATCCCCCAGTGGGTGCTTAGCCGCGAACCCGATTCACCTAAGTTACAAAAACTACTCCGAGTGAAGAGCAACCCTCTCAGTCGGGGACTTAGCTGCGAACCCGATTCGCCTAAGTTATAAAAACTACTCCGAGTGAAGAGCAACCCTCTCACTCGAGGGCTTAGCCACGGTCCTCCGAGCTACGCCACAAGTACAACGTGGCTCTGTCCTCCGAGCTCCGCCACAAGTACAACGTAGCTCAGAATCGCCTAAGTTACAAAAACCACTCCGAGTGAAGAGCAACCCTCTCACTCGGGGGCTTAGCCGCGGTCCTCCGAGCTACGCCACAAGTACAACCTGGCTCTGTCCTCCAAGGTCCGCCACAAGTACAACGTAGCTCGGAAT
>LR738709.1:483016161-483034874 GCA_902687465.1 Secale cereale | reverse complement strand
AAAAACCACTCCAAGTGAAGAGCAACCCTCTCACTCGGAGACTTAGCTGCGAACCCGATTCGCCTAAGTTACAAGAACTACTCTGAGTGAATAGGAACCCTCTCACTCGGGGGCTTAGCCGCGGTCCTCCGAGCTACGCCACAGGTCCAACGTGGCTCCGTCCTCCGAACTCCGCCACAAGTACAACGTGGCTCGAAATCGCCTAAGTTACAAAAACTACTCCAAGTGAAGAGCAACCCTCTCACTCGGAGACTTAGCTGCGAACCCGATTCGCCTAAGTTACAAAATATACTCCGAGTGAAGAGCAACCCTCTCACTCGGGGGCTTAGTCGCGGTCCTCCGAACTACGCCACAAGTACAACGTTGCTCTGTCCCCCGAGCTCCGCCACAAGTACAACGTAGCTCGAAATTGCCTAAGTTACAAAAACCACTCCGAGTGAAGAGCAACCCTCTCACTCGGAGGCTTAGCTGCGAACCCGATTCGCCTAAGTTACAAAAACTACTCCAAGTGAAGAGCAACACTCTCATTCGGGGGCTTAGCCGCAGTCCTCCAAGCTACGCCACAAGTACAATGTGGCTCTGACCTCCGAGCTCCGCCACAAGTACAACGTAGCTCGGAATCGCCTAAGTTACAAAAACCACTCCGAGTGAAGAGCAACCCTCTCACTCGGAGACTTAGCTGCGACCCCGTAATCCCCTAAGTTACAAAAATTGACTCCGAATGAAGAGCAACCCTCTGACTTGGAGGCTTAGCTGCGGTCCTCCGAGCTACGCCACGAGTACAATGTTGCCATCAAGGGGTCGACTCAAAATCCAGATGGCCAGAAAGAGTCGGAAGCAAAACAAGCAGATGCAAAAGGAATCAAATCCAAATTAAGTCCCGCAAGGTTCGGGCAAGAGTACCTGGGCCACATGCCCATAAGAATCGAACGGTTACAGGATCACTCGGCATTCCGAGGCAAATTGAATCAAAGTATCAAAGGTCTTTCACTCCTCAGGAGGAGGCGGGCTCCCGGGAGCAACAAACTGGTCCAGGTCGATCCCATCGGCGATGCGGGTGGCGGCTTCCAAGAAAGTCTCCATGAACGACTGTAACTGGAGTTCCTTCGTATTGGCGACCTTGAGCGCCGCAAGCCTCCTCTCCTTCACCTCCTTGCAGTGCACCCAGACCAAAGACAGCGCCACGTCGGCTCCATAGCGGGCAGATGACTTCTTCCACTCCTGCACTCGACTAGGAATCTCATTGAGTCGAGTCATCAGGGACTCGAGGTCGTTCTCTTGCACGACTCCCCTCTAGAGTGCAGTGTCGATCCGAGCCATCATTGCTTTCAGTCGACCAAGGTAGCCCGTGGCGGCGGTGAGGCAAGACTCCAACCTCAAGATATTCATGGCAGCTTTGTCCTTGACAATGGAATTAACTGGGTCCAGATCGGGTTCGACCCGCCCAGTCTCTTCTTCAAAGTTGCGGCAGAATTCTACGCAATAAGGAACGCGTCGAGTCAGCAAGAAGATTACGGGTCGACCGATCCGACTAAGTCTGAGCAAAAGAGGTATACCTTCAAGCACAAGATACCACTTCTTGGTGAGGTCGCCCAGATAAGCCTCCAGCTCATTCTTCTTCTGGAAGAGGCCCTCGTATTTCTCGTTCAGGACGTTCTTGGCACCCTTCAGTCGAGTCACCTCTTGGTTGGCCGCGTCGAGGGAACTCTTAAACCTGGCGATCTCCGCTTCAAGTGTGCCGACCGAAGCCAGCTTCTGCTCCACCAGTTTAGTTTTCTCTTGTGCCCTCTGCTACGCCGCCGCCAAGTCGAGGTCCTTCTGCTCTAGAGTCGCCTTCAGTTGATCTACAAGGGACTTCACTAAACAGATGAACATGAGGATACACAGGGCATGTTTATCGAAGGCCAGTCGACGAGTTGCTCATGTTAGTTACCAGCTGCTTCGTCCTAAGTCTTCTTCAGGTGTTCCCGAGCCAGCTGCAAGTCGAGATTGAGCTGGACCTGCTTCTTCTCAAGATCCACAAATTTGGCTCCGAACTCACAAGACTTCTACATCAACACAACAAACCAGAATTCTAAGACTACAGTCGAGTCAAACACTCAACCGCAGTCTCGGGAACTACACCCAGTGGGTGCACTGAGCGTTCCCCCACTGGTTCTCACTCGGCCAAGATCAGTCTGACCCGAGCTAAAAAAAACAAGAAAGAAAAGTTCTATTATCTGAGCAGTCGACCACGGTCTCGGGGACTACGCCTAGTGGGTGCACGGAGCGTGCCCCCACTGGTTCTCACTCGGCCAAAATCGGTCTGACCAGAGTCTGCACGAGCAAGAGAAGTACAGAACAAACAAGACACATCATAAAGACCACGGTCGACTGATTCAGTCGACCATGGCCTCGGGGACTACACCCACTGGGCGCACTGAGCGTGCCCCTAGTGGTACTATCAGTCGGCCTACAAAAGCTATAAGCTACAAGACAAGGCACCCAGTGGGTGTGGCACCATCTCACGAACAAGGCAGTGGATTTCTCAAACTGAAGACTACGCCAATACAGAAAATCAGTCGGAAGACATACCTGGACATTGGTCCGAAGGGCTGAACTAGCGTTATAAGCAGCCATGCTAGCCTCGTACGCCGCCTTCGTCATCTCCATCATCAGCCCCGCGTGACAAACGGCTTCTTGAGACGCGCCCACGGGATCCTCCGGGACGTGATGGGTGGAGAAGAGGATAGATGGCGGAGCAGGTGCTATGTCGACGGCCGGAGCAGGCGCTAGGTCGACGGCCGGACCAGTCGAAGAGGAAGGGCGGATAGTCGACACGGGGACGGCGAAGGAGACCGTGGTCCGGACCACATCTTCCTTCCGCCGGGCCTCAGAGCCAGAAGGCGCCTTTCGACCCATCCTTCCCGAGCATCGTCGAGTGATGGGCCTCTAACCCCTCGTTGCTTAACCCAAGTGGAAGGTGAAAGATGCAGTGTTGTGGAAGTGTTTTCCCTAAGCAAAGATGCTGTCGGGGATATACCCCCCGCGGTATGAACCAGCCGGAATTATGACCCGGCCGGACTTCGCATTCTACTTAAGACGGTTTATATTTGGCAAGTTACTGATGACCCGGCAGGCGGATCATGGATGACAAGGCCCAAGGCCCAGATGGCCGGTTCATATTAATTGTGGGCCGGTTTATGAATAAAGCGCAAGGAATATTCTCCATAAAGGAAGCAAGACTAGGACTCCTTGTAATAGATCAATCCTAGTCCTACTAGGACTAGTCATGTAACCTGCGTCTTCAACATATATAAGGAGGGGCAGGGCTCCCCAAAGGGGGACAGGTTCTCATAAGTTAGACAAGAGACAAGTTTAGAGGAGAAGTTTAGACAAGTTTCTAGGGCTAGACACAAAGAGCCGGTTTACCGGCGACACCACGAGGATCATAATGAGACCTAGCCTCAAACAGCACGTAGGGCTATTTCCGGATGATGTTTCCCGGGGCCCGAAGCTGTCTAAATCCGTGTCTTGCATCGCGTCTCTTGATTCCGCTCAACCCCTCTCAAGCTACTACATAGATGCGCGGCCTCACCACTAAGTCCGTAATCCGGACATCTGCCGTGTTATTTCCACGACAGTTGGCGCCCACCGTGGGGCCTGCGCACGGTGGTGTTGAGTTCTTGAAGGGATCTCTCCAGGGATCAGGAAAGTTTGCAATTTTTTCGGATGAAGAAAGATTCAGCTCGGAGGGATCTGCATCAGTTTTAATGTTCATCGGTTTAAGAGTTACAATATGCGGGATTTAAGTCACGCAAAGACTATGGTCAAACCACCAGGAGCAAGCAACCGACCGTCGCCAAACACAAACTCCAGCCGCTTCGTCACGTCAAATCAGCAAGTCGCCGAGGCAGCTGCTAGTGCTTTTTCGACCACAGAGCTAAAATCGCCAAGTAGCGTTTGTGGTACGCCGAGCCACCTTTGCTTTGGCACGTACAGGGAGCTGTCAAAATCTTTTTGCCTCAAGTCCCAAGAAGCAGCGATTATTGATCCAACGATTGAAGGTACAACAGCAGCCGTGTACTAGAATAATATGGCCGCAGTTTCCAAAAGCTTAGAGTCACGTGGGAGGCCAAAGTAAACAGTGGTAATATGATGTTGTTAATTCTGGCGTGAGGACAAAATCAAGTCAAAACAGTGACCGAGTAGTACTACTACTACGTTTCCTGCCAACCCGTCCGAGTGGACTCCAAGTTGCTGCTCGCCTCTTTCCAGAGATGGTCCCGTTGTTGCCTTGTTTTTCACCCCTGCTCCGAGTCACCGCCGCGTGTGGTCTTACCTCTACGGCTTGGCTGCCACTACCTGCGAGCCAGCGGCTACCCTCGCCAAAAGCTACTCGCGATCCAATCAAGAACAGATCAAAAGTGCTAAAACTAGGCGCATGAACTAGTACTATTTAAACTAGTACTATGCGTGTGAATCCCGGCCAGCTTGGCCAAGTTGCTGAGACCGAGTCCGAAGCAATCGCCAAGTTCAACATGAACCAAGTCGATTTAGTACTGGGTCAAGTCGTGCGTTGTCTGGCCGTGTAAAAAAAAGGAGAGACAGCTACGACCCGGTTTTGGTTGATACGGCTGCGAACTGGTCCATGGGTTTCCCCGAGCGGCCGACCTCTGCTGCAGTTTCCCCGTGCAGGCGTCGCTTCAACTCCAAGTTTACTCACCGAGGTTTGATATGAGACAAGAGGAGATTAAGACAAGAGGAGAAGGTCACGTGGAGACATTGGGCATTTGATACGTTTTGATTCCGGTATTCGCGTTCATCGGACCAATAAAAATCAGGTGACATCCAACTAAATTGGGTTTGTTAGCATATATTATTTTTTGTCAAGGAGCAGATTATCTTTGTTTTTGTCTGCGATATTATTTATGCAGGACGAAGTATACGACAAAGGTGATATCATAAATATGAGGCTCGTACCGGATTAAATGTCGCGGCCAGCTCTCGTGCATGCACCGGTTATCACTGCCGCGGCCGACTCATCAGTCCGCACCCACGCGCGCCGGGCTCCAACACCACGACCGACTCCCTCGCCAATGGACGAGCGCACGCCACCGTTTTTACGGTTCGGTCCACATTAACACGACGCTGTCCGCGCCTACAATTAAAACATCCGCACGCGCCAGCTTACAAATGCCGCTGCCGACTCATCTGCTGTTTGGGTGGATCAGGTGATATCTATCCCATTTATTTTTAATACATATTAATTCATCCGAGCAAAAATACCTCGCCCTGCTGTATTATATATGGAGAAAAATTATTTGTAAAATAATAATATACCACCGAGGTGGAGGCACGCCAAACATTGTTCGACACAAGTGGTCGTCATTATTCCACGGATTCAAGCACCGGTTTACAACTACGGCCGGTTCACGCATCCGCACCGGTTGACAATGCGGAGGACAACTTGCTCATCTCCACCGGTTTACAACCTCACCGCCAGTTTAATTTATTGAGCCGCCTTTGGTACTGCGGTCGTTTACTATCCAACATGTGATCCGGTCTATTCAACAACCCGGTTCAAATTCAATCAGGTGATATCCATCTACAGTATTATTTCTCTTATTATATATCATTTTTCATTAAGAAAATAAGATGCTTTGATCAGTCTATCTGATTTTGCAGAATATACTTAAAAGGAGCAATAAAACTCTCTAAAAAATATGAGATCATATCCGGTTCGAGGAGTGGAGGCTTCACAATTTACCCACCGGTTCAGGAGGAACCCGGGAGACCCTCTGAAAAGTTGGATAAATCCACGTTCAGTGATTGGTTTACATTGACCCACCGGTTCAGGAGGAACCCTGGAGGCCCTCTGGGAGTTGGTATCATCCGCTCCCAGTGATCGGATTAGTTTCATAGTTCTTTCAACCCTCTGAAAAGTTGGACAAGTCCACGTTTAGTGATTGGTTTAGATTGACCCACCGGTTCAGGAGGAACCCTGGAGGCCCTCTGGGAGTGTCGGCCAATCCGCGTCCCAGTGATCGGAATAATTTTTCTTTCGACCCTCTGAAAAGTTGGATAGTACCACGTTCAGTGATTGGTTTAGATTGACCCACCGGTTCAGGAGGAACCCTGGAGGCCCCCTGGGAGTGTCGGCCAATCCGCGTCCCAGTGATCGGAATAATAGATACGATTCTTTCGGCCCTCTGAAAAGTTGGATAATTCCACGTTCAGTGATTGGCTAGGCCCCCTGGGAGTGTCGGCCAATCCGCGTCCCAGTGATCGGAATAATTTTTATACGGTTCTTTCGGCCCTCTGAAAAGTTGGATAATTCCACGTTCAGTGATTGGCTAGGCCCCATGGATGGTACCCGCATCCATTGATTGGCTGAACCTTGCTTTGAGCCTGGCAGCTCTTTGAAAAAGCCTCGACTACATGGTCTTATTTGCAAAAATTGCGTGTTTTTTGGTGTTTTTGTGTTCTATAACCTTTTAAACCGAGTGGAACAGCTACACAAGTTGACCACATATCTATCAAATTAAAAGTCGGGATCATGTATATCAGACCAAGTAAACCGATGTTCATTATAACCCGGATCATCTATCAGGCAACAAGCCACAAATTTCTGAACAAAGTTTTTTAGAACAAAATGAACCGGTGTCTGTTATCAAAAGCCCGGAATTATTATTGGATCTATCAAAAGAATCCCACAGAAAATTGCAAGTTTCGCCGGATTAAAGAATATCAAGCATATTTTGATCGCAGGTATGAAGTATTTTATTTTCAAATATATATTGGCAGTACATGATCAGTTATAATGACCGGTGTTTATTAAACTGACCTGGTTTTGACTATAAGTCACCAGTATGAAACAAAATAATGACCGGTGTTCATTAACCCGGCCCGATTGTGATCAAACATCATTGGAACCGGTCTTCAAACCGGATTATATTCTTCAATAGCCAACATGGCTGGATTTCTTATTATGGTTATCAATATTATGATTGAAGTATTCAAAGTCTCTTTAAAGCGCAATGGATATTATTTCATCAATGAAAGTGATTTATTCTACAAAGGAAAAGTCCCGAGTCGCCACAGGCTTACAACCCGGCACTTGGGGGCTACATTATTCAGATTGAGATTACATCAAATACACAAGTCTCAAGCACACAAACAAGTTGTCTACTTGACACTTGGGGGCTAATGCAAAGTCATTTTTTGCTTACTTTATTGAAGACCCGACTCATCACATTATAATGAGCCGGCCCTTGGGGGCTACGAATCGCTCCTATCAACAATTCAAGGTACACAAGTATTCATCCATCATATTGAAAGGTCCACTGCTTAGTTGATAAAACACAAAGCTCCTAACCTTGTGGACGTGGATTCAAACCCCACGATGGAAGTTACGTTATATAATGTTCATTTCAATAATTATATCTACAAAGTCCCTGCTCATTATTGCATAATGACCCGGCACTTGAGGGCTATATGTTGCTATTCAAGTTTACATGATCATATTTTCAAAGTCCCTGCTCATTATTGCATAATGACCCGGCACTTGGGGGCTACATAATATGGAATATTCAGTTTCATAGTGATTGGGATGAATGATCCGGATTTCTTCAAGATTATACAAGGCTATGTTCAATGAAGTATATACAAAGTCCCTGCTCATTATTACATAATGACCCGGCACTTGGGGGCTATAGGTAATATGCATATAAAGGAGAAACATCTTCAAAATTTCAGTTCTGGCAAATCAGATTAATTGTGTGACCCGGCAATTTTGGCGATCATAAACCGGCGAGTTCTACATCTTCAAGCCGGCTGGATATCAGTTGAATATTTCAAAGACCAATATTTTTGTCAAGTCGGAACATTGGAAGACCAATTCAAATGGATTCTTTATTTACAATATTTCCTATGCAAGCAAGTTGAATATGAAGTCGGTCTGTTAACCCGGATTTTCTAGAAGAAGGAAAGACAAGGACTTAAAGATGGTCAGATGACGGATTACAAGAAATTCTTAACCCGGAGCACAACCTATCAGATTCGCTAGTGATTATTTTGGAGCATAAGTTTACCATGGACACATCCAAGCTAAACTTGGGGGCTAATGTCGGGGATATACCCCCCGCGGTATGAACCGACCGGAATTATGACCCGGCCGGACTTCGCATTCTACTTAAGACGGTTTATATTTGGCAAGTTACTGATGACCCGGCAGGCGGATCATGGATGATAAGGCCCAAGGCCCAGAAGGCCGGTTCATATTAATTGTGGGCCGGTTTATTCATAAAGCGCAAGGAATATTCTCCATAAAGGAAGCAAGACTAGGACTCCTTGTAATAGATCAATCCTAGTCCTACTAGGACTAGTCATGTAACCTGCCTCTTCAACATATATAAGGAGGGGCAGGGCTCCCCAAAGGGGGACAGGTTCTCATAAGTTAGACAAGAGACAAGTTTAGAGGAGAAGTTTAGACAAGTTTCTAGGGCTAGACACAAAGAGCCGGTTTACCGGCGACACCACGAGGATCATAATGAGACCTAGCCTCAAACAGCACGTAGGGCTATTTCCGGATGATGTTTCCCGGGGCCCGAAGCTGTCTAAATCCGTGTCTTGCATTGCGTCTCTTGATTCCGCTCAACCCCTCTCAAGCTACTACATAGATGCGCGGCCTCACCACTAAGTCCGTAATCCGGACATCTGCCGTGTTATTTCCACGACAGATGCCAAGGATCGAATCCCCAGAGACTCCTAGGTTCAACAAGTAGGTGTCAACTGCTAACGGCGCGGATTAGCAATCAACGTGGACCTGCACACAGATACAAATAACTTTGCTCCCAACGAGTACAGAGAGGTTGTCAATCCCTCCGGCCTTGTAGTTCACAAAGGATTAAAAGCAAATGATAGTAGTGATAGATAATGTTTGCAATAGTAAATAAAAGAGAAAAGTAAATGGCGGATGTGATCAATGATGGTAATATGGACCGGAGTCTCATGATGTTCACCAGTGATGTCTCTCTCCCAAAAGACGATAAAATAGCTATGTGAGGTAAACGAATTACAGCTAGGCAATTGACAGGACCACGAACGCAAAGCAATGCTGACTACATTGCAAGAAAGGTTGAGGTTCAAAGCATGGGCGGTACGCCAAATTAAGTAGACCGAAATCCATCAATATCTACTACTAATCATCCACCTTGAGATATCTATCCAGAACATCTCGCTGGTATTAAGTTGCGAGTCCCACCCATAGTGTAAACTCAATGCAACAGACAACTGCATTAAAAGAACTTTGCGTAAAGTAAACAATCCTTGCACCCGCGGGCACAAGCACCGTTGTTTTCCCCCTTGTGGCAACATCACATCCCCTAGACTCATGTTTCTATCACTCAAGCTAGTCATCGAGGGGCATGAACCCACAATCGAGCATAACGTTCCCTCTTGGAGTCACTACGTATTACTTGGCCAAAGCAATAAATAACAACGGAGAACATGCAAGAATTACTTATGAACATAAATGTAAAAGAGGTAGATCAAATATATTACTCAAGATCAATCTGAACATAATCTCATAATCCATCGGATCCCAGCAAACTCATCATAGCAACAGCATAAGGATTACATATGTGCCTCGATCATGTAGGGCAGCTCACGAGGACTAATTAGTGAAGCACAAGAACGGGAGGAGAACATCACATAGCTACTGGTCATGGACTCATGGTCCAAGGGAGACTACTCACAACTCATCCGGGAGGCGTCCATGGTGGTGGAGAAGCTCCCGTTGGTGATCCTCCCCTCCGGCAAGGTGCCAGGAAGAGTTCTCCTGGTGCTCCCGATCTTGGAAGCGGCGGCGGCGGCGGAACAGAGATGAGATCGCGAAAAAGAGTTCCCGTCCCGAGGGTTTCGAAGGACGCTCTAAATATATGCCGAAGGGGGGCACCAGACGGGGCTCGGGGGGCCCAGGCGCCCCCCCCCGGCGCGGCCCGGGGGGGGGGGGGTGGGGCGCCACCAGGGCGCCTGGAGCCCTGGTGGCCCCCCCGGCTGTCCTTCGGGCGCAAGGTAGGGTTCGGAACGCTGATTTTTTATATGATTTTTCCGGATTTTTCCTGACAGTTCTCGTAACGTGAAAACCTGAAATACAAAAACAGCCGAAAACAGAAACTGGCACCGGGGTGCACTGGATTAGTAGGTTAGTCCAAATATGATCAAAAGTGTATGGACGTGTATGAATATCATAGCAATATCACCCAAAAGTGGCATGGAGCAAGCAGAAATTATAGATACGTTTTGGACGTATCATCGAGCCACTCCCGAGTGCTCCTCATCGTCGTCATCATCATCATCTAGGAGCTCTATGACATGGCGTGACGCTTCAAAAAAGACAAGTATGAAGTTCAGTCAACCGTCAGTTCAAACCGACTAAAAGCGAAGTACGATCTACAACGCGCACCTGCGCGGGACGTAGAAGCATCCGCGGTCTCCTCGTCATCCCGACCCTTGTCGATATCCATCGAGGTCGCAGAGGCGGCAGCACTGAGGATTGCTTTGTAAGTGAGTCGACGAAAATGAAGTCGACCTCCGAAAAGCACAGAGAAGTAAAACAGAACAGCACTTACGTAGAGGCGATTGGGACGTCCACCTTGATCTTGGCAGGACCTTCTGGGGCTTGGCGGCGGTAACCTTGGGCTGCTTGGGCGCCTTTTCAGTCGGGTCGGGAGTGGCCGTTCGAGCCCGCTTTTGCACATGGGAATTGGAGGGGCCCACTCGAGAGCGCACAACCCCTGGGTCGTGCTTTTCCTTGGAGCGCTTCTCGCCACGGGGAGGTGACTCGAACTCCTCCCCGCTGCTGGAGTCCTCGCTCTCCTCTCCGGTCTCTTTGTCAGACTTCCACTCGGAAACGTCGCTCGCGCCCTCTTTGCCTTCCTGGACCTGATCCCCATTGGGCACCGAATACTTTTCGGTGTAGATCTGCAGAAAAGAAGGATTAGCCAAATGTTAGTCGGACTCATCAAGACAACGGCAAGCAAGGAACAAGAACATCACTCGGAAGTCAAGGCCAGACCTTGTCAGGAAGATGGTCGGCGTCGAATGGGAGAACACTTCCGGACCCCTTGGGGTTGTCTTTGTTCCCTGTGATGCACTTCAGGCACTGTGCCCCCGTCTTCACGTCCGCTGCCTCTGGGTGGACTCGTGACGAGTCGTCGACGCCGGAATACAGCCACATCGGGTGGTGTCGAGCTTGGAGAGGCTGGATCCTCCGCATGAGGTACACCTCAAGCAGATCCAGCCCTGTGACCCCGTCGCGGACCAACTGGACGACCCGTTCCACCAGCATATCCACTTCCGCCCTCTCGGCCCGACTCACAACCAATGACGGAGGCTGGCTGGCTCGACCAAGAGAAAAGGGAGGAAGCCCGGTCGACTGACCAGGAGTCGGACTGTCCTTATAATAGAACCAAGTCGACTGCTAGCCCTGAACCGACTCTGGGAGAATCATAGCAGGAAAAGCGCTCCTATTCCTAAGCTGGATGCCTAGCCTGCCGCACACCTGGATGACGTGCGTCTTTTGATCACTCGGATTCGCCTTCTTGATGGTTTGCGAGCGACAAGTGAAGATATGTCTGAACATGCCCCAGTGCGGCCGATAACCGAGGTAGTTCTCACACATCGAGATAAACGCAGCCAGGAAAGCAATGGAGTTGGGCGTGAAGTAGTGCAGCTGGGCGCCGTAAAAAATCACGAAGGCGCGAAAGAAAGGGTGCGGGGGCATGGAGAAACCTCGGTCAACGTGATTCGCGGGGAGGACGCACTCGCCCTCCCTTGGCTGGGGCTCGAGCTCGCCTTTCGGCACCCGCTAGGAGCCGCGGTCGACCAGCCCCTCCTCCTCCAGCTCCTCCATGTCCTCCACCGTAATGGTGGACCTGATCCAGCCCCCCTGGATCCAGCCAGGAGGGAGCCCGGACCTCGACGACAACCCGCCGCGGCCGGATCGCTTCGCTTTCCCCGCCGCCGCCTTCTTCGAGCGCTCCAACGCGGCGGTCTTGTCCTTGCCCATGGCGTGCGAGCTGGTGTCGGCCGAGAAGAAGAAGGAAGGAGTAGAAGCGCAACAGAGGGACGAAGGTGAGGAAGCAGGAAATGGGCGCACAGTGCCCTCGCCTTGGCCGCGGCGCGCATTTATAATGCAGCGGTCGAGTGGCTGGCCGGTGGCCCCGAGCAATCCCGTCAAATCCCGCAACAGACGCGCGCGCTGTACGTGGCGAAAAAGGCAGCGCGAGGATCGAGGCGTCCCAAGCATATCCGATCCGATTGCCGCGGCACGACCCATCCCACGCGCTTTCCCAAATTTCGAAATCCCACAAAATTCGGGGACCAGAGAGCAACCGATCCCGCCGAAAACTGCGCACACCAGCGGCGCTCGACGGCACGCGCAAAGTTCAGTCGACGATCAAAGCAACAAGCACACACGGCGGTTCCGGAATCGATTAAGGCGACCAAGATGAGGTTGAAGAGATGGCCTGGCCCACGAGTTCAGAGAAGACTACTCCAAGGGCATCGGACCTGGACTAAGGCTCACTCCAACGCTCTCTCCTACTCAAACCTCAATCCATTCGGGGCTACTGATGAGGTTACGGACCTAGGGTAGGGTCACAGGCTTGACCCAGGTACCCCACCCAAGGTCACTACCCGAGAAGCTCAAAAGAAAAACCAATGGTAATAAGGACAGTCGACTAAGACAGCCCAAGAGGACACCTCACTCGACTGTACACCACAAACCAGACGACTCAACTTCACTCGACCCATCCAAGACACTCGACCTCCGAAGGTCAAAGGTCACCTAGGACAACAACGGTTTGGTATTCACTCCGCTGTAGTGAATGCCGTTATTACTCTTTACTGCAGACGTTATCAGTAACGTATGCCTTTATGTACATTGAACCCTTAGTAACATGGGGCATGGCTGGGGTCCTGGCACACTATATAAGCCCCCCCTCCTCCAGCACAAGGGTTCGCACCTCCTGTAATACACACACATATACCCATTTCAGTCGACTGCCTCCGGGCAACGAGACGTAGGGATGTTACTTCCTCCGAGAAGGGCCTGAACTCGTAAACACCTTGCGTACAACTTCACGATAGCTAGGGCATTGCCTCCTCCTACGTACCCCCTACTCGTACTGTCAGACTTAGAACCACGACACCCCCACCCTCGTGGGTACCACTTATGCCCTACTCCGTCGTTCTCAAGTCTCCCGTGCGTGGTTTTCTCCAAAAATATCTCTCCCGAAGGTTTCATTCCGTTTGGACTCCGTTTGATATTCCTTTTCTGCAAAACCCTGAAACACGCAAAAAACAGCAATCTGGTCTGGGCCTTTGGGTTAGTAAGTTAGTCCCAAAAATAATATAAAAGTGTATGACAAAGCCCATTGAACATCCAAAACATAATAAATAATAGCATGGAACAATAAAAAATTATAGATATGTTGGAGACGTATCAGACACCGGCGAGGTGGTCTGGCGGGGCGCCGCCCCTGTTGCGACCCCGGTCGGGGGAACAGAGAAGAAAGATGACCGGGCGGCCAGTGGGCTGGGCCAGCCTGTCCGGGTGGGCTGCCTGGCCTTTTGGGCCAGGTGGCCCGAGGGGGTCCTTTTCTTTTCTTTTTCAGCTTCTTTTTTTTGCATTTTTTAAATATTTTCTGTTTCAATTAGTTTAGGACACTTTAAACATTTTGCAAAAATGTTGGCCCACCACCAATATTAACAAAAGAATATTTTCCACATGATGAACATTTTAGTTTTCATGTTTGAGCAATTCCGAGTTTCACTCTTATTTTGAAATTTAAATTCAACTGGAATTGCAAGAGATATTAGACAATGATGATCAAACATTAGTTTAGCAAAAAGATTAACTTAACCCCAAGGGTTACTGTAGTATCATTACACCGGGGTGTTACACCTATCCCCGTTTTCCACTTCTTTTATGCTAAGTGCTGGTGCATCTCTGTGCACCCCGGCTCAGAGGGACCGGAACAACCCGTGTTTCAGCCCAGAGATCAAGTCTTCTAGAATATGGCACTGCTTGGCACAAAACAAATCAGCTTATATTACTAGGGATACGAATACAAGGGTCTGATGTTACAAAGGTTTACATCGGCGCGGTGACACTCTACCTACTAAGGTAGCTCTATGCTAGCAGGGGAACAACTCGTAGCAACAGAATACTTCTAGCAACAAAACAACAATGGTGATGAACTCCACTCCGCAGGGACTCTAGCTGGGACACGTCTGGCTCGCACAGTTGGAATCCTCGACAAACTATTAATCACGACATCACTTGCAATCTAGCATGACATGCCACGTGAGTACTTTGAATGTACTCGCAAGCTCACAACAACCAAATGCATCAAGGCAAGACAACAACATAGCATTAACAGGTTAAGTTATGAACAACTACTATGATGTGGAAGTAACTATTGATCATGATATGGTAATGCTAGAATTACCGATGAACCATCATCTAGGGTCACATGAACCATCTCACTCTTGGCTAACCGGTCCAGCAACATATCATCTTGATCATATCGTGATCAATACATCCCCGTGATCACCGCGTGATCACATCCCAATCCGATGATCATCCTCCAGATCATCCCAATATCATCATAGGCAACCGATCAAACAGTTACTTGCTTACATATAAGCATAAGTCATTCCGCCATTGTGTGTGTTGATCGAACGGTGTGTCCTACAACGAACTATGTCCATGACCGAGGACGCGGTTATCGATATTTACACTCTGCAGAGGTTAGTGCATTGTATTCACACCACAGAACTCACGGCCTCGTGCTCCCATGTGGGTGGACCAACGACATTCCAACAAAACCAATCTATTGCATGAAACTCTCCCGGCCACTCTGACAAACTCCCCTTTGGGCTATGTCAGGGGTGGCCCCGGGTGCCAACTACTCACATCTTCCACCTTCATGGCCGGCCACCCTCGTACCGAAACAAAAACAAACGGTCCCAAACAGGGACATAAGCGCGCAAACAACTCAGGCACACAAGGTTATCGTCGCCTACCGGGTGTCACACCTTGATTTTCATGCCACTTAAGCTAATAAATCATGATAAAATTTTGTTTGACAAAAACTTTTGAGTGTTTTTAACTTTGCTTGATTGTATTTTTGTTTGTTGTTTCCAAGTGCTCTAAAAATCAAACAAATCACCCAACTCCTTTACTCCTTCTACTTTATCCAAACCTTTGCCCAATGTTCATGCCATGTGTATAGAATAGAATAGTATTTTCTTACAAAAATAATTTGGCCAAAAAGTATTTTCTAAATTAGGTTTTCCCATAACCCTTGAATTGAGACGTGAACTACAAGTACTTAATTAAGGGTGTGAAAAATCTTTCAAAAATTATATCTGACTCCTATTAGACATAAGACTCCCCAAAACCACAAAAATATTATTTTCAAAGTTATTTTACTATTTTATTTAAAGGCTTTTTCTTAAGGCCATAAATGGTCTTTAATAGGTAAAAAATTATTTTTATGTCTCAAAAATATTTGAGAAAGTTTAGGGAAGCTAGACATATGTTGTCCATATATAAGAGTTTCAACACATGGACATGTTCAAAATATTGGTCAAATCCATCAAAAACACTTTCTAGACATTTCAAATTGTTGAAATATCTACAAAGGAAATATTCTCTGTAAATTCCAAGAAATTCTAGAATATCACAAATACCCTATTTGGTGATATTGCTAAGTCTCATGTCTTGGGAAACAAGATAACATCACCAAAACCCCTCAAAACTATTTTTGTCCATTTTGAAGTTTGAGAAACTTTGCATTGCCAAACATGTCCAAATACTCTCAAACTTGGTACACCTTCTCAAATGGTCTAATTATTCATCTAGGTCAAATTGCACAAGTTTTAGAACAAGATAACTTGATCAAAGTGCCCCAAAACCCTCTCTATCCATATCAAAGTTTGAACAATTCTACATTGCCAACTTTCTCCTTTTGACCTCAAATTTTGTGGACATGCTCAAATTCCTAAATGATGACACTACACCAAGTGGTGCATCAAGGAGAAAATATTTGCATGACTAAATCTTGGAAAATATATTTCTGTTGATTTCTAGGGTTTGCCAAAGTTACATGGCAACTTTTTTCAAATGGACTCAAACTTGGTGATCATCCTTAATTATATATGCCATTTGACCCTGTTAATTCTCATGTCAAGTGGAAACCATTTGCTTGACCAAACTAGCATCAAACACCTTTTGGCACTTTGTCGAAACCACTGTTTTGACCCCTTCCACTATTCTCCTTTACCTCAATTTTTTACCAGAGGTGTGCCTGATCATCACTTACCTCCAGTAACACCCATTCATCGAGAGCTCAATGATTGAGGTGTGAAAAGCCTCACTTTACCCCTCTGGACATCATTGTTCTCTCTCTCTACCCCTTTCTCACTCCAGTGCCCCTCCAGAGCATCCAATACCATAGGCACTTTGTTTACTCACCCCTAGACCCACTAGACACCAATGGACAAGGTGGACGTGTCTAGAGCGCGTGAGGGCATGGCCATGCCGACCATATGGGCGCTCTAGAGCGTGCTGCAGTGTGCTCTCACACTGTAGCCGCGTCCTGCCAGAGGCACATGACCACCTAGCACCTCCCCCTCGTGTCTCCCGAGGCCGCCTAGGCGTCCGGGACACGCTAGCCTGTGGGACCCCTCATCCTTCTCTCTCAGGCGACCTCGGTCATGCGTGCCCGAGCGTCGCCCGCATCCCTGGCCCGCCTCGCGCTCATTATTCCCTCCCTCTCTCTTCCCTTGGACCTAGAACATACCCAGGAAGACCCTTGACTCGAGGCCGAGACCTCCCGTGGCCTCCATTGGCGGCTGTGACCTCGCCGACGCACGAGTCCACGGTGAGCTCCGGGTCGGCTATAAAAAGGCCGCCGGGGCACTCCTACCACCACCATTCGCCCCACCTAGCACCCAATCATTGCCCCAGACCACCCACTCAACCTCTCGGTGCCTCTGTGCTCAGGATCGACCGAAGCTCCACCACCTTGATCGATCAACGTGCGAAGGGTACATGCCTCCCCGCTCCTCTTCTTCCCCGATCTGGAACCACCGCACCCCACTGGCTCTTCACCCACCTTTTCCCCTTCATTTGCAGCCGGAGATGGCTGAAGCAATCGCCTCCCGACGCGTCGCCACCCTACCTCCTCATCGCCGGCGAGCCAAGCCACCCCGGCGACCATCTCCAGCACCACCCCAATGGCGGGAGCCTCCTAAGTCCAGATGTGATATTAGCTCCCCCTACCGTGCCCCATAGCGTCGCCGGTAAGCGCCGGACCCCTCCTGGCCGCGAGGTTGGTGATGATAGGTGGGCTTCACCTGCCATCCTCACCTCTCTCTCCCACTGGAAGCCGAGCCCCACCCGTCAGGTTTAAACACGCGCGCGCGTAACGGCTCGCCTAGGCCTCTTCTCTCTCTCTCTAGGCCACTACACTGTGACCGATCTGGCCTAGTGGCATAGTGCCTTTTTTCTTTTTTTCTTTTTCTGCGTGTTTTCTAAAAATCCCACAACATAATATATCTATCCAAATGCAATAATTCCAACCCATATTTTTTTTCTAAAAATCCCGCCTATTTAATGGTGTGGCTTTCTTACATATCCACCACACTTATCTGTACTGTTCAAATTTGAATTCAAATTTGAGCATTTAAATCCCTTTTTGAAAATCTATTTCTATGTTTCTATAGCTCCAATTCCAAAACTAATAATTTTTCCATTCTTAGTTTTCATCCTAATATTTATCAAAAATAACTGGACATTTTATGAGCACTTTTATTTTCTGTGTGTGCTATGGTCTTATTGTGTGTCCGTTGCTTTGCGACCTTAGATTACGAAGTTGACGCAAGAGTTGGACTAGAAGAATTTGAAGACCTTGAAGTCTTTGTTGAGCCAGGCAAGCAACCCTTTGACCATGTCTATGCAAACCTTTTTATGGATGTCATATAACACTTTATTATCGTTGCATCGGAGTCACGAAGAGGTGGTTACCACTTGGTAGGTTGCCTCCGTTACTTCCTTGATGATACTTGCATTGTTCATGACCCTACCTTCCTATGAGGGTTATGCAGGTGGAGGTAGATAGGATGCTAAGTAGTTGCTACGCAAATGGGACGTGTATATGCATGGTAATGGAGACAAAATTATTTTCAAAGATCTTTCGGAAACCCCATCGGGTGCCACTAATGCCCGAGGGAGATGTTCAGCTAGGTAACCAATTGATGACGAAGTGGTGTACTGAGGCATGTGTGTGTGTGTGTGTGTCTGTGTGTGTGTGTGTTTGTGTGTGTGTCTGTGTGTGTGTGTGTGCGCGCGTGTGTGTGTTGTCTTCGAAAACAGATTGGTTTAAGTTACGACCGTTACTCCAACCTTACATACGCAACCACTCTACCCTTAGGTAAGGGCATTATTGATTACTTACTCCATGCTAGCATGGAGGACGCATTACTAGTGACGAGAGTGTCATGGTCAATCTCGGGATGGGGTCGTGCTTGGATAGGCAGCCATGATTTTTTTCACAGGGCATCGGACACACCGTTGGTACCCCCGTGCTTGTGTTGTGTGTTGAATATGGGAGCATGGCTCCACCGAATTAAGCATGTGAGGACGATTGTGGCACGGG
>LR738709.1:482975683-483016120 GCA_902687465.1 Secale cereale | reverse complement strand
GGGGGGGGAGGGGTTGATATCAATCGAGTGGACTCCATGTTGGTGGCATCTAGGGAAAAGTAATGATGGGTGCTTACCTCGGGTACTTGAGGTACCGCGGGTCGTGGATGACACGAAAGCTTCCCGGATCTTGTGGGTAAAGTGTGCAACCTCTGTAGAGTGTCAAATTATTCGAATAGCCATGTCCACGGTTAAGTACAGTTGGATCACCACTCTTGGGCTACATCTATTGTTTACGAAACCTGGTGTGTGTGGTTGTATGGAAAAAACTATTTGAGTCGAGTCGAATGACTTGACATGTTGATTAAATTGGAGTTGATCCAAACTCTATTTATGTTGATATCTGTAACCTATTCACATGGATATCAGTATTCTTATAATGCATGCTTTATGAGTTGTTAGGACATGTCATTACACTCAAAACAAGCTTTCTGCAAAAAAAATTCCTATTTAGTGATATATCATGCACTGTCATACCTTGTTCCAAAATATGGGTTGCTTGCGAGTACATTCAAATGTACTCATTGGCTTGTCCCTGGCTATTTACTTGGCTAGGCATGGAAGAGCAGGAATATGGGGAAGAGCACTTTGGTGATGAACATGCAAACGAGAACGCTTTCCCAGTCGAAATGAATGTAGGGTTAAGGTAGATGGCATGGGTTCTACTTATCAATGAAGATTTCCGCTGCTTGTGTTTCATTCGATGTTCAACCCTTGAGGCTTTATCTATGTAAGACTTGACCATAATGGTCATAATTTGTGTAAGACGGTATGTATGGATGTAAGACTCTTGTCATTCAGCTTCTATGTGTTCAGTGAGCATTGATCTCTGGGATCACTATACATGTAGATTCGGTGATCACGACTTATGAGTCGGGGTCCATATACACCTCATAGAGAACCATCGTCAGGCCACCAACGACATAACCCAAGACTGGGTAACAACCTTTTTGCTTCCGTCACATGTCACGGGTGTGGTGAACTTGGGCATATTAATAGGATGTGTCAAAATGCTATGTCTTGAGCTTGCGTTGGTTTTTCCCTTAAAGAGGAAAGGGTGGTGCAGCAAAGTAGAGATAAGTATTTACCTCAGTTTGAGAACCAAGGTATCTATACAGTAGGAGAAGAATGCGCAAATCGCCAATACCTGCACAAACAATCAAACAGTTGCACCCAACGCTATAAAGGGGTTGTCAATCCCTTCACGGTTATTAGCAAAAGTGAGATCTGATAAAGAAAGATAAACAAAAGATAAAATATTTTTGGTTTTTCTATTTATAGATCTAAAAGTAAAATATTGCAAAATGGTAGATAGGAAACTAATATGATTGTTGCGGGATATCCGCGGCCACATATGGGACCGGGTGGCCCCTTGCTGGTTCAGTAGAGGGGCGTCATGTTGCACAAAGAGCAGATCATCGTACGACGGCACGGCAGAGATCACACAAGCAATTTACCCAGGTTCGGGCCACCGTGAGGCGTAAGACCCTACTCCTGCTTTGGTGGATAGATGGTGGAATGAGCGATGTGGTGCATGGTATACTTGCCCGGCAGGGTTTGCCTTAGGAAAGCAGCGACTACGCGCGTATGGTGGTGTCGGTTCATCAACTTTCCAACCTTTTCCATGGTTGCCATGGGCCTCCTTTTGTAGATTAAGGGGTTACCATAGTGGCAAAGTAATCATTATGCACTGATATGATAGCGAACAGTGCTATCATACTTAACTCTGTAGGCTGACAGGGTGCATTAAATACGCCACTTAACTTCACATCATTGGCTGCACGACAAGCCTTGCCGGGCTATTCCGCCAGCTCCATGTCTGCCTGCTCGACGCGTCGCAGGACGGGTGTCATCTGCGGGTTCCTCTTGTAGGAACTGGTTGCCACTTAATCATCTTGCGGCTTGACACTGCATTGATCGACGTCGTGGGTCGCGCTTGAGTGTTCGGTGGGGCCGTTTAGCCTTCACGAGCCCCGGTAGGCCCTGTCAGGGTGTTTCTGCTATCTGCTTTGGGGGTTGCCTCACCCCTTGCCGGGCTCGCCTGCCCGGCAAGGGAGCCCCTTCTCTTGGTGATGTCTTGCTTCTCTGGCTTGTCCTTGGTCTCTCTGCTTTGAGCTGGTTCTTCGTTACTCTTGATTCCTTGTACTTTGGCTGGGGTTGGTGCTTCAATCTTGGTCTTGTGCCTGTGCACAGTCTAGGCAACGGACCCAAGGTTTGTTTCACCGACAGAAGCCCCCGGGCCTGGCCCTATCGCGCTACTGAGCGTCGTCGGGGTAGGGCCTAATAAGTGCACATGCAGGGTTGATGAAGAGGCCGTTCTCTTGAGGTCCTCTTTCTGCTTCTTTGTGAGTCTTGAATCCTGGCCAGTTTCCAATTTCCTCGTGCGCTACGTAAAGCCAACTGTGGTGGGGCCGCTCTAGTAATGGCCCTTGAATGACTTTAATGCACGGGCTGGAAACTGCCAATTTACTCTTCCCACCACGCCCTTATCCTTAGCCACGTATGCGGCATGCATCGCGCGGGGTAGGTGATGGAGGCGCGTGGTGCGGGAGAGCATCATGGAAAGGGCCCGGTCGTCTTAAATTGGTAGAGGAGGACGGTGGCCGCCCGTTGATGAAGCATCTCTCCTCCTCGCCCTGCCTATAAAAGAGAGGGGTGGAGGAGGGCAAGGCCATCCACTTTTCATTCCTCCTCTTCTCATCTTTTGTTTCTATTGGTCATGTCGAAGAAGAAAGCCAGGGGCTAGCCCTCGGGCTCCAGCTTGGGGCTATCGTTGCCTTATGTTGTGCTGATGCTTGGGGAGTGAGCCTGGTCCTTGCCGCGGTGAACCTTTCGGTTTCTTCAAAGCTCGATCGGGAGGCGGGGCTAGTGATCGTTGGTAATCCCAGCACCGTCCTTCTCGGGAGCCTTGGGGCTAGTGTTGACAAGGGGGGTGCCTTCCCGCCTGCCAAGGTGCGGAGCGACGCGCCTCCAGCCCCCTGGCTGCACTAGCCGCTTGCTGTTTTTCTACTGGGGGCGCCGGGCTGGAGTCTTGGCACTTCCCGGTAGCAGCGGTGATGAAGAGAAAGTGAGGGAGGACGAAGAAGGCGGATGGCGCTGATACGTCCATTTTGCATCATGCTTATATGTTGATATTTATTGCTTTATGGGCTGTTATTATACGTTTAGTCACAATACTTACGCCTTTTCTCTCTTATTTTACAAGGTTTACATGAAGAGGGAGAATGCCGGCAGCTGGAATTCTAGGCTGGAAAAGGAGAAAACTCTGGAAACATATTCTGCACAACCCCAAAAGCCTCTAAACTCAACAAAACGGCGTTTCAGAAAATATAAAAACTATCTGGCGAAAGAAGTCCACGAGGGGGCCCACCGGCTGTCCATGAGGGTGGTGGCGCGCCCGCCATCCCAGGGCGCGCCCCCTGCCTCGTGGGCCAGCCGGAAGGCCCCTGATGCCCATCTTCTCCTATATGAGGTGTTTTGACCTAGAAAAAATTTAGAAGGAGGCTTTCGGGACCAGACGCCTCCGTCTCGAGGCGGAACCGAGGCGGAAACCAATCTAGGGCTCCGGCAGAGCTGTTCTGCCGGGGATACTTCCCTCCGGGAGGGGGAAATCGTCACCGCCGTGATCACCAACAACTCTCCCATCTTGTGGAGGGCTATCTTCATCAACATCTTCACCAGCACCATCTCCTCTCAAACCCTAGTTCATCTCTTGTATCCAATCTTTGTACCAAAACCTCAGATTGGTACCTGTGGGTTGCTAGTAGTGTTGATTACTCCTTGTAGTTGATGCTAGTTGGTTTATTTGGTGGAAGATCATATGTTCAGATCCATTATGCATATTAATACCCCTCTGATCATGAACAATATTATGTCTTGTGATTAGTTACTTTTGTTCCTGAGGACATGGGAGAAGTCTTGCTATTAGTAGTCATGTGAATTTGGTCTTCGTTCGATATTTTGATGAGATGTATGTTGTCTCTCCTCTAGTGGTGTCATGTGAACGTCGACTACATGACACTTCACCATTATTTGGGCCTAGAGGAAGGCATTGGGAAGTAATAAGTAGATGATGGGTTGCTAGAGTGACCGAAGCTTAAACCCTAGTTTATGCGTTGCTTCGTAAGGGGCTGATTTGGATCCATATGTTTCAGGCTATGGTTAGGTTTACCTTAATACTTATTTTGTAGTTGCGGATGCTTGCATTAGAGGTTAATCATAAGTGTGAGGCTTGTCCACGTAAGGACAGCACCCAAGCACTGGTCCACCCACATACCAAATTATCAAAGTACCGAACGCGAATCCGATGATCGTGATGAAAACTAGCTTGACGATAATTCCCACGTGTCCTCGGGAGCGCTTTACCTTACATAAGAGTTTATCCAGGCTTGTCCTTTGCTACAAAAATGATTGGGCCACCTTTCTGCACCTTATTTACTTTTACAGTTTGTCACTTGCTACTAATTATCTTATAACAAAACTATCTGTTACCTATAATTTCAGTGCTTGCAGAAAACACCTTACTGAAAACTGCCTATCATTTCCTTCTGCTCCTTGTTGGGTTCGACACTCTTACTTATAGAAAGGACTACGATAGATCCCCTACACTTGTGGGTCATCAAGACTCTTTTCTGGCACCGTTGCCGGGGAGTGAAGCGCCTTTGGTAAGGAAAAATTTATACAGTGTGCTGAAATTTATTGTCACTTGTTACTATGGCTCAAAATCCTGTGAGGGGCTTGTTCGGGGTATCTTCACCCCGACCAGTAGAGGAAAGAGTTACTCCTCAACCTACTGCACCTATTGGAAATGTTTGCTTTGAGATTCCTTCGGGTATGATAGAGAAACTGCTTGAAAACCCTTTTACAGGAGACAGAACACTGCATCCCGACTTACACCTAATCTATGTGGATGAAGTTTGTGGATTGTTTAAGCTTGCAGGTTTGCCCGAGGATGTAATCAAGAATAAGGTCTTCCCTTTATCATTGAAGGTAGATGCATTGACATGGTTTAGGCTATGCGATGATATGGGATCATGGAACTATAATCGTCTGAAGTTGGAATTTCATCAGGAGTTCTACCCTATGCACCAGGTTCATCGTGATCGTAATTATATTTATAATTTCTAGCCTCGCGAAGGAGAAAGCATCGCTCAAGCTTGGGGGAGGCTTAAGTCAATGTTATATTCATGCCCCAACCATGAGCTCTCACGAGAAATGATCATTCAAATTTTTTATGCTCGGCTTTCTCTTAATAATCGCTCCATGCTCGATACTTCTTGTTCTGGCTTTTATATGATGAAGACTATTGCATTCGAATGGAATTTATTGGAAAGAATTAAACGCAACTCTGAGGATTGGGATCTCGACGAAGGTAAGGAGTCAGGTATGACCCCTAAGTTTGATAGTGTTAAAGCTTTTATGGATACCGATGTTTTCCGTGAGTTTAGCACTAAATATGGACTTGACTCTAAGATAGTAGCTTCTTTCTGTGAATCTTTTGCTACTCATGTTGATCTCCCCAAGGAGAAGTGGTTTAAATACCATCCCCCTATTGAAGTAAAAGTAGTTAAACCTATTAAAGTTGAATAAAATACTATCACTTATAATGTTGATCCTGTTATACCTACTGCTTATATTGAGAAACCACCTTTCCCCGTTAGGATAAATGATCATGCTCAAGCTTAAACTGTAGTTCGTAAGAGTAATACTAGAACACCTACACCCTCTGAGCAAATTAAAGTTGAACCTAGTTTTGCTATGGTTAAGGACCTCTTGGTAGAAGATTTAGATGGACATGTTATTTACCTCCAAGAAGAGTCCGCTAGAATAGCCAAACCCAATGATAGGAATAAACATAAACCTGCTGTAGGCTTGCCTGTTATCTTCGTTAAGATAGGAGATCATTGCTACCATGGTTTATGCGACGTAGGTGCTAGTGCGAGTATTATCCCTTTTGATTTGTATAACGAAATTATGCATGATATTGCACCTGTTGAGTTAGAAGGGATTGATGTTACTATTAAGCTTGCTAATAGAGACACCATTTCACCAGTTGGGATTGTTAGAGATGTTGAAGTCTTGTGTGGGAAAGTTATAAATACCCTGCTGATTTTCTTATTCTTAGTTCCCCACAAGATGAATTCAGTCCCATTATATTTGGCAGACCCTTCTTGAATACTGATAATGCCAAGATAGATTGTGTGAAAGATATTGTATCTGTTGGATTAGGGGATATGTCTCATGATTTTAACTTTGCTAAATTCCATAGACAACCCCTTGAAAAGGCACCACCCAGTAAGGATGAAATTATCGGTCTTGCTTCTATTGCCGTGCCACCTAATGATCCTTTAGAACAATACTTGCTAGACCATGAAAATGATATGCATATGAACGAGAGAAGGGAGATAGATGAAATATTCCTTACACAGGGACCCGTATTGAAAAACAACTTGCCTGTTGAAATCCTAGGGGATCCTCCTCCACCCAAGGGTGATCCCGTGTTTGAACTTAAACCTTTACTTGATAATCTTAAATATGTTTATCTTAATGAAAAGAAGATATATCATGTTATTATTAGTGCTAACCTTTCAGAGCAGGAAGAAGAAAAATTATTGAAAACTCTGAAGAAGCACCGAGCTGCTATTGGATATACTCTGGATGATCTTAAGGGCATTAGCCCCACTATATGCCAACACAAGATAAAATTGGAAGAAAATGCTAAACCGATTATTGATCATCAGCGACAGTTAAATCCTAAGATGAAAGAAGTGGTAAGAAAGGAAATACTAAAGCTTCTAGAGGCAGGTATTATCTATCCAGTTGCTGATAGTCAGTGGGTAAATCTTGTCTATTGTGTTCCTAAGAAAGGAGGTATGACTGTAGTCCCTAATGATAAAGATGAATGACCCCGCAAAGAATAGTTACAAGCTATAGGATGGTAATTGATTTCCGTAAGTTAAATAAAGCTACTAAGAAAGATCATTACCCCTTGCCATTTATTGATCAAATGCTAGAAAGGTTATCCAAACATACTCATTTCTGCTTTCTAGATGGTTATTCTGGTTTCTCTCAAATACCTGTGTCGAAAGGAGATCAAGAAAAGAACACTTTTACTTGTCCTTTCGATACCTTCGCTTATAGACGTATGCCTTTTGGTTTATGTAATGCACTTGCTACCTTTCAAAGATGCATGATGGCTATATTCTCAGATTTTTGCGAAAAGATTGTTGAGGTTTTCATGGATGATTTCTCCGTTTACGGAACTTCTTTTGATGATTGCTTAAGCAACCTTAATCGAGTTTTGCAGAGATGTGAAGACACTAACCTCGTCTTGAATTGGGAGAAGTGCCACTTTATGGTTAATGAAGGCATTGTTTGGGACATAAAATTTCTGAAAGAGGTATTGAAGTTGACAAAGCTAAAGTTGATGCTATTGAAAAGATGCCATGCCCTAAGTTCATCAAAGGTATAAGAAGTTTCCTTGGTCATCCCGGGTTTTATAGGAGGTTCATTAAGGACTTCTCCAAAATCTCCAGGCCTTTGACTAATCTCTTACAAAAAGATATTCCTTTTATCTTTGATGATGATTGTCTAGAAGCATTTGAAATACTTAAGAAAGCATTGATCTCCGCACCTATTATTCAGCCTCCTGACTGGAATTTATCCTTTGAGATTATGTGCAATGCTAGTGGTTATGCTATAGGAGCTGTTCTAGGGCAAAGAGTTGATAAGAAATTGAATGTTATCCAGTATGCTAGTAAAACTCTAGATAGTGCCCAAAGAAATTATGCTACCACTGCGAAAGAATTTTTAGCAGTTGTATTCGCTTGTGATAAGTTTAGACCCTATATCGTTGATTCTAAAGCAACTATTCACACTGATCATGCTGCTATCAAATACCTTATGGAAAAGAAAGATGCTAAACCTAGACTTATTAGATGGGTTCTCTTGCTACAAGAATTTGACTTGCATATTATCGATAGAAAGGGAGTTGAGAACCCCATAGCAGATAACTTGTCTAGGTTAGAGAATATACTTGATGACCCACAACCTATTGATGATAGCTTTCCCGATGAACAACTAGCTATCATAAATACTTCTCGTACTGCTCCATGGTATGCTGATTATGCTAATTATATTGTTGCTAAGTTTATACCTTCTAGTTTCACATACCAGCAAAAGAAAAAGTTCTTCTATGATTTGAGACATTACTTCTGGGATGACCCACATCTTTATAAAGAAGGAGTAGATGGTATTATTAGACGTTGTGTACCTGAGCATGAACAGGAACAAAACCTACGCAAGTGCCACTCCGAAGCTTATGGAGGACACCATGCGGGAGATAGAACTGCACACAAGGTATTGCAATCCGGTTTTTATTGGCCTACTCTCTTCAAGGATGCCCGTAAGTTTGTCTTATGTTGTGATGAATGTCAAAGAATTTGTAATATTAGTAGACGTCAAGAAATGCCTATGAATTATTCACTTATTATTGAACCATTTGATGTTTGGGGCTTTGATTATATGGGACCGTTTCATGCCTCTAATGGATACAAACATATTTTAGTTGCTGTTGATTACGTTACGAAGTGGGTAGAAGCTATTCCAACTAGTAGTGCTGATCACAACACTTCTATTAAGATGCTTAAAGAAGTTATTTTTTGAGGTTTGGAGTCCCTAGATATCTAATGACAGATGGTGGTTCACACTTTATTCATGGTGCTTTCCGTAAGATGTTTGCTAAATATGATGTCAAGCATAGAATTGCATCCCCCTATCACCCACAGACTAGTGGTCAAGTAGAACTAAGTAATAGGGAGTTGAAACTAATCTTGCAAAAGATAGTTAATAGGTCTAGGAAGAATTGGTCCAAAAAACTTGATGATGCATTATGGGCCTATAGAACTGCATACAAAAATCCTATGGGTATGTCCCCATATAAGATGGTGTATGGAAAAGCTTGCCACTTACCACTTGAGCTAGAATATAAGGCATATTGGGCTATTAAAGAGCTCAATTATGATTTCAAACTTGCCGGTGAAAAGAGGTTATTTGACATTAGCTGCCTTGATGAGTGGAGAACCCAGGCCTATGAGAATGCCAAACTGTTTAACGAAAAAGTTAAAAGATGGCATGCCAAAAGGATACAAAAGCGTGAGTTTAACGTAGGTGGTTATGTCTTGCTATTCAACTCTCGTTTAAGATTTTTTGCAGGAAAACTTCTCTCCAAGTGGGAAGGACCTTACGTTATCGAGGAGGTCTATCGTTCCGGTGCCATAAAAATCAACAATTTCGAAGGCACAACTCCGAAGGTGGTGAACGGTCAAAGAATCAAACATTATATCTCAGGTAATCCTATAAATGTTGAAACCAATGTTATTGAAACCGTAACCCCGGAGGAATACATAAGGGACACTTTCTAGAACGATTCAGCCTCCGAAAAGGAAGAGGTATGTGATACGGTAAGTAAACCGACTCCAAAACAGTTCTAAAGGCAATTTTTCTCTGTTTTGGAACTCGTGGCACCCCATGTGTCCCCCAGACTCCGTTTTCTTGTGGGTTACTCCTTTTGGTCTGTAAAAATTCATTATATATACTCCTGAAGGTTTTGATCTCTGTATCACGCAGAAATCCTCTGTTTTCGTTCCGAGTTGTTTCTGTCGCAGATAAGAGCAACATGTCGTCCCAGGATTTGGAAAGAAAAAGCTATGTGGCTGATTCCCTTGCTGACCCTAAGGTCTATGGGGATTGGGAGCATTATGGCTGGACAACAGAGGAAGAAGAGGACCATGATCCCAAGGGGAAGGATTGGACTAGCTCTGATGAAGACCAAGTTCCACTACCTCAACCGGGGGACATGCATGTGGAGTTCAAAAAGTCAAGCCTCTCCGACAGAGTAAAGAAACCTAAGATCGAATTATCCCTTTTAACCTCTTGCAGGAGAACAAGCAGGCACTATGCAAGAAGATATTAAATCTTGAGTAAGAGATCAATGATCTAAAGGAGCAAAATTATGCCCTTAAGCGTAAGCTGAGAAAGAAATCATCATCACCACCCCTGAAGAAGGAGACATAATCAGTATGGGCACTCCCCTTGGCAACTGCCAAGCTTGGGGGAGTGACCCTGGTATCGTATCACCATCACCCCTATCTTTACCGTTTTACTTAGTCCGATCCTTTTGGTAGTATATTGATCTAGTAGAATAAAGTTAGCATGATCTAGTTGTGAGCTTTCGCTTTGTGAGCTTTACCCTTTGTAATCGAGTCCGTGAGTTATATGATAAAGATTAGTGTTGAGTCAAGGGCTTGATTTCTTCACTTGGGTCATGACAAAAAGAAAGAAAACATAAAGAGTATCAAAGAGATCATATCGATCTTATGGGAAGTAATGACTTCACATATAAGAGTATGACAAATAAAAGTTGTTGGGAGTTGACAAACATAGTTTTGGTCATCGTTGCAATTAATAAGAAGTAATAAAAGAAGAGAGGCTTCACATAGAAATATACTATCTTGGACATCTTTTATGACTGTGAGCACTCATTAGAGTATGACATGCTAAAGAGTTGATGTTGGACAAGGAATACAACATAATGCGATATGTCTCCCTATATCCGAAATAAAGTATATTGTCATGGATCATCCAACATGTTGAGCTTGCCTTTCCCCCTCATGCTAGCCAAAACTCCTCGCACTAAGTAGAGATACTACTTGTTCTTACATATATCCTTAAACCCAGTTTTGCAGTGAGAGTCCACCATACCTACCTATGGATTGAGAAAGATCTTTCCAAGTAAGTTGTCATGTTGCAAACTCGCTAAAATATGTATGATTTATTAGTGTGGGAGAAATTAGCTTTATACGATCTTGTGATATGGAAGTAATAAAAGCGACGGACTGCATAATAAAGGTCCTTATCACAAGTCGCAATATAAACTGAAGTTCATCTATGCTAAGACTTTGTGCATCCAACCATAAAAACACATGAAAACCTCTGCTTCCTTCTGCGAAGGGCCTATCTATTATTCCTGTATTATAAGTGTCAAGGTGAAATCCAGCTTTCCTTTTTACCTTTTATCCTTTGGCAAGCACATTGTGTTGGAAAGATCCTGACATATATACCCACTTGGATGTAAGTTTTCATGATCTATTACTGTTGACATTACCCTTGAGGTAAAAGGTTGGGAGGCAACACCATAAGCCCCTATCTTTCTCTATGTCCGATTAAAACTCCATAAACATAAGTATTGCATGAGTGTGAGCAATTGTGAAAGACTATATTATAGTTGAGTATGCAGGCTTGCTAAAATCTCTTATATTGACTCTTTCCGATGTTACGATAAATTGTAATTTCTTCAATGACCGAGATCAAAGTTTGTTAGTTTCCAATGAAGTTTATGATTCATACTTGATATTGTGGATGAATTGTTACTTTAGCATAAGAATCATATGACTATATTTACATAAGTAATTGTTATGAGAATGATCATGATGCCCTCATGTCCGTATTTTGTTTTTATCGACACCTCTATCTCTAAAACATGTGGACATATTTTTCGATATTGGCTTTCGCTTGAGGACAAGCGAGGTCTAAGCTTGGGGGAGTTGATACGTCCATTTTGCATCATGATTATATGTTGATATTTATTGCTTTATGGGCTGTTATTATATGTTTAGTTACAATACTTATGCCTTTTCTCTCTTATTTTACAAGGTTTACATGAAGAGGGAGAATGCCGACAGCTAGAATTCTGGGCTGGAAAAGGAGCAAACTCTGGAAACATATTCTACACAACTCCAAAAGCCCCGAAACTCAACATAATGTCATTTCAGAAAATATAAAAAATATCTGGCAAAAGAAGACCATGAGGGGGGCCACCGGCTGTCCACGAGGGTGGGGGGTGCGCCTCCCTTCCCAGGGCGCGCCCCCTGCCTCGTGGGCCAGCCAGAAGGCCCCCGATGCCCATCTTCTCCTATATGAGGTGTTTTGACCAAGAAAAAATCAGAAGGAGGCTTTCGGGACCAGACGCCGCCGTCTCGAGGCGGAACCGAGGCAGGAACCAATCTAGGGCTCCGGCAGAGCTGTTCTGCCGGGGATACTTCCCTCGGGAGGGGGAAATCATCACCGCCGTCATCAGCAACAACTCTCCCATCTTTGGGAGGGCTATCTTCATCAACATCTTCAGCAGCACCATCTCCTCTCAAACCCTAGTTCATCTCTTGTATCCAATCTTTGTACCCAAACCTCAGATTGGTACCTGTGGGTTGCTAGTAGTGTTGATTACTCCTTGTAGTTGATGCTAGTTGGTTTATTTGGTGGAAGATCATATGTTCAGATCCATTATGCATATTAATACCCCTCTGATCATGAACAATATTATGTCTTGTGAGTAGTTACTTTTGTTCCTGAGGACATGGGAGAAGTCTTGCTATTAGTAGTCATGTGAATTTGGTCTTCGTTCGATATTTGGATGAGATGTATGTTGTCTCTCCTCTAGTGGTGTCATGTGAACGTCGACTACATGACACTTCACCATTATTTGGGCCTAGAGGAAGGCATTGGGAAGTAATAAGTAGATGATGGTTTGCTAGAGTGACAGATGCTTAAACCCTAGTTTATGCGTTGCTTCGTAAGGGGCTGATTTGGATCCATATGTTTTAGGCTATGGTTAGGTGTACCTTACTACTTCTTTTTTAGTTGCGGATGCTTGCATTGGAGGGTAATCATAAGTGGGGGGCTTGTCCAAGTAAGGACATCACCAAAGCAGCGGTCCACCCACGTACCAAATTATCAGAGTACCGAACGCGAATCAGATGATCGTGATGAAAACTAGCTTGACGATAATTCCCATGTGTCCTTGGGAGCGCTTTACCTTATATAAGAGTTTGTCCAGGCTTGTCCTTTGCTACAAAAGGATTGGTCCACCTTGCTGCACCTTATTTACTTTTACCGTTTGTCACTTGCTACCAATTATCTTATAACAAAACTATTTATTACCTATAATTTCAGTGCTTGCAAAAAATACCTTACTGAAAACTGCCTACCATTTCCTTCTGCTCCTCGTTGGGTTCGACACTCTTACTTATCGAAAGGACTACGATAGATCCCCTACACTTGTGGGTCATCAAGCGCGAGGTCGGGTCGGAGTACGGTGACCCCAACGCGCTCGTCCCCTTTTGGGGACCTACCGCCTCATCTTTCCGCTCCTCCCCTCCCTCCCCGGCACCATCATCACCAGCCTCTTCGAGTGGTGGCCAAGGAGGGATGTTCTCTTGGCGTCTTCGCCTCCCCTCCAATAGTCTTCTGGCTAAGCTTCAGTGGATGACTCCACCGGCGCTCAAGCTGGGGATTCTTGCTGGCTCTGGAGGTGGTGACCAGAGGACGCCGCCCCGTCTCCCGCACTCCTCCTTCGCAGCCTCGCCACTCCCCGTCTTGTCAGCCCCAGCTCGGCGTGCCCTGATGGGACCAGGTGTGGGTTCCTGCTTGGGTGCTCCTCTTCTCGTCTTTTCCTCATTCTGCCGCAGTGCCTAAAGGAGGGAAAACAAAAAGAGGGGATCACAGGGCACTTATCTTTTTCAATCTTAAACTTGTAGGCAATCACTTAATTCAAATAATGTAATCCCTCAAGTCCATCTTTGTGTTCTGTAATGCTTGTACTTGTATTAGCATATGAATGAAAATATAGACCTTGTCGGGAACCCATGCAGAGGTGGAATGCCTCTTTTTTTTGTAATAAAACGAGTTTTCCCGGCATGCTACGCTGGCGGCATTCTCTTTGTCTGCCAGAGAACTACGTCTGCCGGGGAACAAATAGAGGAGCCAGCCCCCCAACTCCCTTTCACCAAAGGCCACTACAACCATCTCGCTGGAAGCAACGTTCGAGTCTGGGATGGGAGCACCTAAGCCTCAAGAGAGTGTGGCAAGGTTTCAATATGCACAAGTTATAGCTTATAGAACACTGATGGATAGGAGGTTAAACTTGTCTGTTTTGCTTGCCGGGGACTGTAGTGCTGGGCAATCTTCTCAACTCCTTGTCGAAGCCAAGTCCACGGCAGGAACCTGCAACTCCATATAGGTGAGAACGAATGGAGGGTGTGATCCTATCTATATGCATATGCAAATGCTCATTAAATCCTTATGAAGTGATCTTGGTTGGGGGCCCCCTTCTCAGCGCTTCTTTATTTTTCTTGCACGGGGTCATCGCCCCAGCTTTGTACAAGGGGTTACATGCAGCTGAGGCAAGGCCTGTACAAAAGGGTAGCTGCTGGGCAGTGCCCGGCAGTCTCGCGCCTTACGGGTAGTACTTATGGAGATGCTCAATATTCCATGAGTTTTGCAAATGAGTGCCATCCCTGGTCTCCGAATGGACTGCGCCAGGTCTGGAGACTCGTACCACCTGGTAAGGGCCTTCCCACTTTGGTGACAACTTGTTTGTACCCTTGGCGGACTGAACGCGCCTAAGGACAACGTCACCTTCCTCAAAACACCGGGCATGAACCCTATGGCTATGATAGCGACGCAGGGCTTGCTGGTAGCGTGCAGCATGCATAGCAGCCCGGAGACGGTTCTCCTCAAGTAGCCCAGTGTCGTCACGCCAGTGCTGATCTTGCACTACTTCATCATAGGCAAGCACTCGAGCGGACCCGTAAATGAGTTCTGTCAGGGATATTACTAGCAGGTATAAACCGGCTAGGGAGATCCGGATTACGATAATATAGCTGTGTTGTTATAAGCTCAGTAGAGGTTACGGCCCATGTGTAAAGTTTACGGTTTATAAACCGTCCTACCATGTAACTTGAGGTACAAGGAAGAAAGAGTAGAGACCTAGGCGGACACGATTATGAGCCGGCCTCAGGATTCTGTAAACTGGACCGGGCGTTGCCTCCTATATAGAGGAACGGCCCGGCGACGGTTCAAGGACAAGCAACAACCCGTCGAGAGACAGGCAAGCAATCTGCTCCCTGTTCATCGACGCCCAAGCAATACCAAACCAAACTAGACGTAGGCTTTTACCTTCATCGAAGGGGCCGAACTAGTATAAACCCTCTGTGTTCTTTGTGTGCTTTAACCTCTTCAAGCTAACCCATGCGATGGCTCCACACCTAAGTCCTCTAAACCGGACATCTGCCGTGCTAATTCCACGACAGTTGGTGCCCACCGTGGGGCTATCGCACGATGGTTTCGAGTTCTTGAAGGGCAGCTTTGAAGGACTCAAGGGTTACGCGGTTGGCCGGATGACCAAGAGTCGCCGCGGCCGGATCTACATCGATGACGCAGGCTGGGGCCCCGAGGCCGATTCAATCAAATACGGGTACCGGGTCCCCTTCGGCGGCATCCACGTCTTCATCGGCAAGATTGGCGAACCGGGACCTGAGCCGGACATCTTCCCCAACATCGTCGAGCTGGCTCAACGTGCGAGATTGGCCCGGATTCAGCCTGCCGTGAAGCATGTTTTCGTTGGAGCAATACATGGAGTCCAAGCCGAGGACGGATCGGATTCTGGTGGCGAGACAGTGGTATACTCTGATGATGAATCTTCATCCGGAGAAACCGAATCTTTGTATCTGTTGCGGGACGGTTGATCCGGGGGTGTATCCGATGGTGACAGTATTCCCGACCCCTTTAATCCGCCAAACCGGGTGGCTGTTTTTATGGCCGGATCACAATCTGCGCAGCAGCCCACGGTGACCGGGGCGTTCACAGCAGAGGGAGCTGGTGCAGGGGCGAGCAACCAAGCCCCCTCACCATCTGACGCTCTATCCACTTTGGTTGACGAGTTGACAGCCCGAGCAACAGCGGAGGTGGCTCCTGCTAACAAGGCGCAACATGATGCGGAGATCCTCCAACTAAAGGGCCGGATCGAGCAAGCCAGGCGCGATCTGGACGTGGGGAAGGCCATGATGGTGACAAGGCAAGCGGAGTTGGATTCCCAAGCTTTCCGGCTTAGGATGGATCAGGTCTCTGCGCAAGAAGTAAGGAACAGAAGGTATCAGACTCGTCTACCGCCGGTCTATGAGGCGATGAATCTCTTTGACATGCCAGGAGCGGGAGCCAACAATAATCTAGAAGTAAACCGGAGGGGAGCCCCGGCAACAGGCGCTCCGGTTCAACAACCTACGGCGGAGCAGAATCGTCGGGTTGTGCCCACGCCGCACGTCCCCACTCCTCCTGGCCATTACTCAAACCCCCTGGATAACATTGTCGCCGTCGCTTCACGGCTGGCCGCTTTACCCATTGAGGGAACATCTCCCGTGGCAGCAGAAGCGCGCAGGGTCAAGGAATTGCTGGACACAGCGTTGACACAGCAGCAGGCGTACTCCTACAGCAGGGAGAGACTTCATTCAACACCCCATCACAGCAGGAGTTACACTAGGCATTGGGATGAACCGGAGGTGTCTAGCAGCGAGCGGAGACGACACCGTCACAGGCAAGATAATCCGGCGGGGGCAGAAGCCCACGCCCAGGAAGCAGTGAACCGGGCCAGACCTACTGCCCGTGAGGATACCCGTCAGACGACGCCGGTTCACCCAACCACAGCAGAGACGTGGGTCACAACGAGTTCTTTTGGAGTACAGTGCCTTGTTCCCGCTTTACGAAGCGTAAGGTTACCCAAGGACTTCAAAGGACCGTGCAAGGTGCCCAACTATACAGCAGATCTGGCTCCAGAAGCGTGGGTTGAGGGCTATGAGATGGCCATGGAGATGCTACAGGTGGATGAAGCGGCGTGCGCAAAGTATTTTACCATGATGCTCGAGGGTACAACCCGGACGTGGTTAAAGGGCTTACCCCCTAACTCCATCGGATCATGGGGTGAGCTGCGTCGACAGTTTATCAAAAATTTCAAAGACACGTGCAAGCAACCGATGTCAATAGTGGACTTGGCGGCGTGTGTTCAGGGAGAACAGGAGCCTACGAGCACCTGGGTCCGGCGAGTGTCAGAAATCCTACACTCTTCCAATAGCATCAATCCTAGTACGGCAATAGTCACTCTGGAAAACAATTGCCGGTTTGAGTCTCTGAAGCTGAAGTTGGGACGGCTCAAGCGGGATTGTAATGACATGGGGACACTCATGAGCGCTCTGGTCAAGTATGGGGACTCTGACAACACTAAACACCCAGAAGCGGAGGGAGACAAATCCGGAAAAACAAACAAGGCCGGTAAACCGGCGCAGGTTAATCCGGCAGGAATAAGCTTCAATGGTAAGCGAAAGGCAGAGGGCGGCTCTGATTTTGTGGCCAATACCAATGTTCAAGGAAACTTTCAGCGCCGCAAGGGTAGACCGCCTCCACAGAGCGGCAGAGGATTCATTAATCTAGATCAACAGTTGAACGAGCCTTGCCCGAAGCACAACACAGAGGAACGCCCAGCTAAACACACATGGGGGCAATGCCGGGTCATGATAGAGGCCATGAGCCGGGCCAAATTCAACAACGGACCACCGGGCGGCGGTTCAGGTCCCGGATTTTATGGTCCGGGTCACCAGGGTAATGGCTCCGGATCAGGATATCATGGTGGCAATAATGGCTACAACCAAGGCAATCATCAGCATGGTCAGGGCGGTTACAATAACCAAGGCAACCATCAGCTTGGTCAGTGTCGTGGAAATAACACGTCAGATGTCCGGTTTAGCGGACTTAGTGGTGAGGCCGCGCATCTATGTAGTAGCTTGAGAGGGGTTGAGCGGAATCGAGAGGCGCAATGCAAGACAAGGATTTAGACAGCTTCGGGCCCCGGGAAACATCATCCGGTAATAGCCCTAGGTGCTGTTTGAGGCTAGGTCTCATTATGATCCTCATGGTGTCGCTGGTAAACCGGCTCTTTGTGTCTAACCCTAGAAACTTGTCTAAACTTCTCCTCTAAGACTTGTCTCTTGTCTAACTTGTGACTCTAAAACCCGTCCTCTTTGGGGAGCCCTGCCCCTCCTTATATATGTTGAAGGGGTGGGTTACATGACTAGTCCTAGTAGGACTAGGATTGATCTATTACAAGGAGTCCTAGTCTTGCTTCCTTTGTATGAGAATATTCCTTGCGCTTTATTCATAAACCGGCCCACTATTAATATGAACCGTCCTTCTGGGCCTTGGGCCTTGTCATCCATGATCCGCCTGCCGGGCTACCAGTAACTTGCCAAATGTAAACCGTCTTAAGTAAACCGCCAAGTCCGGCCGGGTTATAATTCCGGCCGGTTCATACCGCGGGGTATATCCCCGACATTAGCCCCCAAGTTTAGCTTGGATGTGTCCATGGTAAACATATGCTCCAAAATAACACAAGAACAACTTGACAGATTGTACTCCGGGTAAAGAATTCTTGCACACCGGCATCTGACTATCCTTAAGTCCTTGTCTTTCTTCTAGAAAATCCGGGTCAACGGACCAGCTTCATAGTCAACTTGCTTGCATAAGAAATATTGTAAATCAAGAATCCATTTGAATCGACCTTCAATGCTCTGACTTGACGAAAATATTGGTCTTTGAAATATTCAACTGATATCCAGCCGGCTTGAAGATGTAGAACTTGCCGGTTTATGATTGCCAAAATTGCCGGGTCACACAATTAATCTGATTTGCCAGAACTAAAAATTTGAAGATGTTCCTCCTTTATATGCATATTACCTATAGCCCCCAAGTGTCGGGTCATTATGTAATAATGAGAAGGGACTTTGTATATACTTCATTGAACATAGCCTTGTATAATCTTGAAGAAATCCGGATCATTCATCCCAATCACTATGAAACTGAATATTCGATATTATGTAGCCCCCAAGTGCTGGGTCATTATGTAATAATGAACAGGGACTTTGTATATACTTCATTGAACATAGCCTTGTATAATCTTGAAGAAATCCGGATCATTCATCCCAATCACTATGAAACTGAATATTCCATATTATGTAGCCCCCAAGTGCCGGGTCATTATGTAATAATGAGCAGGGACTTTGTAGATATAATCATTGAAGACAACATTATTTGATGTAACTTCCATCGTGGGGTTTGAACCCCCGTCCACAAGGTTAAGAGCTTTTGTGCTTTACCAACTGAGCAGTGGACCCTTCAATATAATGAATGAATACTTGTGTACCTTGAATTGTTGACAGGAGCGATTGGTAGCCCCCAAGTTCCGGTTTAGCTACATTTAAAAGGTGAACCGGTACTTCCAGATGAAGCAAATGATCTTTCCATTAGCCCCCAAGTGTCAAGTAGACAACTTGCTTGTGTGCTTGAGACTTTTGTCTTTGAATTGCCGCTGTTTACTGCTTCAACTGCCCATTAGCCCCCAAGTGTCAAGTAGACAACTTGTTTGTGTGCTTGAGACTTGTGTATTTGATGTAATCTCAATCTGAATAATGTAGCCCCCAAGTGCCGGGTTGTAAGCCTGCAGCGACTCGGGACTTTTCCTTTGTAGAATAAATCACTTCCATCATTGAAATAAAATCCATTGCGCTTTAAAGCGACTTTGAAGACCTCAATCATAATATTGATAACCATAATAGGAATCTAGCCATGTTTGGCTATTGAAGAATATAATCCGGTTTGAAGACCGGTTCCAATGATGTTTGATCATAATCAGGCCGGGTTAATAATCACCAGTCATTATTTTGTCTCATACTGGCGACTTATAGTCAAAACCAGGCCGGTTTAAGGAACACCGGTCATTATAACTGATCATATACTGCCAAATATATATTTGAAAATAAAATACTTCATACCCGCGATCAAAATATGCTTGATATTTTTAATCCGGCGAAACTTGCAATTTTCTGAGGGAGTCTTTGATAGATCCAATAATAATTCCGGGCTTGATAACAGACACCGGTTCATCTTGTTCTGAAAAACATTGTTCAGAAATTTGTGGCTTGTTGCCTGATAGATGATCCGGGTTATAATGAACACCGGTTTACTCATGCTAGTATTCATGATCCAGACTTTTCACTTTACAGATATGTGGTCAGCTTCTGTAGCTGTTCCACTCCGGTTTAAAGGGTTATAAAACACAAACACAAAAAGATGCAAATTTTGCAAATAAGACCATGTAGTCGAGGCTTTTTAAGAGCTGCCAGGCTCAAAGCAAGGTTCAGCCAATCAATGGGACGTGGTTTGTCCATCTCTTCCCAGGGGGCGTATAGAACCGCAAATAAAAACTGACGTGGTTTATCCAACTCTTCCCAGAGGGCCTAGCCAATCACTGAACGTGGCATTATCCAACTTTTCAGAGGGCCGATAGAATCGTACATAGAAATTGAGCCAATCACTGGGACATGGGCGTTACCATTCCCAGAGGGCCTCCATGGTTCCTCCTGAACCGGTGGGTAATTTAAACCAATCACTGAACGTGGATTTATCCAACTTTTCAGAGGGTCTCCAGGGTTCCTCCTGAACCGGTGGGTAAATTTAAACCAATCACTGAACGTGGAATTATCCAACTTTTCAGAGGGTCTCCAGGGTTCCTCCTGAACCGGTGGGTAAATTTAAACCAATCACTGAACGTGGAATTATCCAACTTTTCAGAGGGTCTCCAGGGTTCCTCCTGAACCGGCGGGTAAATCGTGAAGCGTCCTCTCTTCGAACCGGATATGATCTCATGTTTTTTTAGAGAGTTTTATTGCTTCTGAGTGCATATTTAGGAGTTGCCCTGCACAACCAGATAAACTGATCAAAGCATCTTATTTTCTTAATGGAAAAAATGATATATAACAAGAGAAATAATATTGTAGATGGATATCACCTGAGTGAATTTGAACCGGTATGTTGAATAGATCGGATCACAGGGTGGATAGTAAACGACCGCAATATCAGAGGCGGCTCAGACAGTTAAACCGGTAGTGGTGTTGTAAACCGGTGGAGATGAGCAAGTTGTCCTCCGTGTTGTAAACCGGTGCGGATGCGTGAACCGGTCGTAGTTGTAAACCGGCGCTTGAGTCCGTGGAATAACGACGACCACTTGTGTCGAGCAATGTTTGGCGTGCCTCCACCTCCTTGGTATGATACCATTTTATAATAAATAATTCTCCTGCGTAAAAAATACAGCAGGGCGGTGTATTCTTGCTTGAATGAATTAATATATATTAAAAATAAATAGGATAGATATCACCTGATTCGCCTGGAGGACAGATGCGTCGGCAGCGGCGTCGCAAGCCAGCACGTGCGGGTGAATTAATCGCAGGCGCAGACATCTGTGTGTTTGATGTAGACCGGATCGTAAAAAACGGCGGCGTTCACTTGTCCATTGGCGAGGGAGTCGGTCATAGTGTTGAAGGTGAGCGCACGTGGGCGCGGATAGACAGGCTGGCTGGCGTGCTGACGTAAAACGGACCGCGACACGTATGTCCGTGAAGGCGCGCAACTCAGCTGAACGTACACCCGTGGCATACCCCAATGATGATCCGGTCTGCCGCTTTTAGTAGTCGTCCTGCGTCAAAAATATTATGTGCAAAAGTAATTGTTCTCGGAAGAATCAAAAAGTACTTAAGAACATATGGCACCTGATATTTTTCGTTGGGCCTGAAGAATCATGCTGTAGTGGGCATCCTGAGCGAAGCGACGGCCGCGCCCAAATCTCCGGGTTGTTGACTCCCGAGCTAAACTTGTTTTCAATTCCATACTGTACACATCCCTTGCTAATTTTCTTCCTTAGAAAACTGATTTGGAGATGTCCGGTCGGTATCCCGTGATGTACGCTGAGCAATCCGGCTTTAAATCAGCTTTATTTCTGTTGTATGTATAGCAACCCTGGCCACCAGCAATACGTCTCAGGGATGTGGCATCTGATCATAAAACAAAAGCCGGACTAACTCTGTACTAGTACTTCCACACGTCATAATGGATGAGTGGCGTAGTGGTTAGTAATTTGATTTTTGTCTCTTCTGAGAAGGAATTCACGATCGGTCACCTCTGCAATTATAGTCATCTCACATAAAGCAGCCGCGGTGGATCAGTTTTTGCCTGGGGACTTGACTCCGCTTGGGGAAACGTCCCTGTCCGACAGTGAGTCAAGGCAGGCCTCATAGGGGCGGTACTCACCACAACGCAGCTGCAGGTGCGCTCGACGGCCTAGTCCGGCGGCATCTCGACCGAAGTGGCCCCCAGCGAACCATGGCCGCGCGAGTCGGCGCACGGTCAAAGATCAACCAGCGGCTGGTGTTCGTTTCCGTGTTGCAGCTGGTTTTCTGCGTCCGAATCCACTTCAGCTCATGTCTCCTTGTATCTTCTTTCGACCCGGATACTGACAATGGATCCGTAAAAAAAAAACAAATCGTTGCCGACTCAAAAAACTTCTTCGGATGAATCTCAGGACGGCTGCGGCAGGCAGACTGCAACCCTAACTTCTCTTTCACGGATATCACCTGAGTGAATTTGAACCGGTATGTTGAATAGATCGGATCACAGGGTGGATAGTAAACGACCGCAATATCAGAGGCGGCTCAGACAGTTAAACCGGTAGTGGTGTTGTAAACCGGTGGAGATGAGCAAGTTGTCCTCCGTGTTGTAAACCGGTGCGGATGCGTGAACCGGTCGTAGTTGTAAACCGGCGCTTGAGTCCGTGGAATAACGACGACCACTTGTGTCGAGCAATGTTTGGCGTGCCTCCACCTCCTTGGTATGATACCATTTTATAATAAATAATTCTCCTGCGTAAAAAATACAGCAGGGCGGTGTATTCTTGCTTGAATGAATTAATATATATTAAAAATAAATAGGATAGATATCACCTGATTCGCCTGGAGGACAGATGCGTCGGCAGCGGCGTCGCAAGCCAGCACGTGCGGGTGAATTAATCGCAGGCGCAGACATCTGTGTGTTTGATGTAGACCGGATCGTAAAAAACGGCGGCGTTCACTTGTCCATTGGCGAGGGAGTCGGTCATAGTGTTGAAGGTGAGCGCGCGTGGGCGCGGATAGACAGGCTGGCTGGCGTGCTGACGTAAAACGGACCGCGACACGTATGTCCGTGAAGGCGCGCAACTCAGCTGAACGTACACCCGTGGCATACCCCAATGATGATCCGGTCTGCCGCTTTTAGTAGTCGTCCTGCGTCAAAAATATTATGTGCAAAAGTAATTGTTCTCGGAAGAATCAAAAAGTACTTAAGAACATATGGCACCTGATATTTTTCGTTGGGCCTGAAGAATCATGCTGTAGTGGGCATCCTGAGCGAAGCGACGGCCGCGCCCAAATCTCCGGGTTGTTGACTCCCGAGCTAAACTTGTTTTCAATTCCATACTGTACACATCCCTTGCTAATTTTCTTCCTTAGAAAACTGATTTGGAGATGTCCGGTCGGTATCCCGTGATGTACGCTGAGCAATCCGGCTTTAAATCAGCTTTATTTCTGTTGTATGTATAGCAACCCTGGCCACCAGCAATACGTCTCAGGGATGTGGCATCTGATCATAAAACAAAAGCCGGACTAACTCTGTACTAGTACTTCCACACGTCATAATGGATGAGTGGCGTAGTGGTTAGTAATTTGATTTTTGTCTCTTCTGAGAAGGAATTCACGATCGGTCACCTCTGCAATTATAGTCATCTCACATAAAGCAGCCGCGGTGGATCAGTTTTTGCCTGGGGACTTGACTCCGCCTGGGGAAACGTCCCTGTCCGACAGTGAGTCAAGGCAGGCCTCATAGGGGCGGTACTCACCACAACGCAGCTGCAGGTGCGCTCGACGGCCTAGTCCGGCGGCATCTCGACCGAAGTGGCCCCCAGCGAACCATGGCCGCGCGAGTCGGCGCACGGTCAAAGATCAACCAGCGGCTGGTGTTCGTTTCCGTGTTGCAGCTGGTTTTCTGCGTCCGAATCCACTTCAGCTCATGTCTCCTTGTATCTTCTTTCGACCCGGATACTGACAATGGATCCATAAAAAAAAACAAATCGTTGCCGACTCAAAAAACTTCTTCGGATGAATCTCAGGACGGCTGCGGCAGGCAGACTGCAACCCTAACTTCTCTTTCACGGATCGTAAGTCTTGAGGCTGATGCCAATCTTTCCAAACAACTCCCGTTGATTTGATTACTTGCGGCAGCAAACATCTTGCAATCTTAATTTTTCTTGAACCTTAAATCTCACAAACTACGAATCATAACCGATGAACTCGAAGCTGATGTAGATCCGCTCAAACCGAAATATTCTTCCTCCGGAAAATTGCGAGCTTCTCGATCCATTGGAGAGATCCCTTCAAGACCTCAACACCACTGTGCGCAGGCCCCACGGTGGGCGCCAACTGTCGTGGAAATAACACGTCAGATGTCCGGTTTAGCGGACTTAGTGGTGAGGCCGCGCATCTATGTAGTAGCTTGAGAGGGGTTGAGCGGAATCGAGAGGCGCAATGCAAGACAAGGATTTAGACAGCTTCGGGCCCCGGGAAACATCATCCGGTAATAGCCCTACGTGCTGTTTGAGGCTAGGTCTCATTATGATCCTCATGGTGTCGCTGGTAAACCGGCTCTTTGTGTCTAACCCTAGAAACTTGTCTAAACTTCTCCTCTAAGACATGTCTCTTGTCTAACTTGTAACTCTAAAACCTGTCCTCTTTGGGGAGCCCTGCCCCTTCTTATATATGTTGAAGGGGCGGGTTACATGACTAGTCCTAGTAGGACTAGGATTGATCTATTACAAGGAGTCCTAGTCTTGCTTCCTTTGTATGAGAATATTCCTTGCGCTTTATTCATAAACCGGCCCACTATTAATATGAACCGTCCTTCTGGGCCTTGGGCCTTGTCATCCATGATCCGCCTGCCGGGTTACCAGTAACTTGCCAAATGTAAACCGTCTTAAGTAAACCGCCAAGTCCGGCCGGGTTATAATTCCGGCCGGTTCATACCGCGGGGTATATCCCCGACAGTCAGGGCGGTTACAATAACCAAGGCAACCAACAGCATGGCCAGGGTAATCACAATAACCAAGGCAATCAGCAGCATCAACAGCAACAACAATCCGGATATCAGAGTAATCCGAAGGAGCTAAGTAGTGGACAGTATCATGTGTTCACTACGAGTTTGTGCAAACGAGATAAAAAAAATCCTAAAGCGGGCGGTACACACGGTTGAACTGGCAACACCACGATTCCTGCGCTGGTCGGAACAGCCTATTGTGTGGAGCAGAGAGGATCACCCACCACGGGTTGATAATCCGGGCCAGTTGGCGTTGGTGGTGGCACCACAGGTGGGTGGTTACAAATTCACTAAAGTACTCATGGACGGTGGCAGCAGCATCAACATCTTCTATTACGAGACCTTCCGTCGCATGGGGTTAACGGACAAGAAACGAAGACAGTCCAATACGGTGTTCCACGGAGTGGTGCCAGGTAAATCAGCTTACCCAGTTGGGAAAATTGATCTAGAAGTTACCTTTGGAGATGAACAGGACTCCAGGTCAGAGACGATAACCTTCGATGTTGTAAAGATTTGGAGCCCGTATCATGCCCTGTTTGGACGGCCGGTTTATGCCAAGTTTATGGCTAGATCGTGTTATGTTTATTTACAGCTCAAGATGCCGGGTCACAAAGGAACTATCACGGTTCACGGAAGTCGCAAGATCGCATTGGAGTGTGAGGAAGGAGATGCTGCCTATGCAGAGGCAGTATGCGCTACAGAGGAATTAAAGTTCTGTAAAGACAATGTTGATCCGGCAGATATGTCCCCGTTAAAGAAACCAACTACAGAGCATGATCCGGCGCTAAAGTTTAAATCAGCAGAGGAAACCAAGCAAGTTGACTTTGTACCTGGCGACTCATCCAAACAGTTCACTATCAGCACTAACCTTGTCCCCAAATAGGAAAGCGCGCTCATCGAGTTCATCCGTGAGAACCGGGATATCTTTTGCATGGAAACCTTCTGACATGCCAGGTATACCGAGGGAACTCGCTGAGAACAATCTTAATATTGATCCGAAGTTTAAACCGGTTAAGCAGTATTTGCGCCGCTTCAATGAAGAAAGGCGCAAGGCTATTGGTGAAAGAAGTGGCCAGACTTTTGGCCGCAGGGTTCATAGTTGAAGTGTTCCACCTGGAGTGGTTGGCCAATCCGGTTCCGGTGTTAAAGAAAAATGGAAAGTGGAGGATGTGTATGGATTAGACAGACTTAAACAAAGCTTGTCCAACCGATCCTTTTGCTCTCCCCCGTATTGATCAGATCATTGACGCTACGGCAGGATGTGAGAGGTTAAGTTTTTTGGATGCATATTCAGGGTATCACTAGATCAAGATGGCAATTAAGGACCAGGAGAAGACAACCTTCATAACTCCCTTTGGAGCCTTTTGCTACGTGTCTATGCCTTTTGGGCTCAAGAGTGCCCAAGCAACTTACCAGCGTTGCGTGCAGAACTGTCTTAAGGGGCAGATAGGGAAAATGTTCATGCTTATGTGGATGACATTGTTGTAAAGTCAAGGAAGGAGGAGACGCTGATAGAGGACCTAAAGGAACCTTTGATAACCTCCGGGTTTATAAGATGATGCTTAATTCGGAGAAATGCACCTTCGGTGTTCCGGCTGGCAAGCTCCTTGGATTCTTGGTGTCAAACAGAGGAATAGAATCCAATCCAGAGAAGATCAAGGCGATCACATCCTTGACTAAACCAGCTTGCGTCAATGATGTCCAGCGTATCGCTGGCCGGATTACAGCGTTAAGCCGATTCATCAGTCGTTTGGGAGAGAAGGCAATCCCGCTTTATCAGATGCTGATGAAGACAGACCGATTTATATGGAGTGATGCTGCAAACGCCGCATTTGAGGACTTGAAGCGGCAACTGGCAGAACCACCGGTCCTTGCTGCCCCTGTTGATAAAGAGCCGCTGCTGTTATACGTGGCCGCCAATGCCCGGGCAGTTAGCGTGGCAATTGTGGTCGAGCGCAAAGAAGCAGACAAGGAATATCCGGTTCAGCGCCCGGTTTATTATGTCAGTGAGGTTCTAATTGAGTCAAAACAAAGATACCCACACTGGCAGAAGCTGGTGTACGGTGTGTTTATGGCAAACCGGAAGCTGAAGCATTAATTCCAAGGCCACCCAATAACTGTTGTCAGTTCAGCTCCGTTGGGGGATATAATCCAGAACAGAGAAGCCACTAGCAGAGTAGCAAAGTGGGCCATTGAGCTTAGCCCACACGGATTAAAGTATGTGCCACGTACTGCTATCAAATCCCAAGCATTGGTAGATTTTATCAATGATTGGACATAATTGCAAGCCCTAGAGGAGAAGCCGGATCATACATACTGGACTATTCACTTTGACGGTTCAAGGCAATTGGAAGGCTCGGGGGCTGGAGTTGTGTTAACTTCCCCGTGAGGTGACAAATTTTGTTATGTCCTCCGCCTAATGTTTCCTTGCACTAATAATGTAGCTGAATATGAGGCATTACTTCATGGTCTACGGATGGCTAAGGAGATGAACTTGAGCCGGGTCATGTATTTCGGTGATTCTGATTTAGTGGCACAATAAGTATCCGGTAAGTGGGATTCTAAAGACCCTCTCATGGCGGCTTACAGACGAGAAGTTGAAGCAGTTGCAGGATATTTCAAAGGATATCAGGTGGATCACATAGACCGGCGGAAAAATGAAGCGGCCGATGCTCTAAGCCGGCTAGGTTCTCAGCATAAACCGGTGCCACTGAATACCTTTTTGGACGAGCTACACAGTCCGTCAGTTCAGGTACCATCGGAGGAAGATTTGGCTGTTCCTGATCCGGAAGCGCAGCTGGTTGCGGCACTTCATGTTATTCTGGATTGGACGCTCCCTTATTTGGTGTACCTGAGCCGAGGAGAGTTGCCAGATGATGAGATTGAAGCAAGGAAGATAATCCGGCGGTCCAAGTCCATGACAATTGTAAACAGGGAACTTCATCACCGCAGCGTTTCTGGAGCGTTTCAGCGGTGTGTATCATCCGAGGAAGGCTATGACATTCTTTGAGAGATTCATGACGGAGATTGTGGTCATCACGCCGGTTCAAAATCCTTGGTAGCTAAAGCTTTCTGTCATGGGTTCTACTGGTTGACAGCCCATGCTGATGCGGAAGATCTAGTCCGGAAATGCGATGCCTGTCAGAAATTTTCACGGCGTGCACTTGTTCCAGCGCAGGAGCTGCGGATGATTCCAATTACTTGGCCGTTTGCGACTTGGGGGCTTGATATGGTTGGGCCTTTTAAACGATCCCAAGATAAAAAAACTCACCTGTTGGTCGCAGTGGATAAGTTTACAAAGTGGATTGAGGCAGAGCCTGTGAGCAAGTGTGATGCGGCAACAACGGTTAAATTCATCAAGAAGGTAATTTTCCGGTTTGGCTTTCCACACAGCATCATCACTGACAATGGCACCAATCTATCTAAAGGAGAGATGGAAGAGTTTTGTCAAAGGGAGCATATTCGCCTAGATGTGTCTTCTGTAGCTCACCCTCAATCCAATGGTCAAGCTAAAGGGCCAATCAAGAGATTTTGCGAGGTATCAAGCCCCGGCTTATGACTCCCTTGCAAAGAACGCCAGGGTGCTGGGTTGAGGAATTGCCTCTGTCCTCTGGAGCATCAATACTACACCGAACAGGTCCACAGGTTACACACCTTTATTCATGGTGTACGGTGCTGAAGCGGTTCTTCCAAGTGATATCCGCCATGACTCACCACGGGTGGCGTCTTATGTTGAAGCAGCCAATGAGCAAGCAAGACAGGACAGTTTGGACTGGCTGGATGAAGAGCGTGACATAGCAGCAGCAAGATCTGCAATTTATCAGCAGGACCTGCGCAGATATCACAGCCGCCGGGTTAAAACCAGGACGTTCCAGGAGGGGGACTTAGTACTCCGGCTCATCCAGGACTAGACTGATATGCACAAGCTTTCCCCACCTTCGGAAGGACCCTTTGTGGTTTGCAAGTACCTACACAACAGTTCATACTACCTGGTGGACGTTCGAGAGCACAAAAACTCACGGACATCAGAAGAAGAGACGAAGAGGCCATGGAACATTGCCCTCCTGCGGCCTTACTACACCTGAGCCATGAGCTCCGCCTTATGTATCCTATATATATTATGACTAATAAATAAACCGGCACCCCTGGTAAACCGGGTGACCAACCTTTTTCTTCTAAATAAGTGTCTTATGAAAGATAATACAGATATTTCGAACAGTCTATTTTGTTATGCAGGACAATGCTATAAGGGACCAAACAGGACTTGCCTTTCAAGTGCAACTCCTTCATAGGAACCCTACCTCCAGGATCACTAGGGGGCTACGGATCACATGTGAATCCTTGCTTAAATCTCTTCTGGTCCGGTTTACATGATTGTCTTCACGTCAGCGCCCTTTGGATTACATCCATCGATTGGCAAAAGAAAATATGTTCTTGTCCCTAGGGGTACTTCCTTTGATGGCAAATGCAAAAATTCTTGCCCCTTGGTTGATACTTCCTTTGATGGCAACAGAAAAAATGTTCTTGTCCCTAGGGGTACTTCCTTTGATGGCAAATGCAAAAAATATTGCCCCTTGGTTGATCCTTCCTTTGATGGCAAAAGAAAAAATGTTCTTGTCCCTAGGGGTACTTCCTTTGATGGCAAATGCAAAAAATCTTGCCCCTTGGTTGATACTTCCTTTGATGGCAAAAGAAAAAAAATGTTCTTGTCCCTAGGGGTACTTCCTTTGATGGAAAATGCAAAAATTCTTGCCCCTTGGTTGATACTTCCTTTGATGGCAAAAGAAAAAGTTCTTGTCCCTTGGAGTACATCCTTTGTTGGCAAAAAAATAGTTCTTGCCCCTTGGAGTACATCCTTTGATGGCAAAAGAAAAAAATCATAGCCCTTTGGGTCGCACCCATTGATTGGCACATATGGAGCCTGGCAGTTCGTAAAAAGCCTCGAGTACATGGTCTTATTTGCAAAACTGTGTTTTGTGTTTTGTGATTTTTTTCAAAGTTTTCTATGGTTTTTGATCTGGAACTGGGCAACTTCAAAGTTGACCACGTAAGTACAAAAAGTCTGGGTCATAGAGCACCAGCATGATTTAAACCGGTATTTATTATAACCCAGAACAATCATTGGGTACACACCAGCAGAGCCAAGAGCCTCCTCAGAATCTACAATGTTCACCGGATTAAGGATGTCAAGCATACTTAATTAAAGGTATGAAATTATTTTTGGTATAAAGCAGATACTCATTCGATATATATATGCCTATGAGAGCACTTTAATTGGTCCGGCGGTAAACCGCTAGGACATTTTTTCAGTGTTATCTATGCAGCTACAGGTAATATAAAGGATCAACCATAGCAGACAAGAGATTAAAATTGGCAGATGCCAAATCAAAACTCTGACATCCGGATTAAGGCAGAAAATGTTTCGAGCTATCCTATTACAAGGCACTTGAAGGCCGGGACGGAATAAGGTTTTTCGGTAACGGATTACATCAGATAAAGATAAAACGAAGCGACTTATGCTTCTTCCTGCTGCGAAGGCTGAGGATTGACTTGTTCCGGGATTTCTTCGTCCTCTTGAAGCAGCTGAAAATCAGGAACGCGCCAGTCGATCTTGGATAATGCACGGAAGTACATCTCTTCAGTAATGAGATCGGACGGATCAACATCTGGGGCGAATGTATGGGCGCGCACTGGCGGGATTAGATTCTCGGTGTAATAAACCGGCCGGTCCACCTGCTCATTCTTTAAGTCATATGCCCGATGATACCTGGTAAGGTCCGCTTCATCAGCAAGCTTGCTCGCAAGTGAACGCATTTCTTTAGTCAAAGCAAGAAGGTCTTTGCCAGAGAAGGCAGATCCATCCTCCTTGTTGCTGGGGTACCGGTTCATAGCTTCCTCCAGATCAAAGTCCGGAACCCACGCCTTGGCTCTAGTCAGCGCTACAAGAGAACCGGCCCGTGCAGCAGATTTCTTCACTTCTTCCAAGCGTACAGGCAGTATAGAAAGCTTCTCCAAAGTACCTTGGATAGTAGTGGGGGCCGCTTTATAATGGGACATTGTACTTATAATCCTTTGAGCGCCAGAATACAGCTGCTCAACCAGAGTATAAGAAGCCTTGAGTTTCTTCCGGAGATCATCCCCAAGATGGGTGAAGTGTCGCCCTACATATAATGATTACAGTTAAACCGGAGCAGATTAAAAATTGCAAAGATGAAAGCATATGAAAATTAAGTGCTCACCAAAGATGGCAGAGGTCATAATCTCTATTTGCTGCCTTAAGCCGGCCAGCTCTTGCGTTACCGGATTAAGGGCCTCTTTAGCATCCTTTGCCCTTTTCTCAAGGGCGTTCCTCTGCACTTCCCAGACTGATCGCTCTGCTTCAAAATCTTTTTTCAATTGTTCAGCATTGGTTAAGCTCAGCGCCAGCTCATCTTTGGCCTTGGCAGAAGTAGTTTCAGTGACAGCAAGTCTATTCCGGAGCTTAGTTACTTCTGCAGCCCTCCTGGTCAAGTCAGCCTACGAGAAAATCAAGTGGAATAGATGACAATTAAGACAAGTCTCAAGCACATAACCAAGTTATCCACTTGACACTTGGGGGCTAATGGGCAATTGAAGAGTTAAAAGAGAAACTCAGACAAGTCTCAAGCACATAACCAAGTTATCCACTTGACACCTGGGGGCTAATGGGCAGTTGAAGTATCAACAGAGAGATTCAGACAAGTCCCAGGCACATAAAACAAGTTATGCCCCTGGCACTTGGGGGCTAATGTAAGTTCATTTTCAGGCATTTGGAAGTACCGGTTCACCTACAACGAAGCTAAACCGGAACTTGGGGGCTACTATGACAGACAGAAATATAAAGAAGGCAAAACAAAGATAAGTGAAGGAAGGTACCTCGTATTTATCCTTCATCATATTCACCAAGCCCAATTCATAATCGCGGCTGGTATGAAGCCGGTTCAAAGACCCGGAATAAAGTTCCTCGGCACTCAATTCAGCATAGTTGGATAAGTCCGTGCTCCACTTGCTCTTCTCTTGTTGAAGTTTCTCCGCTTTAGCAGTGTGCTTGGCCAATATGATAGGCTCAGCAGGAGTGGTAAAACCTGTCCTGGTTACCTGAACATCCGGAGAAGAAGCAGTGGTTGGCTGCGAAGGTGCAGCGGTACGAGCCGGACTAGCAGGAGCCGGGCTAGTCCGAGGAGGGCTAACCCGGACAGGACTCGCCGGTTCAAAGACATTTTCTACATTTGTATATTCAGGAGCATCAATGTAGTCATGGTCTATTGGAGCAGGATCATCAAGCTGAATTGCAGGCTCGCTCTCTGGAGGGATGACTTCATCCGGATCAGCCACCGGATCAGCAGCAGCAATCTCGGCAGCCGCTTTGGTGGCCTTTGCCTTTTTGCTAGGCTTGGGCTTGCTGAAAGAAATTGAAGAAGCAATCAAAATTATAAAGGAACAAATACAAATATAAACCGGATGTGGAAAGGGACTTACCCAGGCACAGTCTTCAGTACAGGGACCTGTGTGGCAGTCGATTCGCCAGAGGATGACAAAGGTGTCTCCTGATAGTTAGGATCAGACGGTTTAAGCGGTTTGCGTATAAGTCCGGCCTTTGGATGGAGAAGAGTTGGAAAAAGTAAAACCTCAGAGTGGCGCCTACGAGCCAGAGTGAGAGATATTCTGGAAGATTCTATGACATGGCCACTATGGCGCGTAGTCCGGCGTGCTTCATGTTGCTGCTTCTTCAAAAGAAATTTAGGTTCCAGTTGAGCGTAAGGGTGAGAAAAAGGGTATTTCCGAGATCCCCGACGAGTTTTGGGCACCGGCGGTTCAGAATCTGAAGAAAGAGAGATTACCTCAATTTCTGCCGCTTTGCTTCCTTCAGCCAAATCCTGTGAAAAGACACTGTTAACATAAATCTGGATAAAGAGAGATCAAAACGTATCAGGATCAACTCATACCTCAGAATCCGGATCATCCTCCTCAAGATGTGAACCGGAGCCAGCGGCCGCCTTCTTCTTCTTGACAACGCATGTCTTCCGGCGTGGCTGTTTACCTGACTTGTCCTTAGGTTTTCTTTTCCAAAAAGGATCGTTGGCATGTGCAGAAGATGAAAGATAAATAGAAGATAATTGATATGGACGGATTAGAAACAAACATAAGAGGTTAGAAAAAAACTTACTGCTGGCAGTTTGTTCTTCTCATAATATGGAGCCAATCCGGTTTGGCTACATTCCTCCAAAGAGATGTTGAGCATTTTCTTGGCGGATTCAATAACTTCCTTTTCCGGAAGTATTATGTCGATGTGGCGTTGAGGGTCATCCGTCTTTCCGGTATACTCATACATCAGACCGGAGCGCCGGCTCAGAGGAAGGATACTCCAGGCAAGCCAACAACGAACGAAGTCGACTCCAGTCAAACCGTTGGCCATAAAGGCTTTAAGCTTGGCAAGCTGAGGGGCAAACCTGGCTCGCTCTGAGGAGCTAAGGCGCTGTGGCAGGGGATGATCCTCGGGAAGACGATGTTCACGGTAACCCGGCAGAGGGTTTTCTCCTTCAGGGGAAGTATCTTTGCAGTAGAACCAGGATTGGTTCCAGTCCTTGGGGTGTGTATGAAGAGCAGCATGAGGGAAGACCACATCTCTTCTCTTCTGAATGCTGACACCGCCCAGCTCTTGATGTGGTCCGGAAGTAAATTTTGTCCGCCGGTTTAAGTGGAAAAAGTCCCGGAACAAGTCCACTGACGGTTCTTCTTGAAGGTACACTTCGGAGAAGACATAGAAATTGCAGACGTTTGATATGGAATTTGGACCTATGTCCTCAGGATGGAGCTGAAAAGCGGCCAGCACACCCCGGAAATTTTTTGAACCGGGAGGGCTAAAACCCCGGGCCAGATGATCAAAGAAAACGATAACTTCTCCTTCTTTAGGGGTAGGAGGACACTCATCCCCTGGGGCCCGCCATTTCAGAACTGCTTGAGGGCCCAGAATACCAATTGAAGCAGCATTGGCTAAGTCCTCTTCCGTAATGCGGGAAGGAACCCAATTGCAGGAAACGAACTGCTTGGCAGCCATGTGAGCAAAAAGGAAAAGCCGAAAAAGTAAAGTGCAAAATCCGGATTATTTAGTACTGAAGCATAAACCGGAGTGTATTATCAAATCATATTGACGGTTTAGACAGGGGACTAATGGCATTGGCAACCCAGAAGCAGATGTGAAACGAATTGCTACCGGTTTATGATAAAAAGGAAGAGGCTAAACCGTCGAACTCATGGTTAATTCTTTCCAAGAGGAGTATGTGATTGGTTAAACCGGTGAGTAACTTACAGATCTATCAAGACGAAGAAACAGGTTTCTACAAAAGGGTAAAGTAAAAGTGGATCTGAGCGGTAAGAAAAAGATGAAATATATGCAAGTCTATCACATGAAGAACTACGAAGGATTTCTACAGATCAAATGAATCTAAAGGTCCGATCTAAGTTTAAACTACGGAGCAGGAGCGCGTTCGAAACAAATCTAGGGTTTGAATCTACTGCAGATATAACCTACAAGATGAACAGAAGAGCTTCGAGGTATCATGGCGGAAGCAATGGAGGAACCCTAGATTAAAGATCTGCAGCGAGAGGAAAGGAATACCTGAGAAGGTAAGGGATGGTGGCGGAGTACTCTGGACGCGTTTCAGGGTGATGCAGCGGCCTGACTGGACGACGGCGACGAGCTCGAAGGTAGCGGCGGAGCTTCGAGCGACGGAGAAAGAAGAAGAGCGGAAGGAAGGAAAAGAATAGGGCTCAACGGTATTTATAAAGACTAGAGAGGTGAAACGGCTTGCGCGGGAATCAAGGAGGTCAGAGATTGGATAAAGATTCCGTTGTCGCCTCGATTTTCGGGATAGCCTTTAAACAAAGGTAACAAACAACGGTGAGAAATAAATGCGGAGGTGATGTCACGACCGAATAAAATGATTTCCGGAGATGACGTCATAGCCGGTTTACAAAGCAGAGAAGATACAAAGAAGAAGTTTATGCAAGACTTAGAAGACTGACATGAACAAGTTCAAATCACTCCGGGGCCTAATGTCGGGGATATTACTAGCAGGTATAAACTGGCTAGGGAGATCCGGATTACGATAATATAGTTGTGTTGTTATAAGCTCAGTAGAGGTTACGGCCCATGAAAGCTTAGGGACCATGTGTAAAGTTTACGGTTTATAAACCGTCCTACCATGTAACTTGAGGTACAAGGAAGAAAGAGTAGAGACCGAGGCGGACACGATTATGTGCCGGCCTCGGGACTCTGTAAACCGGACCGGGCGTTGCCTCCTATATAAAGGAACGGCCCGGCGACGGTTCAAGGACAAGCAACAACCCGTCGAGAGACAGGCAAGCAATCCGCTCCCTGTTCATCGACGCCCAAGCAATACCAAACCAAACTAGACGTAGGCTTTTACCTTCATCGAAGGGGCCGAACTAGTATAAATCCTCTGTGCTCTTTGTGTGCTTTAACCTCTTCAAGCTAACCCGCGCGACGGCTCCACACCTAAGTCCTATAAACCGGACATCTGCCGTGCTAATTCCACGACAAGTTCCGTGGTATAACTGCTTCTGTCCCATAGACCAGGGAGAAGGGAGTCTGCCCAGTAGCTCAGTTAGCTGTCGTTCTAAGGGACCAGAGAACTACCGGTAGCTCCTCCATCCACCGCCCGCCGTGCTTCTGCAGCGTGTCAAAAGTTTGTGTCTTGAGTCCACGAAGCACTTCAGCGTTCGCCCTCTCAGCTTGTCTATTGCTTTGGAGGTGTGCCATAGAAGCGAATGAAATTTTGCATCTAAGGGTATGAACATATTGCATGAAGGCGTGGCTCGTGAACTGAGTGCCATTGTCAGTGATGATCCTTGCCGGAACTCCGAAACGACACACCAATTCTTTCAAGAACTTGATAGCTGAAAGAGCATTCACCTTTCTCATGGCAGTCACTTCCGGCCACTTTGTAAACTTGTGGATGAAAATGAACAAGAATTCAAAGCCCCCGATTGCTTGAGGGAAAGGGCCGAGGATATCGAGGCTCCAAACCAAAAATGGCCATGATAGAGGGATTGTCTGAAGAACTTGGGCAGGCAGGTGTATTTTCTTGGAATGGAACTAGCAGGCTTCACATTTCATGACTAACTCAACCGCATCTTGGAGGGTTATGGGCCAATAGAATCCTTGCTGGAATGCGTTCCCAACTAATGCCCTTGATCCAATGTGGGAGCCGCACATTCCTTTGTGAATCTCAGCCAACAGTTCCTTTCCATCCTCCTGGCAAATACACTTCAATTTCACACCATTGGGCCTCCTTCTATACAAAGTGTCATCGACAAACTGATACATACTGGCCCTCCGGGCTACTCCTTCAGCTTCATCTTGATTGCCAGGGAGTTCTCCGGTTTGGAGGAAGTCGACAATGTGCCTTGCCCAAGTTGGAGCCTGGGGCTCTGCAACGAGGACTAGCGGCACCTCCTCTATTACGGGAGCACCAACCTCGTTCGCGGGGTCCATAGATCCGGCTGGAGGGGGTGGTCCGGCAAGCTGTGAGGAGTTGTTTCCGAAAGTGTCTCAGCTGGGAGCAGATAGATTTACCGGGGGAGTCTTACCATAGTCCAACTTTCTCCTTTTCCGAGCCATTATGGCTGGTCATACGGAGGGTTGAGAGAGATGGAGAACAAAAGTTCCTGGTTCCACAGGAAGCTTCTGCGTAGCACACTTTGACAGGTGATTAGCTATGCTGTTTTTTGCACGGGGTACGTGCTCTATTTGCAACCCATCAAAGTGCTCCTACAATCTCCTCACTTCCTTGATGTATGCTTCCATCAATGGGATTTGATAATCCTTGTTGACTTGTCTCATGACATGCTGTGAATCTCCTCGAATGATCAACTTCTTAATTCCCAATTCTACTTCAATCCTGAGCCCGGCAAGGAGCCCTTCATACTCATTTGTATTGTTGGTGGCTTATTCCCGGGCAAAGTCCATCTGGACGACGTACTTCAAGTGCTCCACGGTGGGGGTAACAAGAAGCATGCCAGCCCCTGCACCTTGTAGGGAAAAAGCACCATCAAAATACATGATCCATTCTTGGGGTGATTCCTTGCCGGGGATGGCTATCTCTGTCCTTTCCTCATCAGGGGTTGGCGTCCATTCTGCAATAAACTTTGCCAATGCCCTGCCCTGAATAGTTGATGTGCTCACAAACTTCAAACCAAAGCTGGACAGCTCCAAAGCCCATTCCACTATTCTGCCAGTTGCCTCAGGTTTTTGGAGTATCCTTTGCAACATAAAACGAGTAACAACCATGACCTCATGGGTTTGGAAGTAGTGGTGCAGTTTCCTTGAGGCCATAATGAGACCAAAGGTCAACTTTTGCACACCAGAGTACCTCGATCTAGACCCCGGCAACAAGGAGCTGACGAAGTACACTGGGCGTTGCACCATTTTCTTCCTTGCCGCGTCCCTGGAGTTGTTTTCGTTGCCCTGCTCATTGCTGACCTGGTCCTTTTCTGACTCTGCTGTTCTCTGTTCAGTCTCTTCCCCATCCACCTCTCGCTGCACTACCAAGGCTGCACTGACCACCTGGTTGATTGTCGCCAAGTATAGAAACAACGGTTCTTGGGGTTTGGGTGCAACCAAGGTGGGTGCGGACGATAGGTAGGCTTTTAACTCTTGTAGAGCTGCATATGCTTCCGGGGTCCAATTCATAGGCCCTGCCTTCTTCAAAACCTTGAAGAACGGTAGGGCACACTCGGCAGACTTGGAGATGAATCTGCTCAATGCGTCAACACATCCCGTCAAGCGCCTCACATCCTTAACTGTCCTTGGCGCTTGGATCTGATCAATGCCTTTGGTCTTGTCGGGGTTGGCTTCGACCCCCCGATGGGACACAAATAATTCAAGTACCTTGCCGTAGGGAACACCGAATACATACTTCTCCAGATTTACAGATTGATCTTGCGCAGATTAGCAAATGTCTCTTCCAAATCCTGGATAAGGGTGGCCTTATCCTTGGTTTTGACCATGATATCATCCATATAAGCTTCTATATTTCTGTGCAACTGTGGTTCAAAACCGATCTAGACTGCCCTTGCAAAAGTGGAACCGACACTCTTTAATCCAAATGGCATGCGGACAAAGAAGTACATACCACACGGAGTGATGAACGATGTTTTCTCTTCATCTTCTTTGGACATGAAGATCTGATGATACCCGGAGTATGCATCCAGAAAGGAGAGAAAATCATCCTGAGGTAGAATCCACAATCTGGTCGATGCACGGCAAGGGAATGGGTCCTTTGGACAAGCCTTGTTGAGGTATGTGAAATCAATACAAAGCCTCCACTTCCCATTAGCCTTCCGGACCACTACTGGATTTGCCAACCACGTAGGGTGCAGTACTCCTCTGACTAAACCAGCTGCCTCCAACTTCTTCATCACTTCGGCAATGAACTGCTGCCTCTATGACACCCGGATAATTAAGCTACAATAATTCCACGCTAATTATGCCACGTCACATCGGTTACTGTTGTTAATCTCGCGTTAGTTTGAAACCGATTCAAATTCAAATTTGAATTAAAGTCAAACGATAAAAGTTATCAAACATCAAAACTAAAATGTTCTAAGTGTGTCAAATAAATCATAAGTAATATTGTTGAAGAATCCACATTTTAATAAAGTGTTGTATTGCACTAAAATGATTTAAACAGTAGGTAAAACAATTATTAAATGCTTTTTACTTATTGGACAATTACAAACTATTGAATTAAAGTGTGAAATTATTTATGGCACTAGCTTTACCTTTAATACCAATTTAGGGGCTAGTGGTTAATTTTATAAAACTAAAAATAAAATAAAACTAAAAGGAAACAGAAAAGAGTAAAGAAAAAAAAAGAAAACAACAAAAAAGAGAATCCCCAATGGGCATTGGCCGAGCTGGCCACTGCCAGCTAGGCCGACCCATCTAGCCCAGCCGCCCCCTCACTCCCTGGCCTATACCCCCTGGCTACCCACAAACCACCTTCCTCACTCCTCCTCTCTCCCCCGATTGGATCGGGATCGGGCGACCTCAATCCCGTCGCCGCCACCGACCACGCCGACGTTCTGGACGCCACCACGCCGCTCAACCTCGCCACCATCGCCTGTGGTTCCCCGCTTCTCCATCGCCGCTGCGTCTCGACGCCTCTCTTTTGCCGTTGCCGCGCCAGATCAGCTGCGACGCCATCGCTGGACCTTGTCAGCGCCCCTCTCCATCACCGCCTCCCCGACCCCCCCTCGAGGGCTCCACCGAGCGACGCTGACCCCTTACCCGCCATCGTCGGTGAGGGGTTCGCCCCTCCCATTTCCCCTTGCTCCGTGGCCGTTGTGCCCCCGCCTTGTCGAGCACCACGCATCGCGCCGCCCTGGGCCTCGCCCCGCGCCCGGTCGTGCCTGTCCGCGCCCTCGGGGAACTCGCGCGCGCGCCCTCAGGGCACTCATGCGCGCGCGTCCTCGCCGCGGCCACGCCGCACAAAGCCGTGCCCGCAGCCGCCCGCTGCTGCGGCTGTCGCTACCACTCGTGACCACTCCGGCCACTGGCCCCCCTGCACCGACCTGCCTTCCCCTTTGCCTCACCCTCGGCCTAGCTCGTTGCATCTCCGCTGCCTGCGGCACCTGCTGCCCCACGGCTGCGAGCCATCATCACCCCGGCGAGCCTGCGCGCTCTACCCACTACAGCCCCGGCATCCCCCTCCTCTGGCGACCGCCCGCATCGCCGCGGCCTCGCCCCACTGTGGCCTCGCCGCTGCCGTGCCGGCGCCCATCCACGCCCGTTGGCTTCGCTCGGGTCGGTCGGCTACAGTGTGTTGGGGAACATAGTATTACAAAATTTCCTACGATCACGCAACATCTATCTACTGGATGCATTGAAACGAGAGGGGGAGTGTGTGTCTACGTACCCTCATAGACCGAAAGCGGAAACGTCTAGTGATGCGGTTGATGTAGTCGAACGTCTTCGCGATCTAACTGATCAAGCACCGAACGTACGGCACCTCCGCGTTCAGCACACGTTTAGCTTGATGACATCCCATGATCTCTTGATCCAGTTGAGCTTCACGGGAGAGTTTCGTCAGCTCGACGGCGTGGTGACGGAGATGATGAAGCTACCGGTGCAGGGCTTCGCCTAAGCACTGCAACGGTATGACCGAGGTGTGTTTCTATGGAGGGGGCACCGCACACGGCTAGAACAATGTTTCTTGTGTCCTTAGGTGCCCCCTGCCCTGTATATAAAGGAGCAAGGGGGAGGTGCGGCTGACCAAGGGGGTGCGCCAGGGAGTAGGATTCCTACTCCTAGTAGGAATAGGAACCCACTTTTCCTATTCCTACTAGGAGTAGGAAAGGAAAGGGGAGAGGAGAAGGAAAGGAGAGGGGGCGCCTCCCCCCTTTTCCTTGTCCAACTAGGAACCCTAGGGGGTGCAGCCAGCCCTATGGGCTGCCCCTCTCTTTCCCTCAATGGCACACTATGGCCCATACTCCCTCGGGGGGGGG
>LR738709.1:482939342-482975673 GCA_902687465.1 Secale cereale | reverse complement strand
GGGGGGGGGGGAGGGGTTCCGGTAACCCCCTCCGGCACTCCGGTTTTACCCGATAACACCCGGAATACTTCCGGTGTCCGAATATAGTCATCCAATATATTAATCTTTATGTCTCGGACATTTTGAGACTCCTCGTCATGTCCGTGATCTCATCCGGGACTCCGAACTAGCTTCAATACATCAAAACTCATAAACTCAAAATATCGATCGTCATCAAACGTTAAGCGTGGGGACCCTACGGGTTCGAGAACTATGTAGACATGACCGAGACTCATCTCCGGTCAATAACCAATAGCGGAACCTGGATTCTCATATTGGCTCCTACATATTCTATGAAGATCTTTATCGGTCAAACCGCATAACAACATACGTTGTTCCCTTTGTCATCGGTATGTTACTTGCCCGAAATTCGATCGTCGGTATCGCAATACCTAGTTAAATCTCATTACCGACAAGTCTCTTTACTCGTTCCATAATACATCATCTCGTGACTAACTCATTACTCATTTGCTTGCAAGGCTTATTATGATGTGTATTACCGAGAGGGCCCAGAGATACCTCTCCGACACTCGGAGTGACATATCCTATTCTTGATCTATGCCAACACCACGAACACCTTCGGAGACACCTGTAGATCATCTTTATAATTACCAAGTTACGTTGTGACGTTTGATAGCACACAAGGTGTTCCTCCAGTATTCGGTAGTTGCATAATAAAATAGTCATAGGAACATGTATAAGTCATGAAGAATGCAATAGCAGTAAACCTAAATGATCATAGTGCTAAGCTAACGGATGGGACTTGTCAATCACATCATTCTCCTAATGATGTGATCTCGTTGATCAAATGACAACTCATGTCTATGGCTAGGAAACATAACCATCTTTGATCAATGAGCTAGTCTAGTAGAGGCATACTAGGGACACTCTGTTTTGTCTATGTATTCACACATGTACTAAGTTTTCGGTTAATACAATTCTAGTATGAATAATAAACATTTATCATGATATAAGGAAATAAATAATAACTTTATTATTGCCTCTAGGGCATATTTCCTTCAGTCTCCCACTTGCACTAGAGTCAATAATATAGGTCACATCACCTTGTCATTAACACCAATAGTTCACATCACCATGTGACTAACACCCATAGTTCTCATTGCCATGTGACCACTACCCAAAGGGTTTACTAGAGTCAACAGTCTAGTTCACATCGCCATGTGATTAACACCCAAAGAGTACTAAGGTGTGATCATGTTTTGCTTCATGAGAGAAGTTTAGTCAGCGGGTCTGTTACATTCAGATCCGTATGTATTTTGCAAATTTCTATGTCTACAATGCTCTGCATGGAGCTACTCTAGCTAATTGCTCCCATTTTTAATACGCATCCAGATTCATACTTAGAGTCATCTGGATTAGTGTCAAACCTTGCATCAGCGTAAGTCTTTTCGATGAACTCTTTATCACCTCCATAATCGAGAAACATTTCCTTAGTCATCCAGTAACTAAGGAAAATTTTGACCATTGTCCAGTGATCTACTCCTGGATCACTATTGTACCTCCTTGTCAAACTCATGGCAAGGTACACAACAGGTTTGGCACACAGCATGGCATACTTTATAGAACCTATGACTGAGGCATAGGGAATGACTTTCATTTTTTCTCCATCTTCTGCCGTGGTCGGGTTTTGAGTCTTACTCAACTTCATACCTTGTAACACATGCAAGAATCCTTTCTTTTGACTGATCCATTTCCAATTAAGCGTCTTGATCTATCTCTATAGATCTTGATGCCTAATATATAAGTAGCTTCACTGAGGTCGTTCTTCGAAAAACTCCTTTCAAACACTCCTTTATGCTTTCCAGAAAATTGTACATCATTTCCGCTCGACAATATGTCATTCACATATACTTATCAGAAAGGCTGTCGTGCTCCCACTCACTTTCTTGCAAATACAGGCTGCACCGCAAGTCTGTATAAAACTATATGCTTTGATCAACTTATCAAAGCGCATATTCCAACTCCGAGATGCTTGCACTAGTCCATAGATGGATCGCTGGAGCTTGCACATTTTGTTAGCACCTTTAGGATTTGAAAAAACCTTCTGGTTGCATTATATACAACTCTTATTTAATAAAACCATTAAAGAATGAAGTTTTGTTATTCATTTGCCAGATTTCATAAAATGCGGCAATTGCTAACATGATTCGGACAGACTTAAGCATCACTGCGAGTGAGAAAATCTCATCGTAGTCAACACCTTGAACTTGTCAAAAACCTTTCGCAACAAGTCGAGCTTTGTAGACAGTAACATTACCATCGGCGTCAGTCTTCCTCTTAAAGATCCATTTATTTTCAATAGCTTGCCGATCATCGGGCAAGTCAACCAAAGTCTATACTTTGTTCTCATACATGGATCCCATCTCAGATTTCATGGCCTCAAGCCATCTTACGGAATCTGGGCTCATCATCGCTTCGTCATAGTTCGTAGGTTCATCATGGTCTAGTAACATGACTTCCAGAACCGGGTTGCTGTATGCTACTTCTCGAGCTTGCGTTGTATTCCCTCGAAGAGGAAAGGGTGATACAACATAGTAGCGTAAGTATTTCCCTCAGTTTTTGAGAACCAAGGTATCAATCCAGTAGGAGACCACGCGCGAGTCCCTCGCACCTGAACAAACAAATAAGAACTTCACAGCCAACGTGATAAGGGGTTGTCAATCCCTTTACGGTCACTTACGAAAGTGAGATCTGATAGAGATGATAGTTTGATATTTTTGGTATTTTTGATTATAAGAACAGAAAGTAAAAGCGGAAAAGTAAAGTAGATTGCATATTGATATGTTGAGAATAGACCCGGGGGCCATAGTTTTGTCTAGTGGTTTCTCTCATGATAGCGATATTCTATGGCGGGTAAACAAATTACTGTCAAGCAATTGATAGAAAAGCGAATAATTATGAGACTATCTAGGCATGATCATTATATATAGGCATCACGTTCGAAACAAGTAGACCGAAATGATTCTACATTTACTACTATTACTCCACACATCGACCGCAATCCAGCATGCATCTAGTGTATTGAGTTCATAAGAACAGAGTAACGTCTTAAGCAAGATGACATGATGTAGAGGGATAAACTCAAGCATAATGATATAAACCCCATCTTTTTATCCTCGATGGCAACAATACAATACGTGCCTTGCTGCCTCTACTGTCACTGGGAAAGGACACCGCAAGATTGAACCCAAAGCCAAGCACTTCTCCCATTGCAAGAACTATGGATCTAGTTGGCCAAACCAAACCAATAATTTGAAGAGACTTGCAAGGATATTATAATCATACATAAAGAGTTCAGAGAAGAACCAAATATTTCTCATAGATAATCTTGATCATAAACCCACAATTCATCGGATCTCGACAAACATACCGCAAAAATAGATTACATCGAATAGATCTCCTCGAAGACCGAGGAGAACTTTGTATTGAGATCCAAAGATTGAAAATAAGCCATCTAGATACTAGCTATGGACCCGAAGGTCTGTGGTAAACTACTCACAACTCATGGTGAGGCGATGATGATGATGTAGAAGCACTCCATGGTAGATCCCCCCTCCGGCGGAGCTCTGGAACAGGCCCAAAGATGGGATCTCACGGGAACATAAGATTACGGCGGTGGAACTAGGGTTTTATCCGTTCGTCTGAAGGTTTTGGGATACATAGGTATATATAGGAGGAAGGAGGGCACCGGGGGCCAAACGTGGGGCCCACGAGGCAGGGGGGCGCGCCCTATAGGGGGCGCCCCCACCCTCATGGGCACCACGTATGCCCTACTCCGTGGTTCTCAAGTCTCCCGTGTGTGATTTTCTCCAAAAATATCTCTCCTGAATGTTTCATTCTGTTTGGACTCCGTTTGATATCCATTTTCTGTAAAACCCTGAAACAGGCAAAAAACAGCAATCTGGACTGGGCCTTTGGGTTAGTAGGTTAGTCCCAAAAATAATATAAAAGTGTATGACAAAGCCCATTAAACATCCAAAACATCATAAATAATAGCATGGAACAATAAAAAATTATAGATACGTTGGAGACGTATCAAGCATCCTCAAGCTTAATTTCTGCTCGTCCTCGAGTAGGTAAATGATAAAAACAGAATTTTTGATGTGGAATGCTAACCAACATAGTTTTTCAATGTAATTCTCTTAATTGTGGCATGAATGTTCAGATCTGAAAGATTAAAGACAAAAGTCTATATTGACATAAGAAATAGTAATACTTCAAGCATACTAACAAAGCAATCATGTCTTCTCAAAAACCTATGGCTAAAGAAAGTTTTCCCTACAAAATCATATAGTCTGTCTATGCTCCCTCTTCATCACACAAAATATTCATATCATGCACAACCCCGATTTCAGCCAAGCACTTGTTTACATACCCTATTCTTTCAAACCTTTCAACTTTCACGCAATACATGAGCGTGAGCCATGGATAGAGCACTATGGGTGGAATAGAGGTGGTTGTGGAGAAGACAAAAAGGAGGGAGATAGTCTCACGTCAACTAGGCATGTCAACGGGCTATGGAGATGCCCATCAATAGATATCAATGTGAGTGAGTAGGGATTGCCATGCAACGGATGCAATAGAGCTAAAAATGTATGAAAGCTCAACAAAAGAAACTAGTGGGTGTGCATCCAACTTGCTTGCTCACGAAGACCTAGGGCATTTGAGGAAGCCCATTGTTGGAATATACAAGCCAAGTTCTATAACGAAATTTCCCACTAGTATATGAAAGTGACTAAACATGAGACTCTCTATCATGAAGAACATGGTGCTACTTTGAAGCACAAGTGTGGGAAAATATAGTAGCAATTGTCCGTTTTTCTTTTTTTTTGGGCCTTTTTTTTTCTTTTCTTTGGCCTTTTTTTTCCTTGGAGGGGCTTTATTGATTTAGCCTTTCCTCACGTGGGACAATGCTCTAATAATGATGATCATCACACTTTCATTACAACTCAATATTACAACTCGATACTAGAACAAAGTATGACTCTATATGAATGCCTCGGGCGTTTTACCGGGATGTGCAATGAATCTAGAGCGACATGTATGAAAAATTATGCATGGTGGATTTGCCACAAATACGATGTCAACTACATGATCATGCATGGCAATATGACAATATGATGCGTGTCATATAAACGGAACGGTGGAAAGTTGCATTGTAATATATCTCAGAATGGCTATGGAAATGCCATGATAGGTAGGTATGGAGGATGTTTTGAGGAATATATATGGTGGTTGTTTTGAGGAAGGATATATAGTGGGTGTATGGTACCGGCGAAAGTTGCGCGGTACAAGAGAGGCTAGCAATGGTGGAAGGGTGAGAGTGCGTATAACTCATATACTTAATGAAAAAATCTATGAGCCATCAAAACAAAGCAATCAACGCATGCTCCTAGGGGGGAGGTTGGTAGAAGTTAACCATCGTGCGCCCCCGACCTCCACACAAAGGTTGACACTTTACAAATACCTCATGCTCTAACTTCGTCACATAGCGGTTCACCATACGTGCATGCTACGGGAATCACTAACCTTAACACAAGTATTTCTCAATTTCATAATAACTCCACTAGCATGACTCTAATATCACTATCCTCATATCTCAAAATAATTATCAAGCATCCAACTTCTCATCCTATTCAATGCACTTAGTGTGAATGTTTTTACTACATTGATATTGGATGTCTATCATGTGAAGACTAGTTTTATAGCCTAAGAACATTACCATGCTGTTTTAATAGAATCTCAAATGGATATAAGTGAAGCATGAGACTTCAAAAATTTCTTCAAAATATTATCACCACCGTGCTCTAAAAGATATAAGTGAAGCACTAGAGCAAAAACTATTCAACTCAAAAGATATAAGTGAAGCACATAGAGTGTTCTATCAATTCCTAGGCCATATTTAACACTCTCAAATAGGTGTGTCCAGCAAGGATAATTGTGGCAAACTAACAAGCAAATACTCAAATTATACAAGACGCTCCAAGTAAAACACATATCATGTGGTGAATAAAAATATAGCTCCGAGTATAGTTACCGATGGATGAAGACGAAAGAGGGGATGCCTTCCCGGGGCATCCCCAAGCTTAGGCTTTTGGTTGTCCTTGAAGTTTACTTGGGGTGCCTTGGGCATCCCCAAGCTTAGGCCCTTGCTACTCTTTGTTCCATAGTCCATCAAAGCAATACTCAAAACTTGAAAACTTCACAACACAAAACTTAGACAAAAATGTCGTGAGCTCCATTAGTATAAGAAAGCAAACCACTACTCAATGGTACTGCAATGAATTCATTCTTTGTTTATATTGGTGTTAAACCTACTGTATTCCAACTTCTCTATGGTTCATACTTCCCAATACAACTCATAGATGCATTGAAATAAGCAAACAACACACGAAAAACAGAATCTGTCCAAAACAGAACAGTATGTAGTAATCTGCAGGTTTCACATACTTCTGTAACTCCAAAAAAATCAAACTAAATTGGTAACCGTGAGGAATTTGTCTATTAATCATTTTCAAAAAGAATCGACTAAATAGCACGCTTTAGTAAAATCTGATGACCATTCTGGCGAGCGCTAACGATTCTGTTTTTCACAGCAAGATCACATAAACTTCACACAAGTCTTCTCAAAGGTTCTAGTTGGCACAAACACTAAACAAAACACAGACCCACATCTAAACAGAAGCTAGATGCACTATTTATTCCTAAACAGAAGCAAAAACAAAAAATATAAAATTGGGTTGCCTCCCAACAAGCGCTATCGTTTTACGCCCCTAGCTAGGCACGATACATGGATAGATCTAGGTATTGGCATCTTTGGAAGGCAATCCATAAGTGGCTCTCATAATAGATTCATACGGCAATTTGATTTTCTTTCTAGGAAAGTGTTCCATACCTTTCCATAACGGAAATTGGAATCTAATATTTCCTTCCTTCATATCAATAATTGCACCAATCGTTCCAAGGAAAGGTCTACCAAGAATAATAGGACATGAAGGATTGCAATCTATATCAAGAACAATGAAATATACGGGCACATAATTCCTATTGGCAACAATAAGAACATCATTAATCCTTCCCATAGGTTTCTTAATAGTGGAATCCGCAAGATGCAAAGTCAAAGAACAATCATCAAGCTCATGGAATCCTAGCAAATCACACAAAGTTTTTGGGATAGTGGAGACACTTGCACCCAAATCACACAAAGCAAAGCATTCATGACCTTTAATTTTTGTTTTGATAGTAGGTTCCTACTCATCATAAAGCTTTCTAGGGATGGAAACTTCTAACTCAAGTTTTTCTTCATAAGATTGCATCAAAGCATCAACTATGTGTTTTGTAAAAGCTTTATTTTGACTATAAGCATACGGAGAATTTAGTACGGATTGCAACAAGGAAATACAATCAATCAAATAGCAATTATCATAATTGAATCCCTTGAAATCCAAAGTAGTGGGTTCATCACTATGCAAAGTTTTAATCTCTTCACTCCCACTTTTAACAATTTTAGCATCAAGATCTAAAATCTCCGAATAATTGGGGCACCTTAAAGTATAATAATCTCCAATCCTATCTTCATCAAGATTTATACTAGAAAACAAAGATCTAATAGGAGACACATCAATAACTTTCAGATCTTCATCTTTATTTTTATGATAACTAGAAGAGCACGCTTTTATATAATTCTCTCTTTTAGCACGCATTCTAGCGGTTCTTTCTTTGCATGCATCAATGGAAATTCTCATGGCTTTGAGAGACTCATTAATATCATGCTTAGGTGGAATAGATCTAAGTTTCAAAGAATCAACATCAAGAGTAATTCTATCCACACTTCTAGCCAATTCATCAATCTTAAGCAATATTTCTTCAAGCATAGCATAGAAATTATTTTGCAAAATCATAAACTCCTTAACACTAGTTTCAAATTCAGAAGGCATATTTCCATAGGAGTTGTTGTCGGAATTACCATAATTATTAGAGGAATTACTAGGAAAATGCCTGGTATTAAGGTTCCCTCTATAAGCATTGTTACCAAAATTATTCCTACCAACAAAATTCACATCCAAGGATTCATTGTTATTTTCAATCAAAGTGGACAAAGGCATATCATTAGGATCAGAAGAAGCACTCTTAGCAGCAAGTAATTTCATAACTTCATCCATCTTTCCACTCAAAACGCTAATTTCTTCAATAGCATGCACTTTTTTACTAGTAGATCTTTCGGTGTGCCATTGAGAATAATTAACCATAATATTATCTAGGAGTTTGGTAGCTTCTCCTAAGGTAGTTTCAATGAAAGTGCCTCCTGCGGCCGAATCTAAAAGATTTTTAGAAGCAAAATTCAAGCCAGCATAAAAGTTCTGAATAATCATCCATAGATTCAAACCATGTGTAGGGCAATTACGTGTCATTAATTTCATTCTCTCCCAAGCTTGTGCAACATGCACATGATCTAGTTGCTTAAAATTCATAATATTGTTTCTAAGAGAGATGGTCTTAGCAGGAGGGAAATACTTAGAGATAAAAGCATCTTTGCACTTATTCCACGAATCAATACTATTTCTAGGCAAGGAGGAAAACCAAGTTTTAGCATGATGTCTAAGTGAAAATGGAAATAACTTCAATTTAACAATATCATTATCCGTATCTCTTTTCTTTTGCATATCACACAAATCAACAAAGTTGTTTTGATGGGTAGCGGCATCTTCACTAGGAAGGCCCGAAAATTGATCTTTCATGACAAGATTCAACAAAGCAGCATTGATTTCACAAGATTCAGCATCGGTAATAGGAGCAATTGGAGTGCTGATAATTTTTTTATTGTTGGTATTGGAGAAGTCACACAATTTGGTATTGGTCTGAGCCATAGTTACAAGCAAGCAATCCAACACACACAAGCAAACACGAGGCAAGCGAACGATAAACACATGGCAGAAGAAGGGCAATTAAACGGCAAGGGTCAAGTGGGGGAGAGGAAAATGAGAGGCACAAAATGTAATGCGGAGGATAAGGTTTTGTGATAGGTACTTGGTATATGACTTTTGCGTAAGCCTCCCTGGCAACGACGCCAGAAATTCTTCTTGCTACTTCTCGAGCTTGCGTTGTATTCCCTCAAAGACGAAAGGGTGATGCAGCACAATAGCGTAAGTATTTCCCTTAGTTTTTGAGAACCAAGGTATCAATCCAGTAGGAGACCACGCGCGAGTCCCACGCACCTGCACAAACAAATAAGAACTTCGCAGCCAACATGATAAGGGGTTGTCAATACCTTTATGGTCACTTACGAAAGTGAGATCTAATAGAGATGATAGTTTGATATTTTTGGTATTTTTGATTATAAGAACATAAAGTAAAAGCAGAAAAGTAAAGTAGATGGTAGATTGATATGTTGAGAATAGACCCGGGGGCCATAGTTTTCTCTAGTGGCTTCTCTCATGATAGCGATATTCTACGGCGGGTAAACAAATTACTGTCAAGCAATTGATAGAAAGCGAATAATTATGAGACTATCTAGGCATGATCATTATATATAGGCATCACGTCCGAAACAAGTTGACCGAAACGATTCTGCATCTACTACTATTACTCCACACATCGACCGCTATCCAGCATGCATCTAGTGTATTGAGTTCATAAGAACAGGGTAACGCCTTAAGCAAGATGACATGATGTAGAGGGATAAACTCAAGCATAATGATATAAACCCCATCTTTTTATCCTCGATGGCAACAATACAATACGTGCCTTGCTGCCCCTACTGTCACTGGGAAAGGACACCGCAAGATTGAACCCAAAGCCAAGCACTTCTCCCATTGCAAGAACTATAGATCTAGTAAGCTAAACTAAACCAATAATTCGAAGAGACTTGCAAGGATATTATAATCATACATAAAGAGTTCAGAGAAGAACCAAGTATTTCTCATAGATAATCTTGATCATAAACCCACAATTCATTGATCTCGACAAACACACCGCAAAAACAGATTACATCGAATAGATCTCCACGAAGACCGAGGAGAACTTTGTATTGAGATCCAAAGAGAGAGAAGAAGCCATCTAGATACTAGCCATGGACCCTTAGGTCTGTGGTAAACTACTCACAACTCATCGTGAGGCGATGATGATGATGTAGAAGCTCTCGTGGTAGATACCCCCTCCGGTGGAGCTCCGGAACAGGTCCCAAGATGGGATCTCACGGGAACAGAAGGTTACGGTGGTGGAACTAGGTATATATAGGAGGAAGGAGGGCACCGGGGGCTAAACGTGGGGCCCACGAGGTAGGGGGCGCGCCCCCCCACCCTCGTGGGCACCACGTATGCCCTACTCCGTGGTTCTCAAGTCTCCCGTGCGTGATTTTCTCCAAAAATATCTCTCCCGATGGTTTCATTCCGTTTGGACTCAGTTTGATAGCCCTGTTCTGTAAAACCCTGAAATAAGCAAAAAACTGCAATCTGGACTGGGCCTTTGGGTTAGTAAGTTAGTCCCTAAAATAATATAAGTGTGTATGACAAAGCTCATTAAACATCCAAAACATCATAAATAATAGCATGGAACAATAAAAAATTATAGATACGTTGGAGACGTAGCACCGTACCACTCTGGCGCGAAAGGCACTCTGGTTGATCTACGATGTTCAACAGTAACTTGATCCGAAGTTTCATGATCATCATCATTAGCTTCCTCACTAATTGGTGTAGGAATCACTGGAACTAGTTTGTGTGATGTACTACTTTCCAATTCGGGAGAAGGTACAATTAACTTATCAAGTTCTACTTTTCTCCCAGTCATTTCTTTCGAGAGAAACTCCTTCTCTAGAAAGGATCCATTCTTAGCAACGGATATCTTGCCTTCGGATCTGTGATAGAAGGTGTACCCAACAACTTCCTTTGGGTATACTATGAAGACACATTTCTCCGACTTGGGTTCGAGCTTATCAGGTTGAAGCTTTTTCACATAAGCATTGCAACCCCAAACTTTAAGAAACAACAACTTGGGTTTACTGCTAAACCACAGTTCATAAGGTGTCATCTCAACGGATTTAGATGGTGCCCTATTTAACGTGAATGCAACTGTCTCTAATGCATAACCCCCAAACGATAGTGGTAAATCGGTGAGAGACGTCATAGATCGCACCATATCTAATAAAGTGCGGTTACGATGTTCGGACACACTATTACGCTGTGGTGTTCCAGGTGGCGTGAGTTGTGAAACTATTTCACATTGTTTTAAATGAAGACCAAACTCGTAACTCAAATATTTGCCTCCACGATCAGATTGTAGAAACTTTATTTTCTTGTTACGATGATTCTCTACTTCACTCTGAAATTCTTTGAACTTTTCAAGTGTTTCAGACTTGTGTTTCATCAAGTGGATATACCCATATCTACTCAAATTATTAGTGAAGGTCAGAAAATAACGATACTCGCCGCGAGCCTCAACACTCATCGATCCACATACATGAGTATGTATGATTTGCAATAGGGATTTTTGCATTGGTGCCCCTAGTTGGGTCACACTCGACAGGTTTGCCCCTAGTTTTTCAACAATTGTGGTTTTGCCCAGCTCACTTCACTCGCCTTGTGTTTTTGCCCTTCCAGGGCGGTTCCGACCAATCACGGTTCGCCACGTGGCGACTGCTCATTGGTCGGAACCGCCCCGGAAGGGCAAAAACACAAGGCGAGTGAAGTGAGCCGGGCAAAACCACAATTGTTGAAAAACTAGGGGCAAACATGTTGAGTGTGACCCAACTAGGGGCACCAATACAATTATTCCTATATATATATATCAGCACACATGCATAGTCCTTACCATCCGAATACAATCATTCAAATATTACATCCTTTGAGCACTGACCCTCTACAAGGCGGCTCCTTCCAGGACATCACCAAAATACCTTTCCGGTTTCCATTGATCCTTGCCCTCTGGCGGGCTAGCAGTTGCTATCTCCGTGGCCTTCATCTTCGCCCAATGCACCTTGATGTGGGCGAAGGCCATCTATGCACCCTCTATGCAGGCCGAACGCTTAATAACATCGCTGAGCTTCTTCACCAATCCGACGTAGCTACTTGGGATTGGATCAGCGGGCCATGGCCGGACTATCAAGTCCTTCATGGTCGTACCTGCGATGTTATGCAGCTCGACCAGCTTCTTCATTTGGTCATTAAGTGGCACCGGATGATTTGGCGCAAGAAACTACAACCAGAACAGCTTCTCCGTGCTGTTCCCCTCCTGGGATCAGAAGTATTCAGCGGCACCAGCGATCCTCCTCGGAAGATCGGCAAACACTCCTGGAGAACTGCATAATCGTGTCAGCCCAAGGTACCTCCGACCTCCGAAGATGCTCTGCTAGAGAAAAGTCTTACCAGCCACTATCTGCCGCGCTTGCTTGATCTCCTCGTGAGCACTGCGCGACTCGCTCCGCGCCTCCTTGGCAGCATTGACTGCCGCGGTGAGTTCGGATGCTTGTTCCAAAGTCGCCTGCTCCAATGCTATGCATTTGCGAATGGCATCTCATAGCTCATCCTCAACTTTGACCACCCGAGACTCGTGCTGCTGATGCACGGCCTGTTCGGCCTTTAGGTCGGCAGTCGCTTTGTCAGCGGTTGCCTTGCTCGCCCCGGCCTCTTCCTTTGCCTTCGCAACCTCGCCGTTAAGGGCCTCGACCATAGCTGTGTCAATTGTTTCACAAAACATATAGCACAAATAAGCTCACACTCACACATATAGTGTGTTAAAATTTCAATTCTTTTAAAATCCTCATACCTTGTGTTTCATCAAAACGCTTGTTGATGCGGTCGAGCTCTTCGTCAGCTAGTTTCAGCTTCCGATTAAGTTCGAAAACCTCTGTGGCGTGGACGGAGGCTGCTAATAGCGAAGCCTATTCACAAACATAGCACACAAGTTAGCTCCGTTACACGGATCCTTTGTCTGATTCAGACTAGAATTAGACAAATCATCATGGGCTACTGTCTTCTAGAATTATGTGGATATGTGGAGAATTGAGTTCGAGGCTAGATCATGGTAATATAGCACATAGAAAAATAAGAGACCTCGTACAAAGGGGTGGAGAGGAAAACCCAGCCCCCGGATAAAGTGGGAGAGGAAGACAACCCTCTCACCTGCTATAGGGACGAGGATCACTTGGTCCTTTTCAGGGACCCGGTGCGCTATATTGTCAGCGAGATAGCCCGTGCTCTGGAGGTTCTTCACGGTCTTCTCCGTGACCGTAGAAGCCTCCCACTTTCCCTTAGAACCGGATCCGGCCATTGTTGGGAAGGGAGGCGGTGGTGGAGGAGTTGGGAGTTATGGGCGCAAGAGCTGTGGGTGCTTGGGCTGGGGAGATTGGAGAGCTAGGGCTTGAGGAAAGCATGTGGTTAATGAAAAGGATTGGTATCCTTTTATAAGCGGTGAATGCTAAACGCCCCCGCACTCCAGCTGTAAAACTCGCCGATTCCAAACATAGTCGTGTGTAAGGCGCGGTTTGGATGCTCACATCACATTGATAAGGATCTCGTAATAAGCGGGCACGATCTCTGTTTTGACAAGACGTGCCAATGGGGATATACCTCAAAATGCGAAACTGGAGCCAAAAAAATGGTTCGATACATTAAAGGGACAGACGTGACGCTTCGCTGAAAAATTGTCAGTAAAGACACAATATCCGTTTTTCGATACCTTGTCTTCGAGGCTAAGGGTTGTACAAACAATGCAGAGCCGGACATAGTACCTTTGTGTAGGGAATAATGCTTCAATGTGTTCGGGAGGAGGAACCTGCCTTGTAGTGCCGAAGACAGTACGTGAGCCGAACTCATCATCATCGAAGACTAGTTCAGGGGCTACTGAGGAAGTCCTGGATTAAGGGGCCCTCAGGTGACCGGATCGCTCGTTATGGGCCGGACTGGTGGGTTGTGAAGATTATTACTGAAGACTATCTCTCGTATTCGGATGGGACTCCCATATGTGTAAAATAGCAAGTTTAAAGTTCGGGTGTAATCCTTTCCTTCCTCTGCAAGCTGGTCATGTACAACCCTAGGTCCCTCCGGTGCATATATAAACCGGAGGGTTTAGTCCGTAGAGATGAGAATAACAAAAATCACATAGGCTAGACTTTTATGGTTTAGCCATTACGATCTCGAGGTAGATCAACTCTTGTAACCCATATCCATCAAGATCAATCAAGCAGCAAGTAGGGTATTACCTCGATAAAGTGGGCCTGAACCTGGGTACAAACATCATGTCCCAGTCTCCTGTTACCATCAATCCTCAGACACATAGTGCGGGACCCCCTACGCGAGATCTGCAGGTTTTGACACCGACAGTGACAGCAAGAGGTTCGAGCACACCATGGGAGTGTGCTCGAACTTCAGCAGCATCGATAACATGCACAAGGAGGCCGGTGATGTGATGAAGAAGGCTATGCCAGACGAGATTAAGACAATGATTGTGGACCCAGCCAAGGGCGCAATGTCAGTGGACATCCAACATTGGGCCATGAATCTGGCAGACTCCAGCAAAGCTGGACAGAGATACATCTCCAACGTATCTATAATTTTTGATTGTTCCATGCTGTTATATTATCATTCTTGGATGTTTTAGAATCATTTTATAATAATTTTATATCATTTTTTGGTACTAACCTATTGACATAGTGCCAAGTGCCACTTGCTGTTTTCTGCATGATTTTTACATCGTGCGAAATCAATATCAAACGGAGCCCAAACACCGCGAAACTTTTTGGAGATTTTTTTTGGGCCAGAAGACACCAGATGGACCAAGGCAGCACCTGGGGACTGCCCCGAGGCGGGCACAACCCACCATGGCGCACCAGGCCCCGGTGGCGCGCCTAGGTGGGTTGTGCCCACCTCGGTGGCCTCCCGCACCGCCTCTTTGCTCTATAAATACCACAATATTCCAGAAACACTAGAGGAGTCGACGAAATATTCATCCAGCCGCCGCAGAGTCCAGAAACCCCAGATCCAATCTAGACACCATCACGGAGAGGTTCACCACTTCCATTGGGGCCTCTCCGATGATGTGCGAGTAGTTCCTTGTAGACCTATGGGTCCATAGTTAGTAGCTAGATGGCTTCCTCTCTCTCTTTTGATTCTCAATACAATGGTCTCTTGGAGATCCATATGATGTAACTCTTTTTGTGGTGTGTTTCTTGGGTCTGATGAACTTTGAGTTTATGATTAGATCTATCTTTTTATATCCATGAAAGTTATTTGAGTTTCTTTGGTCTCTTATATGCATGGTCTCTTATAGCCTCGTATTTCTTCTCCGATATTTGGGATTGTTTAGCCAAGTTGATCTATTTATCTTGCAATGGGAAGAGGTGCCCGGTAGTGGGTTCGATCTTACGGTGCTTGATCCTAGTGACAGAAAGGGAACCGACACATATGTATCGTTGCCGCTAAGGATAAAACGACGAGATCAATATCTAATGCCATAGATAAACGGATCTTGTCTACATCATGTCATCGTTCTTAATGCATTACTCTGTTATTCCATGAACTTAATACACTAGATGCATGCTGGATAGCGGTCGATGTGTGGAGTAATAGAAGTAGATGCAGGCAGGAGATGGTCTAATAATCTTGGACGTGATGCCTATGTAATGATAATTGCTTGGATATCATCGTAATTATTTGAGGTTCTATCAATTTCCCAACAGTAATTTGTTTACCCACCATTTGCTATTTTTCTCGAGAGAAGCCACTAGTGAAACCTACGGCCCCCGGGTCTTCTTTCTCATATATTTGCCTTTGCGATCTACTTTTTCCATGCATTTACTTTTAGATCTATTAAACCAAAAATACAAAAATACCTTGCTGCAATTTATTCTTATTTATTTTTATTTGGCATTCGAGCTATCAATCTACTACAAATTTCTCATGTCTGTTTTGCATATCTTGAGGCGCCGTACCCCGAAAGGGATTGACAACCCCTTTAACACGTCGGGTTGCGAGAAGTTGTTCTTTGTGCGCAGGTGATGTTTACGTTGTGTTGCTTGATTCTCCTACTCGTTCGATAACCTTGGTTTCACATCTGAGGGAAATACCTACAGTCACTATGCTGCATCATCACTTCCTCTTTGGGGAAATACCGACGTAGCTTTAAGCGACATCAAAAGGAATTTCTGGCGCCGTTGCGTGGGAGCGCCTTCAACATATATCAGGTTCCTAATCACAAATCACATCTCCTCGCAATTACATTATTTGGCATTTTCCGCTCGTTTTCCTCTCCCCCACTTCACAAACATTTGCCACTTTTATTCGCCATCCTTTCCATTTCCGTTTTTCCGGTCGGATCTATCACCACTTGTGTTCTTGTTTACAATTGATAAAAAATGATGCAAGAGAACACTAAGTTGTGTCATTTTTTCAATACCAACAACAATGATTTCATTGGCACTCCGATTGCTCCTCCCACCACTAGGGCGGAGACTTGTGATATTAGTACTGCTTTGTTGAATCTTGTCATGAAAGATGAATTTTCCGGCACTCCTAATGAGGATGCCTCGTCCCATATTAATACCTTCATCGAATTATGCGATATGCAAAAGAAAAAAATATGTGGACAATGATATTGTGAAATTGAAATTATTTATGTTTGCCTTGCGAGATCATGCAAAAATTTGGTTTTCTTCTTTACCTCGGAATAGCATTGATTCTTGGAACAAATGCAAAGATGCTTTTATCACTAAATATTTTACGCCCACAAAAATTATATCCCTTAGAACCCAAATCATAAATTTCAAGCAACTTGAACATGAGCATGTTGCACAATCTTGGGAAAGTATGAAAATGATGCTAAGGAATTGCCAAACTCATGGGTTAAATCTTTGGATGATCATACAATTTTTTTATGCGGGATTGAATTTCGTTTCCCGAAATATTGTGGATTCTGCCGCGGGTGGTACTTTTATGGAAATATCATTGGGTGAAGCCGCCAAATTGCGTGATAATATTATGGTGAATTATTCGCAATGGCATACCGAAAGGGAGCCTACAAGCAAACAGATTAATGCGGTGGAGATTGATTCTTTGAATGAAAAAGTTGATGCTCTTATGAAAATGGTTGCTAGTAAAAGTGCTCCTATTGATCCTAATGATATGCCTTTGTCTACCTTCATTGAGCAAACTAGTGATGCTATAGAAGTGAACTTTATCACTAGAAATAATTTTTAATAACAATGCTTATAGAGGTAATTTTAATCCTAGGCCTTTTCCTAGTAATTCATCTAATAATTATGGTAATTCCTATGGAAATCAATCTTACAATAATAATAGGAATACCTCTGATCTAGAGAAAAACATTAAAGAATTTAACAATACTCAAAATGTTTTCAATGCTTCCATAGAAGAAAAATTGAATAAGATCGATGATATGTCTAGGAGTATCGACATGATTTCTCGTGATGTAGAAAATCTCAAGTTGAAAATTTGTGTGCCTAAAGTTGAAGAATCAATTAAAGCTCTTTATGTTTCTATGGATGAAAGTAAGAAAAGAACCGCCATACTTAGATCTAAACGAGAATTTTTAGAAAAGGCATTTTCTAGTGATTACTTTCATAAAATTGATGAAGACCTTAAAATGATTGGTGTTTCTTCCATTGATTCTTTGTTTAGTGAAGTTCAACTTGATGATAAAGGGACTGAAGAAGAGTCAACTTTAGGTAGAAAGCGTCCCAATATTTCGGCGGGTGAAAATCTTACTGAGAAAATTGATAAAAGTGGGTTTGGAGAGGTCAAGACTTTAACTAGTGATGCACCCACTATTTTGGATTACAAAGGCTTTAATTATGATAGTTGCTCCTTGGTTGATTGTATTTTGTCGGGGAAACTGGACGCCCACGAACACCTATGGGACCGGAGCCCCTTCTACGTTGCGGTAAGGGAGCGGAGGGAGCACGGAGAGCAGATCGAGGAGCACACGCGGGCAGTTTACCCAGGTTCGGGCCGCGCGGACGCGTAAAACCCTACTCCTGCTTTGATTGTATTGAGTTCTTGGGCTCGGGAGCTTGAAGATCTACAGTAGTAGCTACACCGAGCGTAGAGGTGATCGAGTTTCTGGGATCGAACCCCCTCTACGTTGTGCATGGGCCTCCTTTTATAGTTCAAAGGGGTCACCGACAGGTGTCAACGTAGAGGAGGGTAAAAATGTGAAAATGGTGGTGGTTGTAACAGTGCATGAACAGTGTATAGATAGTGGTCTTCACCTAACTTTGACGGTGGGGGACTAAGGCATTGAATGCCCTTCGCCGTCGCCCCAAAAAGCGCCCGTTCATGCGTCTCCGTTCGCCACGGCGATATCCTCGTCACCTCGGCTTGCCACCGTGTACCCCAGGCTGCACAGCCATCTGCCACGTGCCCCTGGAAGGGCCCCAGGGCGACGCGTGGGCAAATGAGCTGGAGCGCAGGCACACAGCATAGGCTTCCCCGGCAAGCACCTTGCCGGGGTCGCAACCTTGCCGGGCCCGGAAGCTTGTCGCTCTCCGGGTCCTGCCGGGGCGCACGATGCGCCGCGATACACCTTCTTGAGGTGCCGTTCTTTTGGCCTTCCTGGCAAGCCCCTCTTGCCAGGGTCTTGTGCTGGAATGATAACTTTGAGCCTGGTGCGGCCTTCCCGGCAAGCTCCTCTTGCCGGGGTCTTGTCTCTTAACTTGAATACTTTGTTCTTGAATGGCTTAAAAGGGTCTAGAGTGGGCTTTGGCGGCGCGTGGTGAGCCAGAGCACGGGACGCTGCTACTGCCCGTGCACAAGTCGGGATACTAAGGTACCCCTACTTTAGTACACCGACAGGAGCTCCCGGGCCTGGACCATACACGGTGCCGAGCGCTGTTGGGCCAGGTCTAGAACAGTGCACGGGCACACGCGGCCCACGGCGCGCCGTTTCCCGCTCTAGATTCGCCGCATCCCTCCCTAACGGCACACGTCGATTGCGGCGTCGCGGGAGAGATTGTGGCCTGTTTCTTTAATGGGGAAATGCGGAACGTCCCCCACTTCGCCCTTAAAAGCAGAGGAAGCAGGGGCAGTTTTTACCCATTGCTTTCATTGCGCCTTGAATCTTCAGAAACCCCCGCCGCTCCCTGCTTCCGCCCTTCCTCCGCCGTCTTCCCCACCCGCAGCGCCGCCGTCCTCCCTCGCCGTCCCCGCCATGGCCCCGAAGAGCGACCAGGCGAAGAGCGACAAGGCGAAGAGCGACAAGGCGAAGAAGGAGAAGTCTGAGCAGGCGGCGAAGCTAGCAGCCATGCGGAGAAGAATGGTGGTCTTCCCGCCGAGGCTCGGCCCGAGGGAGCTGCGGGACAAGTACTACTTGTTCTGGGCGAGGGAGACGAAGGATCACCCGCGCACCAGAGTCCTCCCCGCCGTGGCCGTCGACATGTTCCCGAGAGGTTACCACTTCTTCGCTTCGTTCTTCTATTGCGGTCTCTGCCCTCCGTATTCGGAGTTTTTCTGTGATGTGATGAACACGTATGGCCTCCGCCTCCTAGATTTCACCCCAAATGCCGTTCTCACCTTGGCCGTTTTCACACATCTGTGCGAAAACTATGTCGGGGTCCACCCAAATGTAGCTCTTTTCCGCCACTTCTTCACGCCTAGGGTAGAATCTGGATCCCCACTCTCCGGCGGCATCTCCTGGATCTTTAGGCTGAACAAGAAGGAGGCGTACTTGAAGGGAGAGCTTCGCGGCAAGTGGGAGGAGTGGAGGACTGACTGGTGTTGGATTCTGGAAGATGAGCCCGAGCAGTTTACCTTGCCGCGCCAGACTGCAATAGTGCGCGGCAAGGATTGGAGTGACTTGGCCCCGGAGGACGACAAGCTGCAGATTGCCCTTACTAGGATCCTTCGTCTCCGGGCTGCCAATCTTACTGTAGGTGAAGTCGGGGCCGATTTCCTTCGCCGCCGCATAGCCCCTCTGCAGGAAAGGAAGAGGCCTGCCTGGGAGTTCGGCAACGCGGCAGACCGCATGAGGCTGCGCCCCGGGCTGAACTATAATTTCACCGTCTTGGAACTGAAGGGGATGGTCCGGGTGCTGTTCAAGCATGACCCCAAGCACCCGGAGTGGTTGAGACCGTCGGTCGGAGTAATTCCTTTGTGCAATAATACTGCCCTCAGTGCCATCCGCGCGGTGATGCCTGAGTGCGACTCCCACGGGATCGTGCCCACTTGGCTGGTGCCTTCAGCGGAGACCGTGCAAGCCTTCTTCGAAAACCTGGTTGAAAAACCACGCAAAGCCCAGGAGAAGAAGGGGCTCACCCGGGAGACCACCGAGCGAGATGTGGCGTACATTGCCTCCAGGATGGAGGAGGCCGCTGCGGCTGCGGCGGCAGGTGAATCTGGATACACTGTGGATTAAGCGGAGGCGGCGGAAGCGGTGAGTCAGGCTGAGGAGGAGGAAATCCTCAAGTTGTTGAAGCTCGCGCCCGAGGAGTTTGCCGGGGAGCCTGCCGGGATGGGCGAGGCTGCCGGGCAGGGTACTGAATCCAGCGGGCCCGCCGAGGAGGAGGAGGACGTCGAGTCCGGTGATTCCGACGAAGACTCTGGCGGGTCTCTGAATCTTGACGACGACGCCTCCTCATCCTCGGAGAACTCTCCGGCGCCACCAAGTCCTCCGGCACAGCAGAAGAAGCGCCTCCGCAAGGCAGCTGAGACAACGAGGCCATAGGCGCCTCGACAGCAGCCGAAGCGCCGTGCGACGCGTGCTACCACGACGAGCGAGGTCGTCAAGGAGGCGCCCCGTGCCCGAGCGACAAGCGGAGGGGGATCTTCCCGGAGTGGCTCTGGTGCCCCCTCCGCCCCTCGGTCCTCGGCGACGACCGGTGCTGGGTCTTCACAGCTCGCAGCCCCGGAGCCCGCCAAGCGCCCGAGGGAGCCTTCTCCTCCAGCTCCTCGCGCTAGAGCACGCGAGGCGGGGTTTGACTTCTCCGCCCTCAGCTCCGACGAAGAGGAGGAAGAGTAAGTACTTCCAATTTTCATTTCCTTTGATTTTGTCTTGATTTCTCTTGCTTGGTTCTGATCTTGTTTTGGCTTCCAGGACCTTGACCCAGCGGATGGTGAAGAGGGCCAAGATCCCTGTGGTCGATATCGAGGACGACGAGCCCGTCGCAGCGACAGGTGATGCGCCAGCGACAGACTTGCCGGACCAGCCTGCTGCTCCGGGGAGCAGCCCCCAGCACAGCCCCCAGCGTAAGTCCTGCGTTCACTTTTCCGCTCAACGGGCGCGCTTGAGCTTGTTATCCTTACCGATGTCTTGTTGTCTTGTGCAGAAGTGGAGCCGCAGCCACAGGAGCACCAGGAGGTCGCCCCCGACGAGCCGCCTGTTCCACCCTCCCCGCCAAGGATGAGCTCCCCGGCGAGGGACAGCGCTCCGCCAAGGACGGGCACTCCGCCGAGGGCGAGTACCCCGCCAAGGGCGAGCAGCCCGACAAGGGTGAGCACCCCGCCAAGGGAGGGTGCAAGCGGCCCTCCGCCAGCAGGGGCCACTTCTACGCCGCCAAGGGAGAGCTCCCCGGCGAGGGACCCCGTCATCGAAGAGGCCCGCGCAGGGAAACCCTTGTACTTTCTTCTTCTTGGATTCTTCTTTTTGGATATTTGCTTGACAAATCTTTCTTTTCTTTTTCTTCTGCTAGATCCGCCCGCCCCGGAGTCGATGGAGACGGAAACCATTGCCGAGGAGGAGGTGCGTGGCGACGCTGGCGATGCCACCGCCGCAGAGGGAACGGCTGGCGCCGATGAGCCAGCCGCCGAGGAGACCGCCCCGACCGCTGACGCCGCGGCTGGGGAAGGGACTAGCGACCGCACTGCTGGCCCGGAGGCTGCAGGAGCGCCGGACGCTACACCGGCCGCTGATCCTTCCGCTTCCGCGGCTGGGTCGGGCGTCTATCTGGAGGCCGCCAACGGGGTCTTTATCCAAGTCCCGTGGGTGTCCTCATCAAGGGCACCCGCGGAGGGAGAGACGTTTGACGGAGAAGTTCTCGCCTCCACCGGGTTGAAGGTTGTCGATGCGCCCGGCAGCAGCGACGAGCCCGAAGAAGAGCAACTCCTGCGTCGACTCTTGGCCTTGTACCGGGCTAGGCAGGCGAAGTTGGAGTCTCGGGAGGCTTTGGCTGCCAAGGCTGGTGCTGATTTGGAGAAGCGCGCCACGGAGCTCCGTGCCGCCAACCAGGCGGCCCTCCGAAATTTGGCGGAGGAGCGCGAAGAGCTTGCCGGAGCACACCAAGCATTCCTCCTCGAGAAGGCCGAGGTGGAGGAGCAGCAGCGTCTGGCCGCCGAGGAGCTGTCTCGGTGGGAAGGAGAGCTCAACCAGCGGAAGGTCGACCTCGACAGCCACGAGGACGACCTCACCGCTCGGGAGCAGGCTATTGGCGGGGCTCTGCAGGAGGCGAGGGATGCCGCCACTGCCGCAGAGACCGCCAAGAGGGATCTGGAGGCCAGGGTGGCGCAGATGGAGCTGAACTTGAAGGCGAGCGAAGACAGGGTCACTGCGCTCAACGTGGCGCGGGAGAAGGATGCCCACACCAAGTCGGAGCTGCAAGTCCGCCTCTCCGAGAAGGGCAAAGAGCTCACCGACGCCAGGGACTCCATCGCTGACTTGGAGATGAAGGTCTCTACCCTCACCGACTCGCTTGACGCCGCCCGGGACCGCGAGACGAAGCTGAAGGACGATCTCCGTACCGAGAGGGCCTTGCTGGAGAGCGCCGCTGTCTCGCAAAATCACTTTCAGCGGACGGTGGAGCAGTGGACCGAGGAGCTCGTCACCTCCGCCGCCAACATCGATATGGAGATGGTGGCGCTGAGGGCGGAGCACCTCGCGTACTCCCCCGACGAGAATCTCCCCCACAGCGCCAAGCTGAGCTTGTTCCTCAGAGGAGTGGCGCCGGCTTTCGCGCGGCTACGGGAGAAGATCCCCACGCAGCTGGCTGACGAGGCGCGCCGGCTTTGCACGGGTACTATGGAGTGGGTGTTGTCGAAGATCGTCTACCGCAACCCCGGGATCAACCTCGTCAACGTCCTCCGGACCCTGCCGCCCGAAGCTGACCAGGAGGCGTTGAAGGCCCAAGTTGCCCACATCGTAGCCAAGGTGGGCAAGATCTAGAGGATTGACGGAGACCGAAGAGACTAGGCACCTTGCTTCCCTCGCCGCTGTCGATTAAGTCATAGGTAGCAGTTGTTTAGAACAGCGGCAAGTTATCTCTGTAATATATACTTTTATTTCGGGTAATCAAGGCAATGTTATCTCCCTTGCTTTAGTCCCTTCACTTTGTATGCTTTCCACCCTACGCTTTTAGGGGAACTTGCCGGCAAGGGGCCCTTGCCGCGAGCGCTAAGTGCGGGACTCTTAGCAGCCTGCTAGCAAAGCCCGTGTTGGCAAGAAACCTTGCCGCAGCTAGTCGCAGCACACTTAGATTGCTGAGCGAACTCGAAAACGAAGTAAGGGCGCGACACTTGTCGCAGCTCACTTAAGCCGTTGAGCGTGCTCGAAACAATGTAAGGGCGCGGCTAGCCACGGGTAGGTTCCTCCGCGCATAGGTTTTCTATACAAAGTGTGGTTGTTCAAGGAAGATAACAAAAAATTTACAAATTTGAATGCTCAAACTTTGGTAACTTAGCTTTCATGGATTGTTTGTTTCCCGGCAAGAATTTTCTTTCTTGAACAGCACTTGGTCCATACTTCTATCTCCTTCCCCCCGGCAAACTTGTGCGCGAGGAACACTCCTTCTGTTTCAGAGAGAAAGGCAAAAGAGGAGGAAATACAAGTACGGAGCCTTGCGGCTTGTTACTGCTTACCGGGGGTGTGTGCTGCACAAAATGTCAGATGGCACATGCAAGTAAAAGGAAAAACGCGAAATGACAAATGGTGCGAAGCACAAAAGCTTTACTGATGCACGGGGTCTGCGCCCGGCTTTGTACAAAGGTTTACATGCAACAGCGGCAAGACTTGTACAAAAGGTGGTTGCCGGAGCGGATCACGGCAACCGCGCCTTACGGGTGAATCTTGCGAAGATGCTCTATGTTCCAGGAGTTGCTCACCGGTAAGCCTTCTTCGGTCTCAAGGCGGACAGCGCCAGGCCTTATGACTTGTCACACTTGATAAGGGCCTTCCCACTTCGGCGTCAACTTGTTGGAGCCCTTGGCGGACTGAACGCGCCGAAGAACAAGGTTGCCTTCCTCGAGACTCCTGGCCCTGACCTTGCGGCTATGATAGCAACGCAAGGCTTGCTGATATCGAGCAGCTCGTACAACAGCCTGGAGACGTTCCTCCTCAAGGAGCAATGCATCATCCTGTCGCAGTTGCTCTTGCTCGAGCTCGTCGTAAGCGAGCACTCGAGGAGACCCGTATACGAGTTCCATGGGGAGAACTGCCTCTGCTCCATAGACAAGAGCAAAGGGTGTCTGTCCGGTGGCTCGATTCGGTGTCGTCCTGATTGACCAAAGAGCCGTCGGCAACTCCTCGATCCAGTTTTTTCCGCACTTGTGCAACCTGTCAAAGGTTCTTGTCTTCAGTCCGTGCAGCACTTCAGCGTTTGCTCTCTCCGCTTGACCATTGCTCCTTGGGTCAGCAACAGAAGCGAAGCAGACCTTGGCGCCAAGGTCTTGGACGTATTGCATGAAGGTGCGACTTGTGAACTACGTGCCGTTGTCGGTGATGATCCTGTTAGGGATTCTGAAACGGCAAACTATTGATCTGAAGAACCGGACTGCTGACTGTGCTGTCACCTTTCTCACTGGTTCTACTTCTGGCCACTTTGTGAACTTGTCGATTGCGATGTACAAGTACTCAAAGCCCCCGACGGCGCGGGGAAAGGGGCCGAGGATGTCGAGCCCCCAGACCGAGAAGGGCCAGGACAAAGGGATCGTCTGGAGAGCTTGAGCTGGCTGGTGAATTTGCTTGGCATGGAACTGGCACGCTTCACACTTAGTTACTTGTGCAGTTGCATCTTGGAGGGCTTCTGGCCAAAAGAAACCTTGCCGGAATGCCTTCCCGGCAAGTGCTCTTGCGCCAATGTGGTGACCACATATGCCTCCGTGTATCTCTACCAACAGCTTTTGTCCATCTTCCCAAGAAATGCACTTCAATCTGACACCATTGAGTCTTCTTCTGTACAGTTCGTTGCCAACGAACTGGTACATACTTGACTGCCTGGTTATCCTCTCTATCTCTTCTGGTTCTTCGGGAAGTTCTCCAGTCTGAAGAAAACGGATGATTTGCTGTGCCCATGCTGGAGCTTGAGGCTCAGCAACAAGGACTAAAGGCATCAGGGCTGCTGCGGGAACCTCAGCTTCTACGGCAAGAACCTGCGGCTCTACCGGAACTGAGGGCTCCCAGGCAAGCCTGCCGGGGCAAAGCTTGTTGGGAACGCCTGCTTCAACTGTACGGACCCTTGGGTCCGCAGGAGCAGACTGTTCCTCAGCATTTTGGTTGTTGATCTTAGGGACCTTGGCGGCGGCTTCGGGAAGATCCGCCGGCAAGTAGTCGCCGGAGACCAACTTCCTCTTCTTGCTCTGCCCAACTGATGGTGTAACAGATGGTTGAGTTAGCTTGAGCACGAAGACCCCTGGTTCCACAGGTAACTTCATTGCAGCACACTTTGAGAGGCCATCTGCGATGTCATTCTGAGCTCTTGGAACGTGCTCCATCTGTAGGCCTTCAAAGTGTTCTTCAAGCTTCCTCACTTCATCAACATAAGCTTCCATCAGAGGGCTCTGGTAACTCTTGTTTACTTGTCGGACCACCAACTGTGAGTCTCCCTGCACAATCAGCTTCTTGATCCCATGTTCGGCCGCAATTCTGAGACCGGCAAGCAAACCTTCATACTCGGCAGTATTGTTTGTCGCTTGCTCCTTGGGAAAGTGCATTTGAACAACATACTTGAGGTGCTCTCTGGTGGGCGCTATGAGTAACACGCCAGCGCCAGCGCCTTGCAGCGAGAAGGCACCATCGAAGTACATTATCCACTCCTTGCTTGCTTCTTGGACGGGGATGCTTGTCTCTGGAACTTCTTCATCTGGTGTTGGGGTCCATTCCGCTATGAATTCTGCCAAAGCTCTGCTCTGTATGGTTGAAGTACTTTCAAACTTCAGACCAAAGCTCGACAGCTCCAGTGCCCACTCGACGGTCCAGCCTGTTGCTTCTGGATTTTGCAATATCCTCTTCAACGGAAAGCGAGTGACCACTGTTATCTCGTGTGCTTGGAAGTAATGGCGCAGCTTTCTTGAGGCCATGAGGAGGCCGAAAAGTAACTTCTGCACTCCAGAGTATCTCGATCTAGCCCCCTGCAAGAGGGAACTTACAAAATAAACTGGGCACTGCACCATCTTCTTTCGCACTTCTCCTTGCTCCTGCGCAGACTTGTCCTTGTCGGGGCCAGAGCTTGTCGGGGAAGCCCCCTACTTGTCGCTAGATGCGCTTGCCGGGGATGTGGGTTCCTCATCTGCCTCCCTCTCCGCTACTAACGCAGCACTAACCACTTGATTGGTTGCCGCTAAGTACAGCAGCAACTTCTCTTGTGGCCTAGGTGCGACAAGTATTGGAGTGGAGGATAGGTATCCTTTCAAGTCTTGCAGCGCAGCCTCCGCTTCCGGAGTCCATTTCATAGGACCTGCCTTTTTCAAGATTTTGAAGAAAGGCAGGGCGCGTTCTGGAGACTTTGAAATGAACCTGCTAAGGGCAGCCACGCAACCAGCAAGTCTTCTTACATCCTTGACACGCTTCGGGGCTTCGATCTGCTCGATGGCCTTTATCTTGTCAGGATTGGCTTCAATCCTCCTCTGGGACACAAAGAACCCGAGAAGCTTGCCGGAGGGAACTCCGAAGACGCACTTCTCGGGGTTCAACTTGAGTTGTCTCTTGCGCAGGTTCTCAAAGGTTTCTTCTAAGTCTTGAATCAGGGTATCCTTGCACTTGCTCTTGACCACTATATCATCCATGTAAGCTTCTACATTTCTGTGGATCTGTGGCTCAAAAGCAGTGTGGACCACCCTTGCAAATGTTGAGCCCGCATTCTTCAATCCAAAGGTCATGCGTATAAAGCAATATGTGCCACATGGAGTAATGAACGCGGTCTTCTCCTCGTCTTCCTCAGCCATGAATATCTGATGGTAACCTGAGTACGCATCGAGAAATGAAAGCAACTCACATCCAGCCGTGGAGTCAACAATCTGGTCGATACGCGGCAAGGGAAAAGGATCCTTGGGACAGGCTTTATTCACGTCGGTGAAGTCTATACAAAGTCTCCACTTCCCATTAGCCTTGCGTACGACAACTGGATTGGCCAACCACGTGGGATGTAGTACGCCTCTAACAAGGCCTGCTGCTTCCAACTTCTTGATTTCTTCGGCGATGAACTCTTGGCGCTCCACCGCGTGCTTCCTGACCTTCTGCTTGACGGGGCGCGCATGAGGACAAACAGCCAGCTTGTGCTCAATTACCTTCCTGGGGACGCCGGGGATGTCAGACGGTTGCCACGCAAACACGTCCACATTCGCCCGCAGGAAGGCAACGAGCGCGCTTTCCTATTTGGGGTCGAGTGTAGCACTGATGGTGAAGGTACCACCAGTGCCGTCCTCCTTGGCGGACACCTTCTTGGTTGCCGGTGGAGCTGCCATTCCTTTCTTGCACTTGCCGGCGGAGCTCGATGGTGCGTCCTCGATGGCAGCGCAGCACTCCGAAGAGGTGCGTTTGCCGGAGTGGGCTCTAGAGCTCTTGCCGGACTTGGTCTTGGTCTTCCCCCCGGGAGCTTCAGCGGCAAGTGTCTTGCTGTCCGCCGCGGCTGCAGCGTCCCGGTAGATCTTGTCGGCGCAGATAAGCGCATCCTTCTTGTCGCCGGGGACAGAGATGACGCTTATCGGCCCTGGCATGTGAGCATGTTGTATGCGTAGTGGGAAGCTGCCATGAACTTGGCGAGCGCAGGACGGCCGAGTATCCCATTGTACGGCAATGGGATATCGGCAACGTCGAACGTGATCCTCTCCGTCCTGAAATTGAGCTCTCCACCAAAGGTCACTGGCAGCGTAATCCTCCCCTTCGGCTTGCTCCTTCCCGGGTTGATTCCTTGGAACGTCCCGGTTTCCTCGAGCTCGCTGTCGGGGATCTGCAATTTCTTGATCACAGCGGAGGAAATCAAGTTGAGGCCGGCCCCGACGTCAACCAACATCTTGGTGACCTTGAAGTTGCGGATAGTTGGTGAAACCAACATCGGCAAGCACCCGACCGCGGTTGTGCGGTCAGGGTGGTCCTCGAGGTCGAAGATGATGGGCGTGCCGGACCATTTCAGCAGCCTTCGCGACTCGACGGGTGGCTCAGCTGCATTCACTTCCCGCACCCATTGTTTGAGTTGGCGGTGGGAAGTGTGCAGAGAGGCACCTCCATCGACGCACAGAACTTCTGTGGCCTTCTGGAACTCCTGCTCGCTGTTGTCTCCTTCGTCCATGTCCTCGTCATCGTCTTCGTCTTCGTCCTTGTAGCGGCCCCGGGGAGGTCTGTCTCCTTGCCGCTGCTTGGCCTTGCCGCGGCGTCCTCCCCGGCCATTGAACGGCCGCTTCTTGCTAGGCTCTCCTCCGCCTCCTTGGGCCTTCTCCTTGTCGCGACGCTCGTATTCAGCCTTCTGCTGCTCTACGAGGTACTCAACCCTCTTGCAGTTTTGGAGATCGTGGCCCTTGGTGCGGTGGATCTTGCAGTACTGCTTGTCGGAGCCGTCCTGCTTGTCGGCTGCCGCTACAGGGGTGGCCTCCTTGCCGGAGCCACCAGCCTGTGTCTTCTTGGCGGGAGCCTCCTTGCCGGACTGCTCGACAACCAGTACCTCCTTGTTCTTCTTCTTCTTGTTCCGCCGCCGGTTTTTCTTTGCCGGGGTGGCATCCTCGCTGTCGCTTCCTCCTGCACCGGTATCCTCTCCGGGGAGTCTCCTCCCTTCTTCAGCACGTGCACATTTTTCAGCCAGAGCGTAAAGCTCGCTGACGTCCCAGATCTTGTTCATCGCCATCTCCTCCCTCATCCGGCGGTTACGCACGTTCTGGTGGAACGCGCTGATAACCGCGGCAGGGTGGACATCGGGGATATTGTGTTGAACGCGGCTGAACCATTGGATGTATTTGCGCAGGGACTCTCCCTCCTTCTGGGCAAGGATGTGGAGATCGCTCTCCTGGCCGTGGGGTTTGTGGCCGCCCGTGAAGGCGCCAACAAACTGGTGGCACAAATCCGCCCATGAAGAGATGGAGTTCTCCGACAAGTGCATAAGCCAAGACCTGACGTTTGGCTTAAGCACGAGCGGGAAGTAGTTGGCTAGGATCTTCTCGTCGCGTCCCCCGGCAGCCTGCACCGCAATGGTGTAAATGCTGAGGAACTCCGAGGGGTGTGTCTTGCCGTCGTACTTCTCGGGTACGTCGGGCTTAAAGTTCTTCATGCTGGGCCACTGGACTTGCCGCAGCTCTCGGGTGAACGCAGGGCAACCTGCCGCGTACGGCAAGTCGCCTGGTTCACCGGGCGCGTGCATGTTGACAGCGGTCCCAGCGCGCTGATCGGACTATCTTCGAGCTTCTCTTCGACGCTCGATACGAGTTCGAGCGTCCTCTCGTCGCTTGTCGTCGAGGACTTGGCGTGATCGCGGCGAGCCCGCGGATCCGACGCCGCCGTGGAGTCGTCGTCGACGTTGATCCGGCGGGGCGGCGATTTCTGCTTCCGCGGCGGGGAGTGCACGGTAGTTGCACCCCCGGCGGTCTTGTCACCGTCGGCCTTCGCTTGGTCAACTTGCCGTGGCCGCGAAGTTGCCGGGTGCTGCGGCCCGTCGTTGTTGGCGAAGGTGATGAGGCTCTGTATCGTCGCCCTCCAGTCTTCGGCCTTGTCCGCCGCTGGAGGGAAGTCGAGGAGCAGCTGAGCCCTGGCCAGGGCTTCTGCTGGAGAGGAGGGAAACGGTGGCGAACGGTGCGAGGAGCGGGACACGCTCGGACTTCTAACCGCGTTAGAAGGAGCATGTTCCCGTCCCGGCGACCGCGCCTTGCTCGTGCCAGGACGTTGGCCTTGAGCGTCCCGTGACCCGCCGGCCTGGCCACGTCCCAGCAAGCGTATCGTACCTCCAGTACCACGTCGCTGCTGGTCTGGCACCTCGTGAGAGGGACGTGGTGCGTGCACGGACACCGAGGCCTTGGAGTTCGCCCGGTCGTCCGTCTTGTCCTTAGACTTGGTGGCGTCGTGAGTCTCCCCGCCGGCGTCCACCCTTCCGCCGGCGTCTCCCCCACCAACCGTCGGCTCTGGTGGTGGTGGGATCGACGCGGACGGGCCTCCGACCTCCGAAGCCTTCTTCTTCAGAGGCATGTTGACGTAGTCGATGAGGTTGATGAAGCTGGTGAAGTTGCAGAAGGTTGCGCCCGCGTGAGCGCTGGATCAGGTTCGCACAACCTCGACGCCCCCTACCTGGCGCGCCAAAGATGTCGGGGAAACTGGATGCCCACGAACACCTATGGGACCGGAGCCCCTTCTACGTTGCGGTAAGGGAGCGGAGGGAGCACGGAGAGCAGATCGAGGAGCACACGCGGGCAGTTTACCCAGGTTCGGGCCGCGCGGACGTATAAAACCCTACTCCTGCTTTGATTGTATTGAGTTCTTGGGCTCGGGAGCTTGAAGATCTATAGTACTAGCTACACCGAGCGTAGAGGTGATCGAGTTTCTGGGATCGAACCCCCTCTACGTTGTGCATGGGCCTCCTTTTATAGTTCAAAGGGGTCACCGACAGGTGTCAACGTAGAGGAGGGTAAAAATGTAAAAATGGTGGTGGTTGTAACAGTGCATGAATAGTGTATAGATAGTGGTCTTCACCTAACTTTGACGGTGGGGGACAAAGGCATTGAATGCCCGTCGCCGTGGCCCCAAAAATCGCCCGTTCATGCATCTCCGTTCGCCACGGCGATATCCTCGTCACCGCGGCTTGCCACCGTGTACCCCAGGCTGCACAGCCATCTGCCACGTGCCCCTGGAAGGGCCCCAGGGCAACGCGTGGCCAGATGAGCTGGAGCGCAGGCACACAACATAGGCTTCCCCGGCAAGCACCTTGCCGGGGTCGCAACCTTGCCGGGCCCGGAAGCTTGTCGCTCTCCGGGTCCTGCCGGGGCGCATGATGCGCCACGATACACCTTCTTGAGGTGCCGTTCTTTTGGCCTTCCTTGCAAGCCCCTCTTGCCAGGGTCTTGTACTGGAATGATAACTTTGAGCCTGGTGCGGCCTTCCCGGCAAGCTCCTCTTGCCGGGGTCTTGTCTCTTAACTTGAATACTTTGTTCTTGAATGGCTTAAAAGGGTCTAGAGTGGGCTTTGGCGGGCGCGTGGTGAGCCAGACCACGGGACGCTGCTACTGCACGTGCACAAGTCGGGATACTAAGGTACCCCTACTTTAGTACACCGACATATTTCTTTGTTACAATCCATGATTAATTCACCCCATGCTTATGAACAAAATAAAGCTTTTACCAAACATATTGTTGATGCTATGATGAAAGCTTCTGAAGAAAAATAGTAATTAGAAGTTTCAATTCCTAGGAAGTTGCATGATGAATGGGAACCCACTATCAAAATCAAAATTAAAAATTATGCGTGTTTTGCTTTGTGTGATTTGGGTGCTAGTGTTTCCACTATTCCGAAATCTCATCGCGATGTTCTTGGTCTTACCAATATTGTAGATTGCTCTCTTAATTTGCATTTGGCAGATTCCACTATTAAAAAGCCTTTGGGAAGGATCAATGATGTTCTTATTCTTGCAAATAGTAACTATGTACCCATAGACTTTATTGTTCTTGACATCGATTGCAATCCGTCTTGCCCTATTATAGTTGGTAAACCGTTTTTGCGCACTATTAGCGCGGTGATTGACCTGAAAGAAGGGAATATTAAATTCCAATTTCCCTTGAGAAAGGGCATGGAACACTTCCCTAGAGCCAAGATCAAATTGCCTTATGAATCTATAATGAGGGCAACTTATGGAACATCCAACAAGGATGACAATACCTGAAGTCTTGGAATTATGCCTAGCTAAGGGCGTAAAACAATGGCGCTCGTTGGGAGGCAACCCAATGAATAAAAATTACTTTTTACTTTTTGCTTTCTGTTCTTAAGTGTTACCACAATTATTCTACTGGTATGATTGTGTTTTGAGTGTTTTCATTAGTGTTTGTGCCAAGTAGAACCGATAGGATCTTCTTGGGTGATAGTTGTTTGATCTTGCTGAAAAAGACAGAACATTTGCGCTCATGAGAAAAATCTCATTTTTAACAGAAAAATGTTTTTTAGTTGATTCTTTTTGCAGAAGATCAATATACAAATTACCCACGTGGCCATATTTTTTTCAAGATTTTTAGAGTTCCAGAAGTATTCGAAACTTCCAGATTATTACAGACTGTTCTGTTTTTGACATATTTTGTTTTCTTTGTGTTGTGTGCTTATTTTGATGGCTCTATGGTTTTCTTTGATGAGTTTTTGCCATAAAAAAGTTGGAATACAGTAGATATAATACAAGAACAAAATATGAATTGGTTTGACACAGCACATATAGTAGTGGTTTGCTTTCTTATACTAACGGATCTCACGAAGGTTTTGTTGAAGTTTTGTGTGGTTGAAGTTTTCAAGTTTTGGGTTATCTTACGATGGATGAAGGAAGGATGGAAGAGCCTAAGCTTGTGGATGCCCCGGCACCCCAAGCTATTATCCAAAAATGAGCAACCGACTAAGATTGGGGATGCCCCCAAGTGGCATCCCCGCTTTCTTCCAACAACTATCGATATTTTACTCGAGACTATATTTTTATTCTTCACATGATATGTGTTTCGCTTGGAGCGTCTTGTATGATATGAGTCCTTGATTGTTTTATTTTTATTTTTAAGTCATCAATTCTTGATGTACACACTTATTTGAGAGATCCAAAATTATGCCTTGACTTGCTAGAATTGCTCTCTATGCTTCACTTAAATTTTTATGAGCAATGGACTTGCTCTAGTGCTTCACTTTTATCTTTTTAAGCACGGTGTGCTTAGTATTTTTGAAGAAATACTCTCTTGCTTCACTTATATTTATTTGAGAGTTAGTCAAATTTTAAAGAAATTCTCTCTTGCTTCACTTAAATTATGTTGAGAGAAGAAAGAAAAATTATGCTCATGATCTTCACTTATATTTGTTTGAGGTTTTCAAAAGCAACACATGAAAATTAGTCCCAATGTGATAGATATCCAAGAAGGATATAATAAAAACTTTCATGAAGATCATTGGACAAAATAAACTTGATTCCTTGTAATAGTTTTGAGACATGATGATGTGATATGTGAGTTATGTTGATGAGTAATTGTGCTCTAGTAAGAATATTAGTGTTAAAGTTTGTGATTCCCTATGCAAGCACGAAAGTCAAAAATTATGCAATGAAATTATATCCTACTTGTGGTGCATTATTCAGTGTTATTTATTCTCAATTTTCACTTATAAGATTATTTGTTTCATGGTTGGTCGTTTTCCAGTCTTTTGTTAGCCTTCATTTTGCACTAAGTATGATCTCTACTTGTGCATCCAAAATCCTTTATCCCGGTTTTGCCACGTGAGTCCACATACCTACCTATATGCGGTATTTCCTTGCCGTTATAAGAAAATTTGTATGTGCCATCTCTAATTTTCAAAATAAATTTCCCTTTTGTGTGCTCGTACCGCTCGCGAGGCGGTGAGGGGTGGCCAATATTTTCCATGCTAGTTGTGTTATTCTCACTAGGAGTGTTTATTCACTTTTCATTGCACGAGAGTAAGGGAAAGGTATTAGGGATGCCCAGTCCCAAAATGAAAAACAAATTTACTTTGTGTTGTCAAATAATAAATTCCTTGGAAAGTGTTGGTATGGAAGGCAACCGTGGATTCGGCTAGCCATGGCTTGTGAAAGTTTGGTGGAAAAGGAATACACTTTATTTTCTGTTTGGGAACCGTCTGTGATATATCTAGCATGGAAAGTGTTGGGAACCTCAAGTCGTTCTCGTTTGTGGGAAAAGTATACCTCCCCAAAAAAATTTATCTCTCAATTTAAGCTTTGAGCTCTGGCACCTCTACAAGTCCCTAGTTCCCTCTGCGAAGGGCCTTTCTTTTACTTATGCAATTTTTATTTTTGAATTTGAGTCTCCATCTTTTCCTACAAGCACCAACTAGGAAACACTATGATCGTACTTGAGCATTGGGTGTAACTAATATACGAATGTGTTTCATGAATGGATCAATAGTTGAGCATAATGGGCTAGGGATAACTTATTTTAGCATTGATATTTTGAAAGACATGGTTGCTTATTGATATGCTTGAATATCTATATTATTATGTCAAAACTAGACTATAGCTTTGAACCTTATAAAATTCCAAATGTCCATGATATAAAGAAAAGAATATGATATGACATGATAGGCAACATTCCACATCAAAAATTCTGTTTTTATCACTTACCTACTCGAGGACGAGCAGGAGTTAAGCTTGGGGATGTTGATACGTCTCCAATGTATCTATAATTTTTTATTGTTCCATGTTGTTATATTATTATTCTTGGATGTTTTACAATTATTTTATATCATCTTTTGGTACTAACCTATTGACATAGTGCCAAGTGCCAGTTGGTGTTTTCTGCATTTTTTACATCACAGGAAATAAATATCAAACGGAGCCCAAACACCACGAAACTTTTTGGAGATTTTTTTGGGCCAGAAGACACATGATGGGCCAAGGCAACATCTGGGGAGTGCCCTGAGGGGGCACAACCCACCAGGGCACACCAGCCCTCCTAGCGCGCCCAGGTGGGTTGTGCCCACCTCGGCGGCCTCCCGCACTGCCTCTTTGCTCAATAAATACCACAATAATCCAGAAACCCTAGAGGACTCGACGAAATATTCATCCAGCCACCGCAGAGTCCAGGAACACCAGATCCAATCTAGACACCATCACGGAGGGGTTCACCACTTCCATTGGTGCCTCTTCGATGATGCGTGAGTAGTTCCTTGTAGACCTACGGGTCCGTATTTATTATCTAGATGGCTTCCTCTCTCTCTTTTGATTCTCAATACAATGGTCTCTTGGAGATCCATATGATGTAACTATTTTTGCGGTGCGTTTGTTTCGATCCGATGAACTTTGAGTTTATGATCAGATCTATCTTTTTATATCCATGAAAGTTATTTGAGTTTCTATGATATCTTATATGCATGATCTCTAATAGCCTTGTATTTGTTCTCCGATATTTGGGTTTTGTTTGGCCAACTTGATCTATTTATCTTGCAATGGAAAGAGGTGCCCGGTAGTGGGTTCGATCTTACGGTGCTTGATACTAGTGACAAAAAGGGAACCGATACGTATGTATCGTTGCCACTAAGGATAAAACGATGAGATCCATATCTAATGCCATAGATAAACGGATCTTGTCTACATCATGTCATCGTTCTTAATGCATTACTCCATTTTTCTATGAACTTAATACACTAGATGCATGCTGGATAGCGATCGATGTGTGGAGTAATAGTAGTAGATGCAGGCAGGAGTCGATCTACTAATCTTGGACGTGATGCCTATGTAATGATCATTGCCTGGATATCAGCATAATTATTTGAGGTTCTATAAATTTCCCAACAGTAATTTGTTTACCCACCGTTTGCTATTTTTCTCGAGAGAAGCCACTAGTGAAACCTACGACATCCGAGTCTTCTTTCTCATATATTTGCCTTTGCGATCTACTTTTTCCTTGCATTTTTTTAGATCTATTAAACCAAAAATACAAAAATACCTTGCTGCAATTTATTCTTATTTATTTTATTTGGCGTTCGATATATCAATCCATTACAAATTTCTCACGTCTGTTTTGCCTATCTTGAGGCGCCGTACCCCGAAAGGGATTGACAACCTCTTTAACACGTCGGGTTGCGAGAAGTTGTTATTTGTGTGTAGGTGTGCTGCTTGGTTCTTCTACTTGTTCGATAACCTTGGTTTCACATCTGAGGGAAATACCTACCACTGCTGTGATGCATCATCCCTTCCTCTTTTGGGAAATACCGACGTAGCTTTTAGCGACATCAGACGGCGAGCAAGATGGGCCATGTACAGTCAGTACAAGGCTTCTCATGATGAGCGTGCCACGACGTACTGGAGTAGCACGTTTGATCATCATCCAACAACGATGTGGTGCAAATGTTGTCCAGGGCGTCGGCTATATGTGACCGTGCAAGACCCATCGTTCTTGACGAAGACGATGATGATGAAGACAGTGAGGAAAAAAGAAGATGGTTGCC